>JAQNBH010000018.1:5911499-6449436 GCA_028752905.1 Cladorhizidae sp. MBARI D1340-BT2 | reverse complement strand
CTGCTCCTTGAGCCTAAGACTGTGCTCCATGTCTTGGTGAGCACTAATGAGCCACTATGCTGCTCTAGAAGACTATGCTCCATGTCTTGGTGAGCACTAATGAGCCACTATGCTGCTCTAGAAGACTGTGCTCCATGTCTTGGTGAGCACTAATGAGCCACTATGCTGCTCTAGAAGACTGTGCTCCATGCCTTGGTGAGCACTAATGAGCCACTATGCTGCTCTAGAAGACTGTGCTCCATGTCTTGGTGAGCACTAATGAGCCACTATGCTGCTCTAGAAGACTGTGCTCCATGTCTTGGTGAGCACTAATGAGCCACTATGCTGCTCTAGAAGACTGTGCTCCATGTCTTGGTGAGCACTAATGAGCCACTATGCTGCTCTAGAAGACTGCTCCATGTCTTGGTGAGCACTAATGAGCCACTATGCTGCTCTAGAAGACTGCTCCATGTCTTGGTGAGCACTAATGAGCCACTATGCTGCTCTAGAAGACTGGCTCCATGTCTTGGTGAGCACTAATGAGCCACTATGCTGCTCTAGAAGACTGCTCCATGTCTTGGTGAGCACTAATGAGCCACTATGCTGCTCTAGAAGACTGTGCTCCATGTCTTGGTGAGCACTAATGAGCCACTATGCTGCTCTAGAAGACTGTGCTCCATGTCTTGGTGAGCACTAATGAGCCACTATGCTGCTCTAGAAGACTGTGCTCCATGTCTTGGTGAGCACTAATGAGCCACTATGCTGCTCTAGAAGACTATGCTCCATGTCTTGGTGAGCACTAATGAGCCACTATGCTGCTCTAGAAGACTGTGCTCCATGTCTTGGTGAGCACTAATGAGCCACTATGCTGCTCTAGAAGACTGTGCTCCATGTCTTGGTGAGCACTAATGAGCCACTATGCTGCTCTAGAAGACTGTGCTCCATGTCTTGGTGAGCACTAATGAGCCACTATGCTGCTCTAGAAGACTGTGCTCCATGTCTTGGTGAGCACTAATGAGCCACTATGCTGCTCTAGAAGACTGTGCTCCATGTCTTGGTGAGCACTAATGAGCCACTATGCTGCTCTAGAAGACTGTGCTCCATGTCTTGGTGAGCACTAATGAGCCACTATGCTGCTCTAGAAGACTGTGCTCCATGTCTTGGTGAGCACTAATGAGCCACTATGCTGCTCTAGAAGACTGTGCTCCATGTCTTGGTGAGCACTAATGAGCCACTATGCTGCTCTAGAAGACTGTGCTCCATGTCTTGGTGAGCACTAATGAGCCACTATGCTGCTCTAGAAGACTGTGCTCCATGTCTTGGTGAGCACTAATGAGCCACTATGCTGCTCTAGAAGACTGTGCTCCATGTCTTGGTGAGCACTAATGAGCCACTATGCTGCTCTAGAAGACTGTGCTCCATGTCTTGGTGAGCACTAATGAGCCACTATGCTGCTCTAGAAGACTGTGCTCCATGTCTTGGTGAGCACTAATGAGCCCACTATGCTGCTCTAGAAGACTGTGCTCCATGTCTTGGTGAGCACTAATGAGCCACTATGCTGCTCTAGAAGACTGCTCCATGTCTTGGTGAGCACTAATGAGCCACTATGCTGCTCTAGAAGACTGCTCCATGTCTTGGTGAGCACTAATGAGCCACTATGCTGCTCTAGAAGACTATGCTCCATGTCTTGGTGAGCACTAATGAGCCACTATGCTGCTCTAGAAGACTGGCTCCATGTCTTGGTGAGCACTAATGAGCCACTATGCTGCTCTAGAAGACTGTGCTCCATGTCTTGGTGAGCACTAATGAGCCACTATGCTGCTCTAGAAGACTGTGCTCCATGTCTTGGTGAGCACTAATGAGCCACTATGCTGCTCTAGAAGACTGTGCTCCATGTCTTGGTGAGCACTAATGAGCCACTATGCTGCTCTAGAAGACTGTGCTCCATGTCTTGGTGAGTACTAATGAGCCACTTTGCTGCTCTAGAAGACTGTGCTCCATGCCTTGGTGAGCACTAATGAGCCACTATGCTGCTCTAGAAGACTATGCTCCATGTCTTGGTGAGCACTAATGAGCCACTATGCTGCTCTAGAAGACTGTGCTCCATGTCTTGGTGAGCACTAATGAGCCACTATGCTGCTCTAGAAGACTGTGCTCCATGTCTTGGTGAGCACTAATGAGCCACTATGCTGCTCTAGAAGACTGTGCTCCATGTCTTGGTGAGCACTAATGAGCCACTATGCTGCTCTAGAAGACTGTCCTCCATGTCTTGGTGAGCACTAATGAGCCACTATGCTGCTCTAGAAGACTGTGCTCCATGTCTTGGTGAGCACTAATGAGCCACTATGCTGCTCTAGAAGACTGTGCTCCATGCCTTGGTGAGCACTAATGAGCCACTATGCTGCTCTAGAAGACTCTGCTCCATGTCTTGGTGAGCACTAATGAGCCACTATGCTGCTCTAGAAGACTGTGCTCCATGTCTTGGTGAGCACTAATGAGCCACTATGCTGCTCTAGAAGACTGTGCTCCATGTCTTGGTGAGCACTAATGAGCCACTATGCTGCTCTAGAAGACTGTGCTCCATGTCTTGGTGAGCACTAATGAGCCACTATGCTGCTCTAGAAGACTGTGCTCCATGTCTTGGTGAGCACTAATGAGCCACTATGCTGCTCTAGAAGACTGCTCCATGTCTTGGTGAGCACTAATGAGCCACTATGCTGCTCTAGAAGACTGTGCTCCATGTCTTGGTGAGCACTAATGAGCCACTATGCTGCTCTAGAAGACTGCTCCATGTCTTGGTGAGCACTAATGAGCCACTAAGCTGCTCTAGAAGACTGTGCTCCATGTCTTGGTGAGCACTAATGAGCCACTATGCTGCTCTAGAAGACTGTGCTCCATGCCTTGGTGAGCACTAATGAGCCACTATGCTGCTCTAGAAGACTGCTCCATGTCTTGGTGAGCACTAATGAGCCACTATGCTGCTCTAGAAGACTCTGCTCCATGTCTTGGTGAGCACTAATGAGCCACTATGCTGCTCTAGAAGACTGTGCTCCATGTCTTGGTGAGTACTAATGAGCCACTATGCTGCTCTAGAAGACTGTGCTCCATGTCTTGGTGAGCACTAATGAGCCACTATGCTGCTCTAGAAGACTGTGCTCCATGTCTTGGTGAGTACTAATGAGCCACTATGCTGCTCTAGAAGACTGCTCCATGTCTTGGTGAGCACTAATGAGCCACTATGCTGCTCTAGAAGACTGCTCCATGTCTTGGTGAGCACTAATGAGCCACTATGCTGCTCTAGAAGACTGTGCTCCATGTCTTGGTGAGCACTAATGAGCCACTATGCTGCTCTAGAAGACTATGCTCCATGTCTTGGTGAGCACTAATGAGCCACTATGCTGCTCTAGAAGACTGTGCTCCATGTCTTGGTGAGCACTAATGAGCCACTATGCTGCTCTAGAAGACTGTGCTCCATGCCTTGGTGAGCACTAATGAGCCACTATGCTGCTCTAGAAGACTGCTCCATGTCTTGGTGAGCACTAATGAGCCTCTATGCTGCTCTAGAAGACTATGCTCCATGTCTTGGTGAGCACTAATGAGCCACTATGCTGCTCTAGAAGACTGCTCCATGTCTTGGTGAGCACTAATGAGCCACTATGCTGCTCTAGAAGACTATGCTCCATGTCTTGGTGAGCACTAATGAGCCACTATGCTGCTCTAGAAGACTGTGCTCCATGTCTTGGTGAGCACTAATGAGCCACTATGCTGCTCTAGAAGACTGTGCTCCATGTCTTGGTGAGCACTAATGAGCCACTATGCTGCTCTAGAAGACTGTGCTCCATGTCTTGGTGAGCACTAATGAGCCACTATGCTGCTCTAGAAGACTATGCTCCATGTCTTGGTGAGCACTAATGAGCCACTATGCTGCTCTAGAAGACTGTGCTCCATGTCTTGGTGAGCACTAATGAGCCACTATGCTGCTCTAGAAGACTGCTCCATGTCTTGGTGAGCACTAATGAGCCACTATGCTGCTCTAGAAGACTGTGCTCCATGTCTTGGTGAGCACTAATGAGCCACTATGCTGCTCTAGAAGACTATGCTCCATGTCTTGGTGAGCACTAATGAGCCACTATGCTGCTCTAGAAGACTGCTCCATGTCTTGGTGAGCACTAATGAGCCACTATGCTGCTCTAGAAGACTGTGCTCCATGTCTTGGTGAGCACTAATGAGCCACTATGCTGCTCTAGAAGACTATGCTCCATGTCTTGGTGAGCACTAATGAGCCACTATGCTGCTCTAGAAGACTGTGCTCCATGTCTTGGTGAGCACTAATGAGCCACTATGCTGCTCTAGAAGACTGTGCTCCATGTCTTGGTGAGCACTAATGAGCCACTATGCTGCTCTAGAAGACTGCTCCATGTCTTGGTGAGCACTAATGAGCCACTATGCTGCTCTAGAAGACTGTGCTCCATGTCTTGGTGAGCACTAATGAGCCACTATACTGCTCTAGAAGACTGTGCTCCATGTCTTGGTGAGCACTAATGAGCCACTATGCTGCTCTAGAAGACTGTGCTCCATGTCTTGGTGAGCACTAATGAGCCACTATGCTGCTCTAGAAGACTGTGCTCCATGTCTTGGTGAGCACTAATGAGCCACTATGCTGCTCTAGAAGACTGTGCTCCATGTCTTGGTGAGCACTAATGAGCCACTATGCTGCTCTAGAAGACTATGCTCCATGTCTTGGTGAGCACTAATGAGCCACTATGCTGCTCTAGAAGACTATGCTCCATGTCTTGGTGAGCACTAATGAGCCACTATGCTGCTCTAGAAGACTGTGCTCCATGTCTTGGTGAGCACTAATGAGCCACTATGCTGCTCTAGAAGACTGTGATCCATGTCTTGGTGAGCACTAATGAGCCACTATGCTGCTCTAGAAGACTGTGCTCCATGTCTTGGTGAGCACTAATGAGCCACTATGCTGCTCTAGAAGACTGTGCTCCATGTCTTGGTGAGCACTAATGAGCCACTATGCTGCTCTAGAAGACTATGCTCCATGTCTTGGTGAGCACTAATGAGCCACTATGCTGCTCTAGAAGACTATGCTCCATGTCTTGGTGAGCACTAATGAGCCACTATGCTGCTCTAGAAGACTGTGCTCCATGTCTTGGTGAGCACTAATGAGCCACTATGCTGCTCTAGAAGACTATGCTCCATGTCTTGGTGAGCACTAATGAGCCACTATGCTGCTCTAGAAGACTGTGCTCCATGTCTTGGTGAGCACTAATGAGCCACTATGCTGCTCTAGAAGACTGCTCCATGTCTTGGTGAGCACTAATGAGCCACTATGCTGCTCTAGAAGACTGTGCTCCATGTCTTGGTGAGCACTAATGAGCCACTATGCTGCTCTAGAAGACTGTGCTCCATGTCTTGGTGAGCACTAATGAGCCACTATGCTGCTCTAGAAGACTGTGCTCCATGTCTTGGTGAGCACTAATGAGCCACTATGCTGCTCTAGAAGACTGCTCCATGTCTTGGTGAGCACTAATGAGCCACTATGCTGCTCTGCTCTAGAAGACTATGCTCCATGTCTTGGTGAGCACTAATGAGCCACTATGCTGCTCTAGAAGACTGCTCCATGTCTTGGTGAGCACTAATGAGCCACTATGCTGCTCTAGAAGACTGTGCTCCATGTCTTGGTGAGCACTAATGAGCCACTATGCTGCTCTAGAAGACTGTGCTCCATGTCTTGGTGAGCACTAATGAGCCACTATGCTGCTCTAGAAGACTGTGCTCCATGTCTTGGTGAGCACTAATGAGCCACTATGCTGCTCTAGAAGACTGTGCTCCATGTCTTGGTGAGCACTAATGAGCCACTATGCTGCTCTAGAAGACTGTGCTCCATGTCTTGGTGAGCACTAATGAGCCACTATGCTGCTCTAGAAGATTGTGCTCCATGTCTTGGTGAGCACTAATGAGCCTGCTCTAGAAGACTGTGCTCCATGTCTTGGTGAGCACTAATGAGCCACTATGCTGCTCTAGAAGACTGTGCTCCATGTCTTGGTGAGCACTAATGAGCCACTATGCTGCTCTAGAAGACTGTGCTCCATGTCTTGGTGAGTACTAATGAGCCACTATGCTGCTCTAGAAGACTATGCTCCATGTCTTGGTGAGCACTAATGAGCCACTATGCTGCTCTAGAAGACTGCTCCATGTCTTGGTGAGCACTAATGAGCCACTATGCTGCTCTAGAAGACTGTGCTCCATGTCTTGGTGAGCACTAATGAGCCACTATGCTGCTCTAGAAGACTATGCTCCATGTCTTGGTGAGCACTAATGAGCCACTATGCTGCTCTAGAAGACTGCTCCATGCCTTGGTGAGCACTAATGAGCCACTATGCTGCTCTAGAAGACTGTGCTCCATGTCTTGGTGAGCACTAATGAGCCACTATGCTGCTCTAGAAGACTGCTCCGTGTCTTGGTGAGCACTAATGAGCCACTATGCTGCTCTAGAAGACTATGCTCCATGTCTTGGTGAGCACTAATGAGCCACTATGCTGCTCTAGAAGACTATGCTCCATGTCTTGGTGAGCACTAATGAGCCACTAGGCTGCTCTAGAAGACTGTGCTCCATGTCTTGGTGAGCACTAATGAGCCACTATGCTGCTCTAGAAGACTGTTCTCCATGTCTTGGTGAGCACTAATGAGCCACTATGCTGCTCTAGAAGACTGTGCTCCATGTCTTGGTGAGCACTAATGAGCCACTATGCTGCTCTAGAAGACTGTGCTCCATGTCTTGGTGAGTACTAATGAGCCACTATGCTGCTCTAGAAGACTGCTCCATGCCTTGGTGAGCACTAATGAGCCACTATGCTACTCTAGAAGACTGTGCTCCATGCCTTGGTGAGCACTAATGAGCCACTATGCTGCTCTAGAAGACTGCTCCATGTCTTGGTGAGCACTAATGAGCCACTATGCTGCTCTAGAAGACTGTGCTCCATGTCTTGGTGAGCACTAATGAGCCACTATGCTGCTCTAGAAGACTGCTCCATGTCTTGGTGAGCACTAATGAGCCACTATGCTGCTCTAGAAGACTGTGCTCCATGTCTTGGTGAGCACTAATGAGCCACTATGCTGCTCTAGAAGACTATGCTCCATGCCTTGGTGAGCACTAATGAGCCACTATGCTGCTCTAGAAGACTGTGCTCCATGTCTTGGTGAGCACTAATGAGCCACTATGCTGCTCTAGAAGACTGCTCCATGTCTTGGTGAGCACTAATGAGCCACTATGCTGCTCTAGAAGACTGTGCTCCATGCCTTGGTGAGCACTAATGAGCCACTATGCTGCTCTAGAAGACTGCTCCATGTCTTGGTGAGTACTAATGAGCCACTATGCTGCTCTAGAAGACTGTGCTCCATGTCTTGGTGAGCACTAATGAGCCACTATGCTGCTCTAGAAGACTGTGCTCCATGTCTTGGTGAGCACTAATGAGCCACTATGCTGCTCTAGAAGACTGTGCCTCCATGTCTTGGTGAGCACTAATGAGCCACTATGCTGCTCTAGAAGACTGTGCTCCATGTCGTGGTGAGTACTAAGGCTGGTTCACAATATGATGCAAGTCAATCTGTTGGATGCGTTCCGTCCTTCCGATCCGTGCAGATATTGTGAACTGGTAATGCAACAGACTACAGATATGAAACACATGAGTAGGTCAACTCTTGCATCCAATTCGCTGTGTCAGACCAATCAGAATCCTAGAAAATATCACATGCTGAACTTTACACTCTTTTTCGTAGGCCGTGGAAGTAATACCTGCGCTAAAAAGACAACAAGAAGCCCTTCCAGAAATTACGGACAATTCTTGCCTCGACTCTCTGTTGAAATATTTGCCTAGGCTGTGTAGCTAATACGAGTGCTCATAATCAGTACCTTTTTTCAACAACTTCGATACCAGTGCTTCGCAGTGAGATATGATAAGGATGCCTAACAAAGACAATGAAATGTACTCTAACAACTTTTATATGCTCTAGACATCGAGAGAGTGGCTTAACAACCAGGGTTTAAGGTATATGATAATCCAGGAAAGGACAGGAACAGTTAATAAAATTTTGGTTATGCATGTGACTAATCATTATTAATTAACACATGAAGGAAGGTGTGTGAATCCACTAACCAGGGACTTTATCATGTTAAAAGCAAGGGTCCAACTTATGTCAACATTCCAGGTTTTACTTGTCACAGAAGGTGAGGTTCACCCTGGCTCCTCAACCCAATGGCTGCTGTCTCCTTATCCGGGCAGCGAGGGACTGGGCATGAGGGGGTGGGTGTGAGAGCTCAGAAATTGCACCTAATTTGAAACTAAAACTGGGCACAGAGACACCTTTCTAGTATTATACATGAATCAAGTGTCTCTTTAGCTGCCTTTAGAAATAGACGTCGTCAATGATGGACCTGTTCTTTGGGGGAAATGGGTTGTCTGAACAACTCATTTTACAGTAGCGCTGTCAAGAATAGAGCAATCTGATTGGTCAGTGAGAGGTTTTCTAAATCACATAATTATAGTGCTTGACATCATAAGTGCCCGAAATGACCCAAATAAAAAATAAAATATATTAACTTCAGAAAACTATAAACATAAAAATCAGTGGAAATATTCTAAATAGATATATCTTCCAAATAAAAATGCTATTAACTTTGTACCACCTAAGGTAGTTGACGAAAACTGCACAAATCCAGCTGACTGAAAGAACTTAAAAAGAGTGATTACTTAGCAACTACTAAGTGAATACTCAGCAACCACTAAGTGAATTTCTTGGTGTGGTTAATCTACACCTATACAGTGTTGGATCAGAAAGTTAATATTCATGTGGGCAGATAGGATCAGACCAGGTAGGTATGTGTCGGCAGTGAATTCTGGACTTTTTAGTACACTCGATGTCAATTATATTTTTCATACTCATTCTTTATCAAAAGATTGCAAAAAAAATGGCTAAAAAATTATTTTAAATATACATAACAGTGAAAAGTTATTAAGGTTCAAAATTATGGAATTCATTTTAAGCTTCATTAAAAATTCTTCTATGGGACTTGTACACTTTAACTGCCTTTTCTAATTCTTTTCCTGTCTTCTTCCCTTCTAGATAAGCCATTTCATATTCCTTGACTCTTCTGAAAAACTTGCTGATTAAATCCGCTGATACAGAGTCCAGACCAGAATCAATAATACTCCGCAGGCGTGCGAAAGTAAAATTTGTGTGTATCCTTGTGTACACCTTTGCTTGACCCCAGACCCTCTCTATGGGGTTCAGTTCTTCAAGTAAAAAAATTCCTTTACACCTTTTGATGCCAGGTAATGCTCAACTAGAGTCTTTTCAGTCCTGAAGTCACCATGACATGAAGGAATAGTGCACATGTCATCAGCAAGTAAAGTAGATGTGTTGATACCTCTCTCCTCTAGAATTTGTTTCATTCCCTTTGGTACACCTCTTCCTCCCCAAATGGTGTCTCTCAAACATGTTTGATCAGGTTTTACATTCATTGCCTTAGCATTTAAGGCATCTTCAGCGAAGGCACAATGGCAGCTGCTCTGGTCAAATACAAAAACTACTTTACACTTGTCTGATGGGTACTTGAAAGTGGCGATCTGAACAGCATCCTCTAAATTTTTCATGAATCTCTCACTGTTCCAGTATCCTTCCTTTTCAGCCCCGTATTCCAAAAATGCTCGTGCTGTTGTTGGCAAAGTTGGGTCTGCATGCTTTGCAAGAGCTGCTTCACTACTTGAGAGTCTCAAGAAGCCATTGTGTTCTTCAACATAATCAGACACCATTATGCTTGCCCCTTTGGTCTTCGGTTGAATTATCGGATCATCACCTGTGGCCCATGCCCATTTGCCCTTCATTCGTGCTAAAGATGCTTTCGTCATGGTAGATCAGTACTAGTTTCTTTCTAAATTCTGCATCTGTTGGAGGAGTTGTGGTTCTTTCATCGCTTGGCAGAGGAGGAGGCAGATAGTTATTACGTAACTTCTTGAACATGTCCAAATACTCATTGCGGTGTGCAACAACATCATCCCTTTCGTGTCCATCAACATACATGTAAGTTCCCTTCTTATGACTCTGGTGATGATACCCAAGGTGATGAAGTCATCTTGTGGCAGCTCGTAGGCCAATGGAGCGAGGAAAGTTGGAGGCAATGATGGCAATAGTTCATTATTTACCCATGCACTGCAGTCATGTTCGCCTCACCCTTTTTAACAGCATGTTCTCTAATCCACATGGAAGCTTCCAGCTGAAGATTTTCATCATTGAAGAGAGACAGCCTTTTATATTTTCCTCGTCTTTCATCTTTGAACGATCATTTGCAAGGAATTCCTTTCTGTAGCCACGCACAGTCTTCTCATTAAAGCCGGTAATCCAAGCAGACTCTAGAGCAGAAGCAGTAGCCGTGTACTTGAAGCGCTTCTGTAGGGTTAGAGAAAGCATAACAGCAAGCATCTTTCTATCATACAAGCGCAAACTCGTGACCCAATCATCTAACACAGCTTGAGGATCAAATTCTTCTTCACTGCTAGGTTGTTCATTTTCACTGTCAATATCTGACCTGGGTCTGTCTTCATCTTCATCAGATGCTTGAGAGGTGGAAGGTCCAAAGGCTGAAGAAATGGAAGGTCCAGAGGCTGCAGAAATGGAAGGTCCAGAGGCTGCAGAAATGGAAGGTCCAGAGGCTGCAGAAATGGAAGGTGCAGAGGCTTCAGAAGTGGAAGGCCCAGATGCTGCAGAGGTGGAAGGTCCAGAGGCTGCAGAGGTGGAAGGCCCAGATGCTGCAGAAATGGAAGGCCCAGAGGATGAGAAGTAGAAGACCCAGAGTATAAAAAAAAGTGGAAGGTCCAGCTGGGGTGGATGAGGCTGCAAATTCAAATTTAGCTTTTTTTAAAAATCTCCCTGATCCTAGCAGCAGTTGCCCTTTGGCAGAGCTTTCGCTTCCATTTCTTGTAGTCTGACATCTATGACAAGTTTCTAGCACTTAACTGTACTAAACCTAGGTAGCTAAAAACCTAGGTAGCTAAAAGCTCAGATCAATCTACAAAACAGTACTAATCTCAATTTAAAAAGTTATGAAAAGGTATGCATTAAATAGAGTGTGTGTATCCATAGCAACAGGCAATCTGATTGGTTAGTTCTGCTAATTAGTTCACTTTCAGCTATGTGAGGATGAGGATGGAACAAATGCTCATTTTGTTCTAAAAATATGATCAACTGAAATATCATTTTGGGCATGAATAAAGTAATTTTCAGTAAAAAAATTGGGCACTTATTAATGTCAAGCACTATAACAACTCTGGGAAGACACACTACTTGTAGCCACACCCTTCTGGCACTGAGTGTCCACCCCTCTGGCTTTTCCTCTGAGGCTATAGGCATGTTCACACTCCACAAGCCAATGCGCATTGGTCACGTCCACACTGAATTTGAATTAAATAATGCGCATTATTCTGGTCGACCTCGATAGGTGGCTTGATGCGAATCGAAGCAACCAATTAAAGCGTTCAAATAACATGCGAATGTGTGTTGAAAAGAATTTGATTCACTCATGTCTTCATGATGCTGTGGTTGGGAACTTTGGAGCTAGCTGTATACTATCTGCAGTCAAACTAGCTAGACCTACTACATAGCTAGAGAACTGTTGCTATGTTTATACGCCTTGAACCTTCGTTGGTTCTGCCTTTCCCTCAGCTCTCTCCTCTTTCTTCTCTGCAGAAAATGTTTCCTGTGCATCTGTAGGTAGCTGATCAGCAAGAAAAGGATGCAAAAACAAACTCCATCTCAACTACAGCTACAGTATATGATTTTGACTGACTTTGGCTGCCGATTATTTTTGCTTTGTACGGTTTATTTCGGTGCTAATGTGGACACAACGAACATGCATCAGCATTTTTCTCTGACCCAACGGACATTAATGCGCATCGGTTCAAGAGCAGCTTGGACAGGCCTTATGAGTGTAGCTGCACTCTAGTGCAGTTATGTGCAAGTTTTAGTTTAATTTTTAATTAGTAAGTATTTTAATTATTAATAGTGGTCCTTGGGTGAAGAGAGAATGGCTGCCACAGATCCATCTCAGAGCTCTGCTTCAAAAAGGAGAACTGGACCTTGTACATCTAGAGGTTGCATCGGCCACCCCATACCTGTGAATAATTTGCTAATGAAACAATGTGTTGTATGTGCTTGACAATGATAGCAGAGATCAGCGACTAGAATTACATGTACTTATCATCACAAGATGTACTAAGATTACGAACACTGCGTGTGGTTTCACTTCTTACCTACATGTAACTAAGCAACTGAAAGCCCCACGTTGCATACCTTACAGAATGCGCACGCTTCTCCCTTGCTGCTAGGCTTCATGGGGTGCTTGTCAGACTGGTGCTTGCTATCTACATGGCGACTAAAAAAATCATGACTGCCAGGAGGACTGCTGTCGCTGGGTGAAGCTACACTGACACTGCAAGATGCCATTTTAACATGTATATATGATTAGAACTCGGTGCACGCTTTAGAGGGTTTGATTCTACTTCAAAAAGACAGGGATTTCATGCATTTTCCGGGATGCTGCCAGGAAAACGATGGTTTTGAGGTATACTACCGATATAGACGGGATGATTGGGATGCACGCTGTCCACTGAGACTATTTATAGTGGATGTTGATGGTTATTGTTGAACAGCAGTTGAAGTTGAATGTGGAATGTAATGTAACTGAAAGTTAGTAACTGCGTTGCTACCTGTCATGGGGCTACGATCCAACTCATTCTGCTGCGCTCAGGAGGGGAGTGTTGCCATGGTGGAGGTTTAATTCTGCTCTGAGTTGCCGCTGGTGTTGGTGGAAGGGAGTGTTGCCATGGTGAAGGTTTAATTCTGCTCTGAGTTGCCGCTGGTGTTGGTGGAAGGGAGTGTTGCCATGGTGGAGGTTTAATTCTGCTCTGAGTTGCCACTGGTGTTGGTGGCAGGGAGTGTTGCCATGGTGAAGGTTTAATTCTGCTCTGAGTTGCCGCTGGTGTTGGTGGAAGGGAGTGTTGCCATGGTGGAGGTTTAATTCTGCTCTGAGTTGCCGCTGGTGTTGGTGGAAGAGAGTGTTGCCATGGTGGCGGTTTAATTCTGCTCTGAGTTGCCGCTGGTGTTGGTGGAGTGGAGTGTTGCCATGGTGGAGGTTTAATTCTGCTCTGAGTTGGTGTTGGTGGAGGGGAGTGTTGCCATGGTGGAGGTTTAATTCTGCTCTGAGTTGCCACTGGTGTTGGTGGAAGGGAGTATTGCCATGGTGGAGGTTTAATTCTGCTCTGAGTTGCCACTGGTGTTGGTGGAAGGGAGTATTGCCATGGTGGAGGTTTAATTCTGCTCTGAGTTGCCGCTGGTGTTGGTGGAGGGGAGTGTTGCCATGGTGGAGTTTTAATTCTGCTCTGGCATTGGTGGAGGGAAGTGTGAATTAGGAATGAACTCGCTCTCACTTATCTAGCTTACCTCAACACAGAGAGGGCCACCCAGTGTTGCATTTCAGTATCATCTTGCTGTGCAAGAGGCCTGATGGACATCCTGGACCTAGAGTATTCCAGCCTGGGCTCCCTCACTCACCCCCTCATCCCACAAACTCGTGCAGTTCCTGGAGTCACAAACTCGTGCAGTTCCTGGAGTCACAAACTCGTGCAGTTCCTGGAGTCACAAACTCGTGCAGTTCCTGGAGTCACAAACTCGTGCAGTTCCTGGAGTCACAAACTCGTGCAGTTCCCAGAGTCACACACTCGTGCAGTTCCCG
This sequence comes from Cladorhizidae sp. MBARI D1340-BT2, assembly GCA_028752905.1. NCBI lineage: Eukaryota > Metazoa > Porifera > Demospongiae > Poecilosclerida > Cladorhizidae > Cladorhizidae sp. MBARI D1340-BT2. Next base: position 6,435,656 of record JAQNBH010000018.1, on the reverse strand, counting down.
GAGTCACAAACTCGTGCAGTTCCTGGAGTCACAAACTCGTGCAGTTCCTGGAGTCACAAACTCGTGCAGTTCCTGGAGTCACAAACTCGTGCAGTTCCTGGAGTCACAAACTCGTGCAGTTCCTGGAGTCACAAACTCGTGCAGTTCCTGGAGTCACAAACTCGTGCAGTTCCTGGAGTCACACACTCGTGCAGTTCCTGGAGTCACAAACTCGTGCAGTTCCTGGAGTCACAAACTCGTGCAGTTCCTGGAGTCACAAACTCGTGCAGTTCCTGGAGTCACACACTCGTGCAGTTCCTGGAGTCACACACTCGTGCAGTTCCTGGAGTCACAAACTCGTGCAGTTCCTGGAGTCACAAACTCGTGCAGTTCCTGGAGTCACAAACTCGTGCAGTTCCTGGAGTCACAAACTCGTGCAGTTCCTGGAGTCACAAACTCGTGCAGTTCCTGGAGTCACAAACTCGTGCAGTTCCTGGAGTCACAAACTCGTGCAGTTCCTGGAGTCACAAACTCGTGCAGTTCCTGGAGTCACAAACTCGTGCAGTTCCTGGAGTCACAAACTCGTGCAGTTCCTGGAGTCACAAACTCGTGCAGTTCCTGGAGTCACAAACTCGTGCAGTTCCTGGAGTCACAAACTCGTGCAGTTCCTGGAGTCACAAACTCCTGCAGTTCCTGGAGTCACAAACTCGTGCAGTTCCTGGTGTCATCCTGGTTTTTTTTGTGCGATTTCTTTAGCTCTTGCCTCCACAGTTACTGGTGCAAGTGTAAATTATGCACAGCTGTGCTACTAGTGTGGGAGGGGCTTGTTGGTGTTAAATTTGTGCACTCAACCTTGGCCATGCCCACTTCTATATTTAGCTGCTGAGCTAGTTCTTTGCTAGCAGGCAGTTCATTTTCCAGCAACCAGCTAGTCATTTCTTCACTATAGAAGAGATCCACTCGCTAGCTATCACTGTTGCTATACTCTAAACCAGTTAGACACTGAGACCTGAGAAGACCCTAAGGCCCTTAGTAGCCCTTGATTTATGTTTGGGTTGTCTCAGCCCAAGACCTTCATTGGCTCGGAATAGCGTGGTTCTCTACATATGTGACTGGTCAAAAATGGAAAAACAAACAAACAAGGTTGTACCCTGTAGACCACAACCTGTTAGATGACCCATGGTTTTATATGGTAAAGGGTCATAACTGGTTGTGGTCTCCATGGAAACCCTTTCTTATAACCAGCCACATATGAAAAGAAAGGGAAAAATGTCTACACATGATCATTTCCTTTAATAAATGGAAGTCCAGTGCTGCGGAGATTGTCAGGGGTCATATATGAATGTCTAAAGTCGAGGTTGTTGTCTGCCCACTTCCCTGAATATCCCGGGGTTAGCCCTAGCCCTAGAACAACTGCCACCAAGAAGTTCTAGCTGCCCTAGCCCTAGAACAACTGCCACCAAGAAGCTCAAGAAGCTCTAGCTGCCCTAGCCCTAGAACAACTGCCACCAAGAATGCCCTAGCTGCCCTAGCCCTAGAACAACAGGAATGCCCTAGCTGCCCTAACCCTAGAACCATTGCCACCAAATGGCCTCAGCCTCTGCCAACAGACATATTACCATAGTGACCACTGCCCCAGCCTACAACCACAACTAAGAATGCTCCTATCAACCCAGGATGCTCCCAGACAATGGCTATTAATCTGTGGGGACCAACCACAGACAATGGCTAGTAATCTGTGGACCAACCACAGATGCTCCCAGATAATGGCTATTAATCTGTCACTTTCCCCAGCAATGCATTGCTGTGCCATCATTGATGAAGACCCTTTACCCAGTTTATCTTGTTTTTGTTTCTGCAGTCACTTGATAGGGTTCTTCTACAGGACCATCAAAATGTTGGAGTGTGGGATAAAGCCAGTGTAAGTAAGAACTGTGCGCATTATTAAATTAACCTGACTAACACCTGATGTCATGTGATGCCATCTTTAGGTACGTTTTTGATGGTAAGCCCCCGCAGATGAAATCTAATGAGTTGATGAAGCGGGCAGAGAAGAGATCAGAAGCAGAGAAGGAATTGGCAGTGGCCCAGGAAAAAGGTGTGTACTGTCCTGGAGATTTGTGATGACCTATCCGTGATTAACATCACATTGGGTTGAGACAGGTTGAAGTAGGTTTGCAATAGCTCTATGGAGACACACACTGGACCAACACCACACTGGGTGGAGGCAGGTTGAAGTAGATTGACAATAGCTCTATGGGGACACACACTGGACCAACATCACACTGGGTGGAGGCAGGTTGAAGTAGGTTGACAATAGCTCTATGGGGACACACTGGACCAACATCACACTGGGTGGAGGCAGGTTGAAGTAGGTTGACAATAGCTCTATGGGGACACACACTGGACCAACATCACAACATCACACTGGGTGGAGGCAGGTTGAAGTAGGTTGACAATAGCTCTATGGGGACACCCACTGCACCAACACCACACTGGGTGGGGGCAGGTTGAAGTAGGTTGACAATAGCTCTATGGGGACACACACTGGACCAACACCACACTGGGTTGAGGCAGGTTGAAGTAAGTTGACAATAGCTCTATGGGGACGGACACACTGGACCAACATCACACAGGGTGGGGGCAGGTTGAAGTAGGTTGACAATAGCTCTATGGGGACACCCACTGGACCAACATCACACTGGGTGGAGGCAGGTTGAAGTAGGTTGACAATAGCTCTATGGGGACACCCAAACACCACACTGGGTGGAGGCAGGTTGAAGTAGGTTGACAATAGCTCTATGGGGACACCCACTGGACCAACACCACACTGGGTGGAGGCAGGTTGAAGTATGTAGGTTGACAATAGCTCTATGGGGACACCCACTGGACCAACACCACACTGGGTGGAGGCAGGTTGAAGTAGGTTGACAATAGCTCTATGGGGACACACACTGGACCAACACCACAATGGGTGGATGCAGGTTGAAGTAGGTTGACAATAGCTCTATAGGGACACACTGGACCAACACCACACTGGGTGGAGGCAGGTTGAAGTACACGTAGGTTGACATTAGCTCTATGGGGACACACACTGGACCAACACCACACTGGGTTGAGGCAGGTTGAAGTAGGTTGACAATAGCTCTATGGGGACACCCACTGCACCAACACCACACTGGGTGGAGGCAGGTTGAAGTACAGTAGGTTGACAATAGCTCTATGGGGACACCCACTGGACCAACACCACACTGGGTGGAGGCAGGTTGAAGTAGGTTGACAATAGGACACACACTGGACCAACACCACAATGGGTGGATGCAGGTTGAAGTAGGTTGACAATAGCTCTATAGGGACACACTGGACCAACACCACACTGGGTGGAGGCAGGTTGAAGTAGGTTGACAATAGCTCTATGGGGATGGACACACTGGACCAACATCACACAGGGTGGGGGCAGGTTGAAGTAGGTTGACAATAGCTCTATGGGGACACCCACTGGACCAACATCACACTGGGTGAAGGCAGGTTGAAGTAGGTTGACAATAGCTCTATGGGGACACACACTGGACCAACACCACACTGGGTGGAGGCAGGTTGAAGTAGGTTGACAATAGCTCTATGGGGACACACACTGGACCAACACCACACTGGGTGGAGGCAGGTTGAAGTAGGTTGACAATAGCTCTATGGGGACACACACTGGACCATCATCACACTGGGTGGAGGCAGGTTGGAGTATCAGTTAGTCATGTGCAACCTTCTGCTCGTCTTGTTCCCATCCAAGCTGTTGTTATTTGATCTGATCAGGTGATGCTGAGGGCATTGAAAGATTTGAGAAGAGATTGGTATGTCATTAACCTAGTCACATTGATCATGTGATAGACTTTGACCTTGCTGCTCCACCCAGGTTAAGGTGACAAAGAAGCACAGTGAAGACACGAAAACTCTTCTTGGGCTGATGGGAGTGCCTTATGTGGAGGTGAGAGTTGTCTTTCTTCGATGATGTCTTCCTTCGGTGTACTTAATTTGTGGTGTTGAGAGTTGCATCTGGAGAGTTGCTGTTGTCTTTTCATTTTTGTAAGTGGAGGGAGGCAAGTTTCAAGTTGAAAAAATATCAGTCAAGCATGCAATCTATAGATACTATGTATGTATTTATATACTATGTAATTATATACTAATTATATAATATACTAATTATATAATATGTAATTATAATTATACACTAATTATATACTTATACACTATACTTATACACTATCATTATATAATTACTATTAATTATAATTGTACACTAATACTTGTACACTATGTAATTATATAATTACTATTAATTATAATTGTATAATTATACACTATGTAATTATATAATTGTATGCTATGTAAGTAATTGTTTGTAATTATATATACACTGAAATTATACACTGTAATTATACACTAGGTAAATTATGTAGATTTTGCTTTAACCACTGATATACTTTGGTCCTTGGTCAGGGCTAATATTTTTTTAATGGAAACAACAACATACCCACACTGCTGGTAACGTATCAACACTCGCTGGCAACATACCCACACTTACTGGCAACATACCCACACTCACTGGCAACATACCCACACTTGCTGGCAACATAACCACACTTGCTGGCAACATAACCACACTCACTGGTAACATACCCACACTTACTGGCAACATACCCACACTCACTGGCAACATACCCACACTTGCTGGCAACATAACCACACTTGCTGGCAACATAACCACACTCACTGGTAACATACCCACACTTACTGGCAACATACCCACACTTACTGGCAATATACCCACACTTGCTGGCAACATATCACACTCACTGGCAACATACCCACACTTACTGGCAACATACCCACACTCACTGGCAACATACCCACACTTGAGCAAGAGTGGTATGTGTTGTTTTCTTCTTCGGTTTTCAATTCACCTGATGAAATCCGAAGTATCTCCTTGTGCAATTACATGCTCTGATAATCATACACTTTATATCTCCTCATGCAATTACATGCTCTGATAATCATACACTTTATATCTCCTCATGCAATTACATGCTCTGATAATCATATACTTTATATCTCTGTGTTTACATGTCCTCTTTGTTGGTGTGTCAGGCGCCCGGCGAGGCAGAGGCTCAATGTGCAGCAATGGCGAGGATGGGTAAGGTTTACGGTACGGCAACGGAGGACATGGACTGCCTCACCTTTGGATCCAGCATACAGCTACGCCATCTCACTGCCAGTGAAGCTAAGTGAGTGAGGGGTAGTGTGGTGAGGCATGAGATGGTGAGTGTGGTGGGTATGAGATGGTGAGTGTGGTGGGTATGAGATGGTGAGTGTGGTGGGTATGAGATGGTGAGTGTGGTGAGGTATGAGATGGTAGTGTGGTGGGTGTGAGTGTGGTGAGTATGAGATGGTGAGTGTGGTGAGTATGAGATGGTGAGTGTGGTGAGGCATGAGATGGTGAGTGTGGTGGGTATGAGATGGTGAGTGTGGTGAGGTATGAGATGGTAGTGTGGTGGGTGTGAGTGTGGTGAGTATGAGATGGTGAGTGTGGTGAGTATGAGATGGTGAGTGTGGTGGGTATGAGATGGTGAGTGTGGTGGGTATGAGATGGTGAGTGTGGTGAGATGAGATGGTGAGTGTGGTGAGTATGAGATGGTGAGTGTGGTGAGTATGAGATGGTGAGTGTGGTGGGCATGAGATGGTGAGTGTGGTGGGTATGAGATGGTGAGTGTGGTGAGTATGAGATGGTGAGTGTGGTGGGTATGAGATGGTGAGTGTGGTGGGTATGAGATGGTGAGTGTGGTGAGTATGAGATGGTGAGTGTGGTGAGGTATGGGATGGTGAGTGTGGTGAGGTATGAGATGGTGTGTGTGGTGAGTATGAGATGGTGAGTGTGGTGGGTATGAGATGGTGAGTGTGGTGGGTATGAGATGGTGAGTGTGGTGGGTATGAGATGGTGAGTGTGGTGTGTATGAGATGGTGAGTGTGGTGGGTATGAGATGGTGAGTGTGGTGGGGTATGAGATGGTGAGTGTGGTGGGTATGAGATGGTGAGTGTGGTGTGTATGAGATGGTGAGTGTGGTGAGTATGAGATGGTGAGTGTGGTGGGTATGAGATGGTGAGTGTGGTGGGTATGAGATGGTGAGTGTGGTGAGGCATGAGATGGTGAGTGTGGTGAGTATGAGATGGTGAGTGTGGTGAGTATGAGATGGTGAGTGTGGTGGGTATGAGATGGTGAGTGTGGTGTGAGCTAGGTGAGTGGTGAACTAGATGAGGGCCCTGTTGCTCTCTCTAGGAACAAGATATGAAGTTGACTTGAGAGATTCGAGTAGTTTAGGTGAAGAAATGAAGATGAATAAGCTTTAGTGATTGTGTATCCACAAAGTGTCAGTGTTATAAATATCTGCTTAGGAAGATGCCTGTCAGAGAAATTAACCTCACCAGGCTCTTGGAAGAACTAGGAATCACTCAGGCTGAGGTGAGTGGACTTTGTCAGAATAATTACCTTCATGTCTCCATGCAGTGTAGTAGCTGACTTCCACCTAGGAGTGTGATGTTGGTCCAATGTACGACCCTATAGAGCTTTTGTCAACTTACTTCAACCTGCCAGTGTGGTGTTGGTCCAGTGTGTGTCCCCATAGAGCTATTGTCAACCTACTTCAACCTGCCTCCACCCAGTGTGGTGTTGGTCCAGTATGTGTCCCCATAGAGCTATTGTCAACCTACTTCAACCTGCCTCCACCCAGTGTGATGTTGGTCCAGTGTGTGTCCTATTGTCAACCTACTTCAACCTGCCTCCACCCAGCGTGGTGTGGTGTTGGTCCTCCATGAGCTACGTGGGTTGTGCCTACTCTAGTGTTAACATCAAGCTTGTGTAACCGCATTCATAATTCTTATTATACAAGTCATGAGTTGGTCACATGATGATGAATTTTATTCTTCTTCTTTTCCTTTCTCCAGTTTATTGACCTGTGCATCTTGCTGGGTTGCGACTACTGTGACTCTGTCAAAGGTGAGCAGAAAGACGTCTGGTTGCAAGGACAGCAACAAGATGTTATTTATTTAAAAGGAAACAACTCTTGGACAGCCCTATTGATATAGAGAAGGAAACAGGACAACCCATGTTGACCACAACTTGTTGATGACCCTTTACCATCTAACCGATAATTGCGATAAACGCCAATTAGCATCACATGTGTGCAGGCTTAACGGTGGCTGACGCCAATTCAATAGCAATTTTAGTGAAGACTCGTCCACTTATAAGTGAATAGCTAGTTGGTTTTAAACTTGCTGTGTATTACACTTCTAGAAAAGAGGGCACTGCTTATAAGAATCCATTACTAGCACGCCTAAGCACTTTAGCGCTCTCTAACGAGATAAGCTAGCTAGCTACACATTGATAATTATTCGCGTATAAAATTATAATTGGCTTTTTCCTGCCTTCAATGCTAGAGCTTGGCATCATCCCCACCATCTAGGAGCTTCCTTAAGCTCAGGTAAAGCTTCTACACTCCATCTGTGCATGTTTTTATAGGAGAAGGAGCGTCACAAAAGTCGATTGTTAGCTAAACATGGCCTCAACATCGAAGATAGCCTTTGATATCGAGACGAACTCCAAACGTCCACTAAAGCATGGCAGACTAGGTGGTTTCATAATCTGGTAGCCAAGACACTGCTTTGCTTTAGGGCAGATGATAGTCGAAGCTCTTCAAACTCTAGTCCTCCCAAGCTTCAGGCATTTCCCCCCTCTCTAACTGAAAATAACTCCGCCCCACACATTATAAGGAATTTTTAATGACTGGTTAATTAAGTAGGAAGGAGGAGAGAGAGAAGGAGCAGGTTGAAGGCAGGAAGAGAGCCGAACAAGGGAGGTTAAAGAGAGAGGAGACAAGGGGTTGAATTCTTCTAGCTAGAGCACTGGCATGATTTTTTTAAATTACTTTTTAAATTTTTTAATTAACTTATTTATTTATTTTAAGCTGGTACAAACCCAGCTGAGAAGTTTCTGCAACGTTAGGAGTGCTAGCCGGCACTTTGTGATGTGATCTGACCCACTTCTTTAAATGTTAGATAACTATAACTATCAACAACAATAATGCTCACATCTCAGCTAAAACTCACTTTGACGGCTTTTTAGCCATCCAGCTGCTGTCAGCTCCTAAATGACTTCCAGCATGCCTTAGGCAGCAAACTGGAAGATTTTTCATACAATAGGTCCATTCAGAGCAGTTCCAGTATACATATACCAGAAGCATTCAATGCATTCCACGACTAATGCCATTTCTTGGCTGTGGACAACAACACAACTACCCCCGGGTAAGGATCGTCAACTCAACCAGCTAGCTCACATGCTGTAATGCAAGCAGAACAAGAGATCTGCTGAGAATCTTGTTCCTTCTGGTGTCTGGTTCGCTTGCTCTCCACTGCCAGTGTCGACAGAAGCTGTCAACGTTTCAGGCCAATGCTTCGGTCTTCGTCAGGGGAAATGGAGATAGATAGAGAAAGGAGGGGGAGTCCGAAATTTATTTATACTCGCTGGCAATATGCTTTACATATAATGCACGTCATTCACGACTTGTCTGAATGCTATAAGCACCAGATAATGATGGGTGTGGTTTCACATTTTATACTAAAAAATATGTTGCATAGCTTCAACTATGCCAGAGTTAATTAAGTGCAGTCAAAGTGTAGCACCTCAAAATCATGAAGACCTGAGTTAGCTGCAGGAGTGACTCCTCGTTGGAAAGTGCTGTAAGGTTGATATGGTATCTGTGGCTAGAGGAAGCTGCTCTGCGGGACGAGTGTTTCCATGGAGCGCTAAAACGAGAGTAAGTTGTCAAGCGTGCGGGTTGGGGGGGGGGGGGGGAAATTGCGATGGAAAAATCCCCCCCCCCCCATCCTTCCAACAAATGCGCATAGTAGAGTAAGGCTGTGCAGCATCTATGGAGCTCTAAAGACGTTACCACAAGATTTTTTTAATATATAAATTTTAAAAAGGTTTAGTCACCCTCAAGGTTTCAGTCGCCCCCCCCCCCCGGAACCTTTTTGCAACCTTTTTGCCCCCCTTGGAACCTTTTTGCCTCCCCCCCCCCCTGGAACCTTTTTGCCCCCCTTGGAATTTGCCCCATCCCCCCTCCCCCCCCTTGGAATCTTTTTGCCCCCCCCCCCCCCTTGGAAATTGTATTATTAAAATTCATTAGAAACTTTGTCACATCTTTAACCATCATGCCCCCCCCCTTAATATCCAGATTCCTCCTGTTGCCCCCCCTTGGACAATTTTCTAAATGAAACCCTGACCCTTAATTGGCTTCTCACTTGTGTCCTCCTCCTTCCTACCTGATTGACTTCTCTCCTCCTCTCTCACTCTCCTTCCTCGTGATGTCCACAGGTGTGGGCCCAGCTAAGGCCATCTCTCTCATCAGAGAACACAAGTGCATAGAGGAGATCATTAAGAGTGGGAAAGTGAGTTGTCTGCTTTGTTGTAACTCTGACAGATGTCCACTGATGGATGCTTCCTCTACCTCTCTCCTACTCTTGCTCCACACACACTCACACACTCACACCACACACACTCACGCACACACGCAATCATTGATGCATACGTGGGCTCACAACGCACACATCTCTCTGCCAAACAGAAGCTGAGCATCCCTGAGAACTGGCTGTTTGAAGTGAGTTACTGTGGACATATTTACACATGCACGTCCATGAGCACCAGCACAGTCTGTCTGTTGACATGCATAACTCGGGCTGGCAAGAATATTCGTTGACTAAGCCATTTGTATCTCCTCTCTCTCTCTAAGGAGGCCAGGCGGCTGTTCGTAGAGCCAGACATCACTGACCCGGAAACACTGTCGGTGAGACAACAAGAACAATACATTAATTAATGACGACAAAGGCACCCATACCACCATGGCAATGCAGGACATGTCTAGTGTCAGTGGTTGTCAACCTAGATCATGCTATGGTTTATGTAGGCGTGGCATGGGGGAGTGGCTATCTGGCATGTGGGAGGAGCTATCTAGCATGGTGTGGTATGGGGAGTGGCTGTCTGGTATTGTGGTGGTATGGGGAGTGGCTGTCTGGTATTGTGGTGGTATGGGGAATGGTTGTCTGGTATTGTGGTGGTATGGGGGATGACTGTGTGGTATGGGAATGGCTGTCTGGTATTGTGGTGGTATGGGGAGTGGCTGTCTGGTATTGTGGTGGTATGGGGAGTGGCTGTCTGGTATTGTGGTGGTATGGGGAATGGTTGTCTGGTATTGTGGCGGTATGGGGAGTGGCTGTCTGGTATTGTGGTGGTATGGGGAGTGGCTGTCTGGTATTGTGGTGGTATGGGGAATGGCTGTCTGGTATTGTGGTGGTATGGGGAGTGGCTGTCTGGTATTGTGGTGGTATGGGGAGTGGCTGTCTGGTATTGTGGTGGTATGGGGAATGGCTGTCTGGTATTGTGGTGGTATGGGGAGTGGCTGTCTGGTATTGTGGTGGTATGGGGAGTGGCTGTCTGGTATTGTGGTGGTATGGGGAATGGCTGTCTGGTATTGTGGTGGTATGGGGAGTGGCTGTCTGGTATTGTGGTGGTATGGGGAGTGGCTGTCTGGTATTGTGGTGGTATGGGGAGTGGCTGTCTGGTATTGTGGTGGTATGGGGAGTGGCTGTCTGGTATTGTGTGGTATGGGGAATGGCTGTCTGGTATTGTGGTGGTATGGGGAATGGCTGTCTGGTATTGTGGTGGTATGGGGAATGGCTGTCTGGTATTGTGGTGGTATGGGGAGTGGCTGTCTGGTATTGTGGTGGTATGGGGAGTGGCTGTCTGGTATTGTGGTGGTATGGGGAGTGGCTGTCTGGTATTGTGGTGGTATGGGGAGTGGCTGTGTGGTATGGGGAATGGCTGTCTGGTATTGTGGTGGTATGGGGAGTGGCTGTCTGGTATGGTGTGGTATGGGGAGTGGCACTATGGGGAGTGGCACTACGGCATCTGACACATGATATAAAGACATCCATGGGGATGTATTGAAGGCGAGTCCACCAAGACGAGCTGTTGCTGTGGCTTAGCATGTGCTTACTACTACACATCTTGTGTTACTAGCTCAAGTGGACTGCTCCAGACGAAGAAGGCCTGGTGAATTTTTTGGTCGAGCTGAAAGGGTTTAAGTAAGTGTATAAGTGTGTGGACATGTTTGAGGTTCTCTATGCCCACCCTCCTTCTTCATTCACTTTCCTAGTTCCTCTTTATACTCCACACTCCCTCCTTCTTGCCACCACCCTCCTTCTTCATTCACTTTCCTAGTTCCTCTTTATACTCCACACTCCCTCCTTGCCCAGACTCCATCGCCACTTCCTTCTCTCCTTCCATTCCTCTCCTCTCCCCTTCCATTCATCTCCTCTCTCCTTCCATTCCTCTCCTCTCTCCATCCATTCCTCTCCTCTCTCCATCCATTTCTCTCCTCTCCTTCCATTCTTCTCCTCTCTCCATCCATTCCTCTCCTTCCATTCCTCTCCTCTCTCCATCCATTCCTCTCCTCTCTCCTTCCATTCCTCTCCTCTCTCCATCCATTCCTCTCCTTCCATTCCTCTCCTCTCTTCTTCCATTCCTCTCATCTCTCCTTCCCTTCTATCTTTTGTCTACTTTCCTTTGTCATCTTTTCATCCTATTTCTTCCATTTCTGTCCTAATAGCCTCACCCCCTCCCTCTCCACCCCATCTCCTCACTATCATCCACTCCATTTCTTGCCCCACCCCCTCACCCTGTGGTTTGTCATGACAGAGAGGACAGAGTAAGAAATGGATCCAAGAAGCTGGAGAAGTGCAGACAAGGATCCACTCAGGGCCGGCTAGATGCCTTCTTCAAGCCTGTAGTCTCTCCCGTGGTGGCCGCCAAGAGAAAGGTCAGTGACCCTTCTGCACGCTGGGTCTTGGAATTAAATATTGTGGTCAGTCTTTGGAGCTCCATGGCATCTGGTATAGATAGCCTACAAGTGTCTGATTCAAATCCACTTCACATCAGGTTGTTTGCAGTATAGATAGCCTGTGTCTGATTCAAATCCACTTCACATCAGGTTGTTTGCAGTATAGATGGCCTGTGTCTGATTCAAATCCACTTCACATCAGGTTGTTTGCAGTATAGATAGCCTGTGTCTGATTCAAATCCACTTCACATCAGGTTGTTTGCAGTATAGATGGCCTGTGTCTGATTCAAATCCACTTCACATCAGGTTGTTTGCAGTATAGATAGCGTGTGTCTGATTCAAATCCACTTCACATCAGGTTGTTTGCAGTATAGATAGCATGTGTCTGATTCAAATCCACTTCACATCAGGTTGTTTACAGTATAGATAGCCTGTGTCTGATTCAAATCCACTTCACATCAGGTTGTTTGCAGTATAGATAGCCTGTGTCTGATTCAAATCCACTTCACATCAGGTTGTTTGCAGTATAGATAGCATGTGTCTGATTCAAATCCACTTCACATCAGGTTGTTTGCAGTATAGATAGCATGTGTCTGATTCAAATCCACTTCACATTAGGTTGTTTACAGTATAGATAGCCTGTGTCTGATTCAAATCCACTTCACATCAGGTTGTTTGCAGTATAGATAGCCTGTGTCTGATTCAAATCCACTTCACATCAGGTTGTTTGCAGTATAGATAGCATGTGTCTGATTCAAATCCACTTCACATCAGGTTGTTTGCAGTATAGATAGCATGTGTCTGATTCAAATCCACTTCACATTAGGTTGTTTGCAGTATAGATAGCCTGTGTCTGATTCAAATCCACTTCACATCAGGTTGTTTACAGTATAGATAGCATGTGTCTGATTCAAATCCACTTCACATCAGGTTGTTTGCAGTATAGATAGCATGTGTCTGATTCAAATCCACTTCACATTAGGTTGTTTGCAGTATAGATAGCATGTGTCTGATTCAAATCCACTTCACATCAGGTTGTTTGCAGTATAGATAGCATGTGTCTGATTCAAATCCACTTCACTTCAGGTTGTTTGCAGTATAGATAGCCTGTGTCTGATTCAAATCCACTTCACCCCAAGTTGTTTGCCCCTACATCAGGGAGAAGATGAGACTGTACATCATTCATCTTAATTCCAATGTTGAAATATTTTCGGATGCTTCCCATTATCTGGAAGTAAAAACAACAACACTTGAATATTAAACTGCAATAAATTAAAATTCTCAACGAAAACATAAAATGATATTACCGTGCGCAAGTCTGTGTGGACTATCACCTTTGAAGCCGAAGGATGGACTCCCTGATCCTAAAGGATTCTCTTCACCATCTGAAGCCATCGCTAGAGCTATCGAGAGAAGTTGAACTTTATTACAGCCACTCCGTATCTTTTGCTGGAATTGGGAGGTTCTCTTTCACTCGTCAGTAGTTCACTAACAGTTGCAGTCTGTGTTAGCCACTCCCACGACAAAGTCTCTCGTACTCGACAAAACCTCCAGCTCCTGCCATAATGTCTAGCTCTATACCGACACTGGGCTACTAGACCTGCTGTAGCTCTACATTGGGACCGTGCTACTAGACTAGCAAGCTCTATACCAACACCGTGCTACTAGACCAGCTAGCATTGGCACTGGGCTACTAAACTAGCTAGCTCTACACTGGGACCGTGCTACTAGACTAGCAAGCTCTATACTGACTCCACACTAGCTAGCTCTATATCAACACCGTGCTACTAGATCTACACTGGCACTGGGCTACTAAACTAGCTAGCTCTACACTGGGACCGTGCTACTAGACCAGCTAGCTCTGCACTGGCACTGGGCTACTAAACTAGCTAGCTCTACACTGGGACCGTGCTACTAGACCAGCTAGCTCTGCACTGGCACTGGGCTACTAAACTAGCTAGCTCTACACTGGGACCGTGCTACTAGACCAGCTAGCTCTGCACTGGCACTGGGCTACTAAACTAGCTAGCTCTATACTGGGACCGTGCTACTAGACCAGCTAGCTCTACACTGGGACCGTGCTACTAGACTAGCAAGCTCTATACCAACACCGGGCTACTAGACCAGCTAGCTCTGCCACTGGCACCGTGCTACTAGACCAGCTAGCATTGGCACTGGGCTACTAAACTAGCTAGCTCTACACTGGGACCGTGCTACCTAGACTAGCTAGCTCTATACTTGGACCCTATATAGTTGTTGTTCAGTACTGTGCAGCTCGCAGAGTAGCTATTCTGTACTTTCTTCAGGATTCAGTATTGGGACACATGCATATAATTGTGACACAGATGTTTTTCCAGGATTCCCTGTAGTCATGACGAAGGAATAAATGTCTGCGCATGCGTATAAGCATGACACACTTACGGGCAGACCGACAATAACAATAATAATAATGATGATGATGATGGATGGGGAGTGGGAATTTCAAGGGGCAGACTGTGGGAATTTTGGGTCCTGTTTGTACCAACCCGACCACTAGCTGAACTTTGTACAGGACACCTAAACACATGCGCGCACACACACAACGACTTAATTTTAAATTCCTTCACAGAACTCTTTTTATTTTGTTGTTGTTGTTGCTGCTGTTGTTGTTGTTGATGTTCTGCATTAATGTTGCTCTTGCCGAATTGTGTCTCAAAGAGAGATGGGATACAGCTTTTGGCAGGGCTATAGTCAGGACAACTCAGGCTTAGGCCGACCATTTATCTTCCTTATTTGGGGGCGGGGCAGTGAAGATAAGGGTGTGGTGTCTCGAGCATATAAGACTTGTGCAACATGAACCTAATGCCTCTACATCACAAAAATGTGGGTATTTTTTGTGTGTGTAGTTCTACGCGAGTAGTGGCCAGCAGGTATATAGCTGGTGATGACTGGAGCATTAACTCATTACCTACCATTCAACAAATTTGACCCTTTCCTTAAAAATGACTATATCTTTGAAACTAAAAGGAATTAGTATAGGCAATATATATATCATATGATACTGCATGATCTCATTTCTTACATTATAGTTACCATAGCAACGATAAATATCGCATAGCTTTGACCACATTTTGACATTTCA
Organism: Cladorhizidae sp. MBARI D1340-BT2; assembly: GCA_028752905.1. Taxonomy (NCBI): domain Eukaryota; kingdom Metazoa; phylum Porifera; class Demospongiae; order Poecilosclerida; family Cladorhizidae; species Cladorhizidae sp. MBARI D1340-BT2. The sequence continues at coordinate 6,420,614 of JAQNBH010000018.1, read as the reverse complement.
TTACAAAATTCAGCATCTTCTTGAACAAAGCTAGAGTCCAGAACTGTGAGTGAGAAACAACTTTTGCTACTCCCAGAGAGTTGATATATTCTGGCACTTCTCGATTGCTGTCCACACTTTCTTTCTCTTCAAATTCACTCCACTCCTCGTCACTATCCAGGAAGGCTATCACTTCTTTAGCCGTGAACGTATACCTAGCCATTTCACTCTCCTCGTCACTATCCAGGAAGGCTATCACTTCTTTAGCTGTGAAAGTATTCCTAGCCATTTCACTCTCCTCGTCACTATCCAGGAAGGCTATCACTTCTTTAGCTGTGAAAGTATTCCTAGCCATTTCACTCGAGAATCTTATGTACACCATAGACAAACTTGATATCAAAATGAACTTTAGACTGTAAGCTATCTAATTATATGTGAAACATTTCCCTATGATAAAAACTGCTACAGTGGCATCGTTTTCAAAAACTCTTGTTGCAGTAGGGTATTTTTGACCCCCCCCCCCCCCCCCCCCCCAGGTAAGTAATGAGTTAACTAAGATGCATCGGAGACAGGCAAGTTCTCAGCAGAGGCTGAGGGAAAGCCACTGATCTTGTGAAGGACAGCATTTTGAAGGAGCTTGAATAAGAAGAAATAGACTTGGATAGGCTCTTCTCTGCAGGCCCAGACTTAGTGAGTGTTACTATCTGAGGCTAATGAAATATCGTCACCTATGAAGAAGTATTGTAGCTGGCTGTTTAAATAATAATTCAACTTGTGTTGCTGAACCCCCATCGGGGGCCATCGTGATCACGGGTATCTTTTTATTTTACTTTATTTTTCCTCTCTACAAAGTTATATTTGCATTGTGGTGAGGGCGGATGGTATGACTGTTGATAGTGTGACGACTTAAAATCAATGTCATGGTGACAGTCTAACACCACGGACTGGTGTTAGGACTTAATTAATGTCATGGTGACAGTCTAACACCACGGACTGGTGTGAGGACTTAATTAATGTCATGGTGACGGTCTAACACCACGGACTGGCGTGATGACTTAATTAATGTCATGGTGACAGTCTAACACCACGGACTGGTGTGAGGACTTTATTAATGTCATGGTGACAGTCTAACACCACGGACTGGTGTGAGGACTTTATTAATGTCATGGTGACAGTCTAACACCACGGACTGGTGTGAGGACTTTATTAATGTCATGGTGACAGTCTAAACCACGGACTGGTGCGATGACTTAATTAATGCCATGGTAACAGTATAACACCACGGACTGGTGCGATGACTTAAGGGGGTGCTAGGGGTACTTTAAAAAAAAAAGTTAACCTCAAATACAACTGATCATAACTTTTTTGTTTCTACTCCTATGAACATAATTTTGCTATCAAAAGATAGCCCACTTGTCATGCTTTCAAATGATATGCATATCATATACTTTCTTTTTGTCCTCCTTCAAAGTAACTCAAAGAAGCAAGCACCATTGAAGAAGATGCCGCCCACTCCCCACCCTTACTAGTATTTTGTATTGGCTTGTAATTGCTTCAGTGGCTAGAGCATGCATAGTGCTACAAATTGAATGGTTTAGAATCTTTTTTTTTAAAATCCACTAGTTATGGCGAGTACAAATGTAAATTTTTACCTTAGATCATCATTAGATCATCAATAACTTCACAAAAGAGGCAATGAATTTTTTTTGAAACCATTCAATTTGTAGAGTAAAGACAGAGCTACATAATGGTATAAAATGTTAGACATAAAAAAATTATTCGAATGAGTTATTGTGGGCGGGAGGCAAGGAGTCAACATTTTTGACCAAAAAAAGTTATGGCGATGTAAACATTGAAGTTTGGGTTTGCACTGACAGGGGAGACAGCTGCATTCTCCCCCCCCCCCTTTTTAACTAGTGTTTACAACTTTAGAGCTCTGTAGATTCTGCAAACTTCATTGTATGGACTTGATATATAGCTCAAAAGATAGGTCTCTCTGTGTGCTCTCTTTTGATACTAAAATATGTTTCATAGGATAACTATAGGCAAGTTACTAGAGCCTAAAGAGGAGGGACCTCAAAAACCTGCATCCCAAAGTCCCCATCCAGAATAACTGCTAAGTGCAAAAAAATTGAAATTGGTGCGAGTGGCTAGAGGAAGCCCGCCTCTATGCAAACACCTTTTTGATTAGGCGTTAAAAATTTATTACCTGGTCAAGCGTGTGGGTGGAAAATTGAAGGTGTTGCTTTTACAACGCCTTCAATTTTCTACCCGCGCGCTTGACCAGGTAATAAATTTTTAACGCCTAATCAAAAAGGTGTTTGCATAGAGGCGGGCTTCCTCTAGCCACTCGCACCAATTTCAATTTTTTTGGCACATAGCAATCTGGAGTTATCTTGGCAGAGGTTGAGGCATTCTAGCTTTTGAGGTGCTCCGCTTTAGAGTCTAGTAACTTGCCTATAGTTATACCTATGAAACATATTTTAGTATCAAAAGAGAGCACACAGAGAGACCTATCTTTTGAGCTATATATCAAGTCCATACCATGAAGTTTACAGAATCTATGGAGCTCTAAAGTGGTAACCATAAGAAAAAAAGGAAAAAAGGGGGGAAATGCCATTGTCCCCACTGAATTCAGGTAGGCTTCTTGATCGCCTTCCTGGGGGGATGGTGTGTGCAAAAGCCACTGTAAGTCCAGAATAGAGCATCCAAATCTTCTGTAACTTGGAATCCACCTTTCCAGTATGTTGAAGCATAGTTGGACGAGATAAAAAAATTGTAATAAATTAAATAAATTAAATTTAAATCGAACCCCTAGCCCCCCCTTAATTAATGTCATGGTGACAGTATAACACCACGGACTGGTGCGATGACTTTATTAATGTCATGGTAACAGTCTAACACCACGGACTGGCATGAGGACTTTATTAATGTCATGGTAACAGTCTTACACCGCAGACTGGTGTGAGGACTTAATTAATGTCACAGTGACAGTCTTACACCATGGACTGGTGTGAGGACTTTATTAATGTCAAGGTGACAGTCTAACACCATGGACTGGTGTGCGGACTTAATTAATGTCATGGTGACAGTCTAACACCACGGACTGGTGTGCCGACTTAATGTCATGGTGACAGTCTTACACCGCAGACTGGTGTGAGGACTTAATTAATGTCACAGTGACAGTCTTACACCATGGACTGGTGTGAGGACTTTATTAATGTCATGGTAACAGTCGTAACACCACAGACTGGTGTGAGGACTTTATTAATGTCAAGGTGACAGTCTAACACCATGGACTGGTGTGCGGACTTAATTAATGTCATGGTGACAGTCTAACACCACGGACTGGTGTGACGACTTAATATCATGGTGACAGTCTTACACCACGGACTGGTGCGATGACTTAATTAATGTCATGGTGACAGTATAACACCACGGACTGGTGTGAGGACTTAATTAATGCCATGGTAACAGTATAACACCACGGACTGGTGTGAGGACTTAATTAATGCCATGGTAACAGTATAACACCACGGACTGGTGTGAGGACTTAATTAATGTCATGGTAACAATCAAACACCACGGACTGGTGCGATGACTTAATTAATGTCATGGTGACAGTATAACACCACGGACTGGTGTGAGGACTTAATTAATGCCATGGTAACAGTATAACATCACGGACTGGTGTGAGGACTTAATTAATGTCATGGTAACAATCAAACACCACGGACTGGTGCGATGACTTAATTAATGTCATGGTGACAGTATAACACCACGGACTGGTGTGAGGACTTAATTAATGCCATGGTAACAGTATAACACCACGGACTGGTGTGAGGACTTAATTAATGTCATGGTAACAATCAAACACCACGGACTGGTGCGATGACTTAATTAATGTCATGGTGACAGTATAACACCACGGACTGGTGCGATGACTTTATTAATGTCATGGTAACAGTCTAACACCACGGACTGGCATGAGGACTTTATTAATGTCATGGTAACAGTCTTACACCGCAGACTGGTGTGAGGACTTAATTAATGTCACAGTGACAGTCTTACACCGCAGACTGGTGTGAGGACTTAATTAATGTCAAGGTGCCAGTCTGACACCACAAACTGGTGCGCCGACTTAATTAATGTCATGGTGACAGTCTTACACCACGGACTGGTGTGAGGACTTAATTAATGTCAAGGTGCCAGTCTGACACCACAAACTGGTGCGCCGACTTAATTAATATCATGGTGACAGTCTTTGCCACGGATTGGTGCGATGACTTAATTAATGTCATGGTGACAGTATAACACCACGGACTGGTGTGAGGACTTAATTAATGCCATGGTAACAGTATAACACCACGGACTGGTGTGAGGACTTAATTAATGCCATGGTAACAGTATAACACCACGGACTGGTGTGAGGACTTAATTAATGTCATGGTAACAATCAAACACCACGGACTGGTGCGATGACTTAATTAATGTCATGGTGACAGTATAACACCACGGACTGGTGTGAGGACTTAATTAATGCCATGGTAACAGTATAACACCACGGACTGGTTTGATGACTTAATTAATGCCATGGTAACAGTATAACACCACGGACTGGTGTGAGGACTTAATTAATGCCATGGTAACAGTAAAACACCATGGACTGGTGTAGCTGGAAACTATGAGTGGATTAAGAACTGAACATACTTAATGAGGTTTGCGTTCATGGCAAGTTGAACATGGCAACAGAGATGACATGAATATCCGTCTAAAGGGATGGAACTCTCTTCCAAATATAATTCCATAGGAATAATGTTAATTGAGTTGATGGCTATGTAAGGTTTCTTTAGGTCTGTATCTGGTGCTGCATTCCATGGCCGAGTGTAGCTGGTCGATTAAACTTGTGAACTGAATTGTTCTTGGATGTGCTCTTTCAGATGAACACTTCCAATTTCTTGTTCAGTATAATGCTGGTGGATTTATATTGAACAACAGTACACTAATACTCCAATTTTCCCAATTTTCCCAAATGTGGTGCTGATATACTGTTTCTGATAGAGAGAAAAATCACTAGGAAATTGGACCAATGCATGTGTGAAATTGCCTTGTATTGGTTTCACCTATTTCTTGAAATACTGGGCAGCAACTCCTCCCTAAAACATAAACTCGTACATGTATCAGCTACAACTTGTTTTGGTAGCTTCGGCTGCTATTCATCCCAAAAGACCCCCAGATTCTCTTTGCATCATTCATCAATTTGACAATAATTAACTTTGACAGTTTTGGCCAATTTGCATTCAATTTTGGAGGGATATCCGGTCGATGCACTTAAACCCTTTGGGGAGAATCTTAACTTTCTTCTAGACTTCTACTTGATTGTTAGGCTTTGTGATGTGTGTACGATCTTTTTGCAGTCTTTTCTTCATCATGGCGTCCATTTTGTAGCAGCTGTCTATAAGGTTATGTGCATGCGTGTCATTGTTTATCGCGATGGTGCATTTAAAGCGTGCACAATTGAAAAGTGTCATTCAAAAAGTGATCGGTTTGTTCTGGGCTAAAGTGAGAAGATTATCTTAAGCCTAGGCTTCACGAAAGTGTGGAGCTCCCAAAACTAGCTGAAGCCAAGTGTCATGATCCAAAGGCACACTACAGGCAGTACCACTGTGAGGCCATTGCATTGATCTTGCCATGAACTGTATGTAGATTTAGATATGAAGTCTATTGTGGCTTGGAGCAGCTCAAAATTTGATGCTCAGAATTCAACATAGTTTGCTAGCCAGCGACGCTAGTAATCTATTAATTACATATGCAATGGTTGTCAATGAGTTCACACTGATAGAGGAGGGTGGCAAGGGGTATAACCACCATAATTGTTCTTTGACACTGGCACAAAGGTCCCTCACTCCTCTTTGAAGCTTGCACCATGTTCAGACCATGCCAGCAACTCACTTCAGAGAGGCTGTTTAGTGGTCTATGTTGTGTGAAGGAGTGTTGTCATACAGTGTCTCAGCACAGACTCATCAACCTTATGGGGCTCCAAATATATGGAGTTAATTAACCAACAAACTAGATGTGAAAAGTGGTGCTTATGAATTCATAAGTGACTCAGAGCACAGACAGAAAAATAGTGGGCATGTCTTGTGGTGGCTTGGCTAATCCTGATTAGCTTGCTCTTGCCTTGTTTGGTGTTCTCAAATGCAAGAACACATTTGTTGAGTGTTGTACTCCTGGCTGTATTTAGGATTGATTTGAAGGTGGGTGGAGGGGGGGGGAGGGTGCACATATTTAACAACACTATATACAATAATACAATATCCCAAGATCTTAAAGGGGGGGTGGGCGAAGGGTCAGTAAGGGGGGATAATGCCGCCCCCACCCACCCCCAAATGCAACCCTGCTGTACTGGAGTCAGCCAGAATCGTGGAATTTCCATTCTTTCTATCTCACTGCACCTGGCAAGGCAAGTCTTTAGCAGCCCTCACAGCTACCTGGCAAGTGCATATATATATAGCAACTCAATTGCTTTGCCATGCTTTGCACATGTGCAGCAGTGGGGTAGCAGTGGGATAGACATGATTCTTACGCTAAGTACCTGCCCATAGCTTGGTCCAGGCATGTGCATACACACACACACACACACATATGTACACCTGTGATGAGCAGTCCTGGAGGCTGTTACTGCAAACTTGCTGCATCAAGTGATCTTGCTAGCTAGTAATACTCCATTATTCCTTGCAAGGATGCTAACAGCCTTCATCTTCTCCATGGAGGTGGGTTGTAGTTTTCCTGCTTGCTTCTTGCTCTGATGATGCTCCTGTATCAGAGGGAGAACACACCTACTTGCCACCTTGCTGTTCAGTGTGGCACAAGTAGCCATAATTGGTAAGGTGACTTCTGGGCCACATGTCCACCACTTATTGTTGAAACATGGAACACAGCACTTCTCTAGTAGAACGTGAGGCAATCTATGTGCTACATGTAGTTCTGTACCACATCCCTCAGCAGGCCACGGGACACCTCAACAGAAACACTACCTCATCTCTGGCCCCAGGGTAGGCACACAGTCCTCAAAATTTCCCTTATTTCACCTGGGGTAGGCATGCAGCCATTGTTAGCAACCTGAGACCCACTAGAAGGCAGGCATATGCACCACCTGAATTACGTAGGCACGCAGCCATCTTTACCAACCAGCCAGATCACTACTAGCCAGTAAATGTGAAGGACTGGAGAGAGAAAGGTCGACCAGAAGTAGACAAACCAAACCTTGTTTTCCATATCATGGGCATCTCACAGAATACTTACCCTTCTATGCATAGCTCTGCATACAATCAATAACACCCAACCAGCTACACATTGGTAACACAACCACAAACTCTCCTACGCAACCAGCTACACTTAGCAGTCGACCTCAATCACAATATGTTCGCATGGCCAAAAAAATAAAAAATAAAAAAATTTAATTTACACAAATGTAAACCACGTAGCCTACATATATAGGGCCCTTTGCATTGGTCTTATGTTAATAGGTAAAGGATCTTATAAATGTTTGTGTACTGTAGTGTATATAAATAGGTAAAGGGTCCTATAAATGTGTACTGTGGTGTGTATTAATAGGTAAAGGGTCCTATAAATGTGTACTGTGGTGTGTATTAATAGGTAAAGTGTTTTACTGTGGTGTGTATTAATAGGTAAAGGGTCATATAAAGGTGTGTATTAATAGGTAAAGGGTCATATAAATGTGTATATTAATAGATAAAGGGTCATATATATGTGTGCTGTGGTGTGTATTAATAGGTAAAGGGTGCTTGTATTCTGTGGCGTATATAAGTAAAGAGTCCTATAAATGTTTGTGTTCTGTGATGTGGTAAAGAGTCTTATAAATGCTTGTGGCCTACATTGGTACAATTCTTGTTTCATTTCTTCTTCTTTTTGACTATATAGAACTAATTTTATTTCTATTAGTCACCTTCAAGAAGTTACTCTGTGTAGCTCCAGAATTAAAGTACATATACACGCATGCCTATGTATTCATAATAATTAATATACACACACATAGACTGTGCATCTTCAGTAGGGCCTGAGTGTCTGTTCTGTTAGCTATTGCTACAAGAGTTAGCTTCTGAGGAACCAACAGATTAACTTATTTGTAGTGAAAATGTGTAACTGCTTGCTGACTGGGCTCAGCTATATCTTCAATATTGCACATAGGCAAGCATGTTTATTTTATGGAATACTTTACCTATTTTGGGGTGTTTTCACTGAATCTAGTTGGTGCAATACATAGACAATTTGAAATCTTCTGTTTGTATAAAATCATGACAAGTAGACCTTTTGCATGCAAATTATGTGTGGGGACAAAGTAAACAGTTTTAAAAGTGTTTTTGTTTGTTTTGCAAAACAAACAAAAAAAGCTTTTTAATAAATACACTATTAATGTGTGTGTTTGGGAGGGGGGGGGGGTTTAGTTGTGTTTTTGCTGTGATTTACTACCCCGCAAATCTTAGTGTGCTGAAGTATTTCCCAAGCTGATGCTGGTCAAAACCACCATTTATGTATGAGTTTTAACCGAGATATAAACACATTTATCTGCCATTTTAGAACGAGTCAAACCAATATGGGCTATCACACTCCACAGTTGCTTGTTATCAATCCAGCATACTCATTAATAACAATATTGCAGCTCTGGGCTGTGATAGTGCCTCATAACTAGGATGAGTGCAAAGCCACTGGGCTAGCTCCTTTCATGTGTGTGCACTTGAACTCAAACAAATTCGCTAATTGTGTTTGTTAATTTAAGGAAGACAAGCGTGACCAGTATGTGGTTCATGTTGCCCAATTATGCACTCCTCCGAGCCAACTCAAACACTGGTACCTTCCTGAGTGCCACCTGTATGTTAGACACAAGCCAACTATACCAATTGTCTTATATCTCCAGGACTGATGCAACTGACTGCTATCCTCCTCCTGAGATTGTGGTGCCCTAGCCCTGTTTTTTCGTGGGTCTCACTCTGAGATCTTCCCCACACCTAAAACCTACCCTCCACCGTTTTCTGCCAAGAAAGTACTTCAGTCTTCTCAGTTTGATTCATGAAGTCCCAGAGGGCCACACAACTATCACAAAATGACGACCATTTACAAGGTTTTTATGTTCCGCAACATGTCCCGAGATAACTTGTCAGACTCCAGCCCTGGTCATCGTAATGGTGGGACATTGAGAGGTGCTGATGTGCTCAAGGTTGGTGGAGGAGATTTGGATAGGAGGCGGGCCACAGGTGTGACAGACGCGATTCTCAAACAGTGTTGTGGGGATTAGTTTGAAGGAGCTCAGGTGATCGTAACCGCCATCTCTGATCGAGAGCCACATTCTAGCCTCAATAGAGATATGGTTCTACCTGTAGAAAGGTTTCTTTTTCCTCCCAACCAGAAACACGACATACAACACTTCACAACACACACACAGTGGATTTAAAACATTCTATAAGACGGAAACCGAAAGTTCAAGTTAGTTGAAGCCACGTTCTCTGTTCTGCAGATCTCCAGCCTATGCAAGTGGTATTCTTTTCTTTTTCATGGGAGGGCCCTAGTCATTGGCATGCAAGGGACCCCTCCAGCTCCTTGAAGGCATCCTCACTGTCTGCTTGCTCGTATTATATTTATTAATTATTATATTATTGTTGTTGTTGTTGTTGTTATTATTATCAGCATTATTATTATTATTATTATTATTATTAATTTATTTATTATTAATTAATTTATTTATTATATTTATTATATTTGGTGTTATTATATTTGGTGTACATGATTTTTCCCCCTTGTGGGATGTGAAAGCTCTTCTGAGAGTAAGTTTGAAGGTCTATCCTCCCTCCCATTCCCATTCCCTCTAGAATAAATATATTTACACCTAAACTTCCTCTCCAGCTGTTTTTACCTTCAATTTGCACTTCCGAATTGTCACCGAATCCTATAATGCCAGGAATGTCAGGTTCCACTTAATTATAACCAACTCAGCAGAGACGCTCCTGAGATAGGAATCGTGTCATGCAATTAAAGTCATGATTCAAACCTGCACATGCTTGTGACTTACAGTTCACAATTACAGTGCATGCTGCAAGCAGAGGAACACCATCTTATTCACTGGTATTTGGTTTAGTCACATTTCAGAATAGCATTATCTTTCTCTCTCCCTTCTACTTTCAAATGTACTGTCCATCAGAGAGGAGTAACGTAGAAAGAGAGCTGTTAGACCACAAGCTGACTACAATAACCTCAATAATCAACTTGAAATTGTATTCTCTCGACATTTCGACTAGATGCTCGAGCCTTCATCTCGAGCCTTCATCAGGAATAAGGCTAGAGCATCCAATCGAAACGTCGAGAGTACAATTTCAAGTCGATTATTGAGGTTATTGAAATGTTACCATGTCAACCGAGATCATTGTAAAGCTGTTGACTCCACCCATACTCGCTTCTTAGGGTTTCCTAATAAAGAGTTGCTATAATCATATTTCAGGCAATTTTTATTCAAGTGCGTTATGTTCATTTCAAGTACGCCAGTTGCACTCTGTAATTCTACCATGTGTATGTGTTGCTGTTGACCTAAGCAGCACAATCTTAGACTTGCTGACCGCTGTACTACATTGTAAAAGTTGGCCCTTGGCACTTTCACAGTTGGTGACAAGCAGCACAAACACCAACACACGTGTGCGTATGTAGCGAACAAATGGCACGTATCCAACTACCACACATGTGCTTATGTAATGGATTGTTCTGTAGGTATGGTGAGTTCAAATAATAGATAGCTAGAAGGATGGTGGTTAACCCTGTATATATATTTATTATTATTATTCAAAAATTACCCTGGTTAAATATTTTATTCTTTGACTTTTCTAGGGAGTTAGTAATAGCAAAGGACCTCTCAAGAAGAAACCTAAAGTCTCTGCAGGTTCTTCCAAGTTCAAGAGAAGATAATTAAATTGCAACCATAGAACTATTGTATATACTTATGTAAGTTGCTCATTGTTCCTTCATTTGTTTGTATGTGTGTGTGTGTTATGGACTGCACAGTGCTACTATATAGGCACACCACTATGTCATACAACGAGAACTCTGGAGTATTCACACTTTCAAACAGGGGAATGGAAGGTGCTCTTATTGTGCATCTAATATTCCATTTACTTTTCACCGAGGCAATGATAATTACCGCAATACCGCAAATTGGCAGCCTATTGTTTCGGACACTCACAGCTCCTTTGTTCATGGTGAATGCACCAAGTCCTGAGTGCCAATTTGTGGAGAACTTCCACCATTGGATGCACATTGCCTTCATTCTTTTCATTGCGTCTACAGTGTAACATTGCCAATAACAGTGAACAAGTACGACAAGTTTAACAGTAGTGGAGCAAGGCAGACTTACCAGGCCCCACCTGCAACCACATGGTGGGTAATGTGTGGCAACAGTGGCAAATTATGTGGCTTGTTTGTGGTATATTGGGGGTGATATAATAACCAAAAACGTTGAGCAGGAGTGTCTGTAAACTATTGTTCGTTGTCGGAAGGAGTCAAGAGTCTGTTGATGACTAGGACTGGTGTAACTCTTGGTGCTGGGGATCGAATGGACCGAGTTCTGTTTAGTTCACATCCGACGATATATATATATATATATAGGTGATGTAAAAGAGGTTGGATAGTAGTTGCCTTCCTTGGCTTTATAAATGCTATGATTTCGTGGTGTAGTTATATTAATCTATATAGATCCATGGTCATTTCAACCAGTCGTAGCATCGACTCAGATGGAGTGCATTATCACAGTTAGACGTAGCCTCGTAGACAAATATCCCAATAGAAATTGGGCAGGCAGGTTTGCAACCATTTTATTCTTATTTTCCTGTTGGTGCAGCTACTGCTGTCTACGAGGCAAAGTCCAACTGCAATAATGCACTCGATCCGAGTCGATGCTTTTGGTGATAATGCTATAAAATGTTTCTTCTATTTAAGCAGTCATGTGCTGAGCATCAGATATCTGCAATCATTTGATTGATATATGAAATCTCTGTCTTAATGCAAGATTGCATCAAAAGTTGAGATGCTAGGAAGTTGCCTCAATTGTCTTCACCTTCATCACGTAGTGGCTCTGGTTCTTGACAAGTGGCAATGCCACACTAGACTAGACCATGAAGGTGATGGGCATCCAATGGTGGAAGTTCTACACAAATTGGCAGTCGATTGCCAATATGTGTGTGAAGAATTTATCTTCAAGTATCTAGCAATATATCTGCATAAAACAGGTCCATTCACAAACACTTGGTCACCAGAAGGCTCCAAATGTTCCAATGCGCGTCCACGACTGCTTCTGTTTCATAGTTGCGGAATAAAGTATATAGTTTCTAAGAATAATCATCCCAGTGAGTGTTGTCGTTGCTGATGCTATCAAGCTAATGCACGTGAGCTATTTAAATTAAAAAATCAAGCTAACATATGTGAGCTATTAGAAACAATCAAGCTAATGCATGTGAGCTATTAGAATTACCCATGCTTAGTTCTGCTGTTTGAGTCTGTGCAACTGTTATGAAGTCTAAAGAGGTTACCAAAACATCTGCTGCTTGGTGGATGTTTCCCTGTGCAACTGTTACGAAGTCCTTGAAGGAGGCTGTAGCTGACCCTACATGGGTATAGAACATGATATGATATGTGTTAATATTTATGTAGTGGACAACGGTATGCATGGCAGCCGTCAATAATAGCAACAAGACATGGCACGTGCTGATATGTTGCTCTTGGGACCTATATAAATGAGTCTAGATAGAACTCGGCGCGTGTAATCCTCCATTGCTCAACTATAACATATAGAAGACGAGTTGTGACGGGAGGAGCTAGCTAATACTGCAAAGGTAAATGTGGATACACTTCCCTCTTTCGAAATGTTAATACAAACGACTTAGATTGACCTGTTTAAAAAAGAAAGGAGGCTGAATGCACTTAAAGACCTCAACCAGTTACCTCTTCCATATGAAATCATGTTCACCATAGAGAACTGCAGCATATACAATATTTAGTCGACTACAATATATAGCTGATCATGGTCTACAATGGGGACTGCTTGCTCTTGACCCATCAGAGTTTAAAAATATATATATATATATATTTTTGCTGTATATAAACATTAAAATGCACTTATTCATATAGTTTATAGAACCCCCTCCCCTCAATTAATTCTTGACAAACAAGAAGGGGAAAGTTCTTGTGTATATTTATAACTGCAGTTTGGTTATATAGCTCGCATTAAATAATTAGCAACTGGTCTCAGAAGAGTGGCAGTAGGTAAGGGATGGAGTCTAACACTGCCATTCTCACCGTGCCCTTAGCAGTGATGCTACCAGTTCTCTTCAAGATCTCCATAGAACTCCCAACACCCTGGATGGGTAAGTAAGGGGGTGCCAACATCAGAGAAAGACACGCTCTCAAATTAGCTCCTCGCAAGGCGATGTGCTGGTACAGCTCTATAGCTGGGTGAGCTATCTCTTTATCAGCCATTGCTATCCTTAGCAGAGATGAAGATATGCAAGGGGTAGGAATATATTGAGTTGGTACTAGATTGAGGTAATAGTTTTTAATGTATTGGTGGCAGTAAATGATGTCTAAACCACTTGACCTGTGATTCCTTCAAATAAACTAATGTAAACGTGTGCTTCACTCCTTCAATGACCTCCAGTACAGCTTTGAGTGGGTGGCTGAGATTGATCACGTAATCTTTGTCTGCGGCTACGGGATCGACGACTGGTGGTTGAAAGCCACCCTAGGTGGTGGTCTCTCCATCAGACAGGCCTCCCTCCATCCATGCCCAACCAGTCCCATGACTTTGTCGCTAGAATCCTGTGACGATTCCTGAAGCTTCTTCCCATATCCTCTGCTCTGGATGATCTGGCTCTGGCTACTGACCAGCCACTCTCGTTTGAAGACATTGATATCCCCATCCGGCAGCATGTCTTCTTCCACTATATAGCTTCTACAACAACCTGCTTACTTCGGCTCCCAGTTCCCCAAGGTCCTGGTTCTGTCCACTGCTATTCTCCACGCAGGTGACTGTTGAATGGCATTCCCTGCCAGACTGGGTCTCCATTTACTGGATCAGGACATCTCTGCCTTCATGGCTTGGCGTTGAGGTGTTTCCCAATGCTACTCCTTGTCCCATCTGCTGGGTTGCGTCTAACCACCAGGTGGGATGCGGTGAGAATGAGGATAGGATCCATCAGAACGATGCCATTGGGCGCGCACTTTTCTATGCAGCTCAATCTGCTGCCCTTGTGCCGCAGAAAGAAATTCCAGGCCTCGACCCCAGCTCCTGCAGCCTCCCGTGTTCCTGATTGGAAGATGTGGAAGCCTGCTGTTGTTGATGTCCATGTCATCTCATCCCATCCCTTCAGCAGCTTACCGTGGGAGCTGCCTCCACCCAAGGGCATGCTCTCACAATGTGGGCATGGAGAGGAAGATGGCCGCCCACTTGAATGCTAGTCATTCTATTATTGGGGTGACCTTTATCCCTCTGGTCATCGAGCCTGGGTGGCTGAGGTCCAGAAGCAGTGGGTCTCATTAGACTTGCCGCCTAGATTAGGCATTCCCCCCTTGTCAGCCGCCTAGATTAGGCATTCTCCCCCCCTCTCCTCCTTCAGACGCGACATGACATATTTTTCATCGGAGTCAGTTACATTAGGAGAGAAATTCTATATACTCTTGGTGCCAATAGAGTCCCCATCTGTACCCCCCACCCCCGATATTGATAGTGTCCTCTAGGTTAAACATTCCTTCAGTATTAGCTGTATTATTTGTTTTATACAAAAAAAAAGTTGACATTGGGGGAAAAAGGGGGAGGGGGGAATCTTTTTTATCTCGGAACATACAGTTACATGTTCTATATCTGCTACAGTAAAACGCTGAACAATTTGACATGAAGAAAAATGATCACCACAATTAATCAATGTGTAACAGAGGGGGCGGGCAGGGCCAGATCCAGGATTTTAATGGGCTGGGAGGGTTTAGTACTGTAGCCCATGGCCGCGATCCATCCCACTTCCAAGTTTAGCTGAATGTTTTCACTTAAAGATGGGTTATTTTGACATGATTGCACATGAAGTGACTGCCAGTTCTGAATTGCATGGCAAGACAGAAATTATTCCAGCATTAGGAGCATGGCACAGCATGAATGCAAGCTAGTGTATAGGCTTGTCAGATAAATTAATATACAGTTATTAGGAGCATGGCACAGCATCAATGCAAGCTAGTGTATATAATTATATAGATTTGACCAGATAAATATACAGTTATTAGGAGCATGGCACAGCATGAATGCAAGCTAGTGTATATACTTGTCCAGATAAATATACAGTTATTAGGAGCATGGCACAGCATGAATGCAAGCTAGTGTATAGGCTTGTCAGATAAATATATAGTTATTAGGAGCATGGCACGGCATGAATGCAAGCTAGTGTATAGACTTAGCCAGATAAATATACAGTTATTAGGAGCATGGCACAGCATGAATGCAAGCTAGTGTATAGCCTTGTCAGATAAATATAGTTATTAGGAGCATGGCACAGCATGAATGCAAGCTAGTGTCTAGACTTAGCCAGATAAATATACAGTTATCAGGAGCATGGCACAGCATGAATGCAAGCTAGTGTATAGACTTAGCAGATAAATATACAGTTATCAGGAGCATGGCACAGCATGAATGCAAGCTAGTGTATAGCCTTGTCAGATAAATATAGTTATTAGAAGCATGGCACAGCATGAATGCAAGCTAGTGTATAGGCTTGTCAGATAAATATATATTTATTAGGAGCATGGCACGGCATGAATGCAAGCTAGTGTATAGACTTAGCCAGATAAATATACAGTTATCAGGAGCATGGCACAGTATGAATGCAAGCTAGTGTATCGGCTTGTCAGATAAATATACAGTTATTAGAAGCATGGCACAGCATGAATGCAAGCTAGTGTATAGACTTAGCCAGATAAATATACAGTTATCAGGAGCATGGCACAGCATGAATGCAAGCTAGTGTATATAATTATATAGACAAATATACAGTTACAGTGGTCCCTCCGTATTAAGACACTCCCATTCACTGTGAAAGATCAGGAACTGTTACATATTTACATCTGCATTGATCCAAAGAGGGAATTCGGCATCGAGTATGAGGCACAGGCCAAGGCGTGGATGAGCGCTCCCATCTGGGAGCAGTGGCTCTAGCGCACCAACAAAAAAATGCTTGCCGAGGGTCGGAAGATCATCATCTTCATTGACAACTGCTCAGCGCACTCAGATATCAACCTCAGAAACCTCAAGCTGGTCGCCAACACCACCTCCAAGCTTCAGCCTATGGACGCTGGCATCATGCAGGCCATGAAGCTGGTCTACCGGAAGCAGATGATCCGCTACATTCTCCGGCTCATGGACGACACTGTGAATGGCAATAGTGGTTGC
The DNA here is from genome assembly GCA_028752905.1 of Cladorhizidae sp. MBARI D1340-BT2. Classification (NCBI taxonomy): domain Eukaryota; kingdom Metazoa; phylum Porifera; class Demospongiae; order Poecilosclerida; family Cladorhizidae; species Cladorhizidae sp. MBARI D1340-BT2. The sequence goes on along the minus strand of JAQNBH010000018.1, from coordinate 6,404,152 downwards.
ACTGAGAAAATGAGCTCGCTTGTCAAGAAGGTGACGTTCTGATGGCGATCCGCTGGCTCAAGAAGACCTGGGATGACCTCCACGTGTCCACCATCAAGAAGTTCTTAAGAAGTGTGGCTTCACGACCACCACTGCCCCTACTGCTGAGGTCGAGGAGCTCACCATCTCTGCTGAGGATACGTCATCAATGCGCAGCTGCCGGAAGGTGTGAAACTGGAGGGCTACGCCAACATCGACAGCGTGGTGCACACCTGTAAGGACCACTATGACCCTGCCCTTGACCACGCCCTCGCCACCCCTGCTGACTCCTCCCCTGAGGAGCCTGAGTCATACGATGAGGAGGATGGCCCCATGCCCACTCCTGTGACTGTGTCAGAGGTGTTCGAGATGGTGTGCAAGCTGCATGACTTTGCCACTCATCGAGGCATTCCCAAGCTTGTGGCATGTGCTGATTCTATCAAGCGGATGGTCATCCAGAACAGGATAGAGCGGACTGTCCAGTCCAGTATCTCAGACTTTCTGTGTCCTAAGGACACTGCATGAGTCTAATGTCCAATACATACATGTGTACAATGATAACCAATGTCTTTCTCAAGACACACCCATAATTCCAAATGAGAATACAGTATCTGGTCTGTGGAGCTTGCAGTTGGTTTACTATTATGAATGCGTGTACACTACACAATAAAATCCATTGAGCAATGCTTTGTGAGACCCCTGCCATGCCCGAGAGCGATATTCCCAAGTAAGACCACCTCTCTAATAAGACCAGTTGGAAGTGCTCCCTGGGTGGTCTTAATAGGGAGGGACCACTGTATTAGGAGCATGGCACAGCATGAATGCAAGCTAGTGTATATGCTTGTCAGATAAATATACAGTTATCAGGAACATGGCACAGCATGAATGCAAGCTAGTGTATATGCTTGTCAGATAAATATACAGTTATTAGGAGCATGGCACAGCATGAATGCAAGCTAGTGTATAGCCTTGTCAGATAAATATAGTTATTAGGAGCATGGCACAGCATGAATGCAAGCTAGTGTCTAGACTTAGCCAGATAAATATACAGTTATCAGGAGCATGGCACAGCATGAATGCAAGCTAGTGTATAGACTTAGCAGATAAATATACAGTTATCAGGAGCATGGCACAGCATGAATGCAAGCTAGTGTATAGCCTTGTCAGATAAATATAGTTATTAGAAGCATGGCACAGCATGAATGCAAGCTAGTGTATAGGCTTGTCAGATAAATATATATTTATTAGGAGCATGGCACGGCATGAATGCAAGCTAGTGTATAGACTTAGCCAGATAAATATACAGTTATCAGGAGCATGGCACAGTATGAATGCAAGCTAGTGTATCGGCTTGTCAGATAAATATACAGTTATTAGAAGCATGGCACAGCATGAATGCAAGCTAGTGTATAGACTTAGCCAGATAAATATACAGTTATCAGGAGCATGGCACAGCATGAATGCAAGCTAGTGTATATAATTATATAGACAAATATACAGTTACAGTGGTCCCTCCGTATTAAGACACTCCCAAGTAAGACCTCCATTATAAGACCACTTTTGCTTGCTCCCGGTTGGCTGGCTTTATTTTGCCCCTCCCAAGTAAGACCCTCTAAGATAAGTCCACCTCTCTTATAAGACCACTTGGCTGGGTCAATATCCTCCCAAATAAGACCAAGCACCCAAGAATATACAGTGAATTTTGTTGAAGATCTACCTTCCATTCACTGTGAAAGATCAGGAACTGTTACATATTTACATCTGCATTGATCCAAAGAGGGAATTCGGCATCGAGTATGAGGCACAGGCCAAGGCGTGGATGAGCGCTCCCATCTGGGAGCAGTGGCTCTAGCGCACCAACAAAAAAATGCTTGCCGAGGGTCGGAAGATCATCATCTTCATTGACAACTGCTCAGCGCACTCAGATATCAACCTCAGAAACCTCAAGCTGGTCGCCAACACCACCTCCAAGCTTCAGCCTATGGACGCTGGCATCATGCAGGCCATGAAGCTGGTCTACCGGAAGCAGATGATCCGCTACATTCTCCGGCTCATGGACGACACTGTGAATGGCAATAGTGGTTGCACTGAGAAAATGAGCTCGCTTGTCAAGAAGGTGACGTTCTGATGGCGATCCGCTGGCTCAAGAAGACCTGGGATGACCTCCACGTGTCCACCATCAAGAAGTTCTTAAGAAGTGTGGCTTCACGACCACCACTGCCCCTACTGCTGAGGTCGAGGAGCTCACCATCTCTGCTGAGGATACGTCATCAATGCGCAGCTGCCGGAAGGTGTGAAACTGGAGGGCTACGCCAACATCGACAGCGTGGTGCACACCTGTAAGGACCACTATGACCCTGCCCTTGACCACGCCCTCGCCACCCCTGCTGACTCCTCCCCTGAGGAGCCTGAGTCATACGATGAGGAGGATGGCCCCATGCCCACTCCTGTGACTGTGTCAGAGGTGTTCGAGATGGTGTGCAAGCTGCATGACTTTGCCACTCATCGAGGCATTCCCAAGCTTGTGGCATGTGCTGATTCTATCAAGCGGATGGTCATCCAGAACAGGATAGAGCGGACTGTCCAGTCCAGTATCTCAGACTTTCTGTGTCCTAAGGACACTGCATGAGTCTAATGTCCAATACATACATGTGTACAATGATAAGCAATGTCTTTCTCAAGACACACCTATAATTCCAAACGAGAATACAGCATCTTGTCTGTGAAGCTTGCAGTTGGTTTAATATTATGAATGTGTGTACACAATAAAATCCATTGAGCAATGCTTTGTGAGACCCCTGCCATGCCCGAGAGCGATATTCCCAAGTAAGACCACCTCTCTAATAAGACCAGTTGGAAGTGCTCCCTGGGTGGTCTTAATAGGGAGGGACCACTGTATTAGGAGCATGGCACAGCATGAATGCAAGCTAGTGTATATGCTTGTCAGATAAATATACAGTTATCAGGAGCATGGCACAGCATGAATGCAAGCTAGTGTCTAGACTTAGCCAGATAAATATACAGTTATCAGGAGCATGGCACAGCATGAATGCAAGCTAGTGTATAGACTTAGCCAGATAAATATACAGTTATCAGGAGCATGGCACAGCATGAATGTAAGCTAGTGTATAGAGTTAGCAGATAAATATACAGTGATCAGGAGCATGGCACAGTATGAATGCAAGCTAGTGTATAGACTTGACCAGATAAATATACAGTTATTAGGAGCATGGCACAGTATGAATGCAAGCTAGTGTATAGACTTAGCCAGATAAATATACAGTTATTAGGAGCATGGCACAGCATGAATGCAAGCTAGTGTATAGACTTAGCAGATAAATATATAGTTATTAGGAGCATGGCACAGCATGAATGCAAGCTAGTGTATAGACTTAGCCAGATAAATATACAGTTATCAGGAGCATGGCACAGCATGAATGCAAGCTAGTGTCTAGACTTAGCCAGATAAATATACAGTTATTAGGAGCATGGCACAGCATGAATGCAAGCTAGTGTATAGACTTAGCAGATAAATATACAGTTATCAGGAGCATGGCACAGTATGAATGCAAGCTAGTGTATAGACTTGGCCAGATAAATATACAGTTATCAGGAGCATGGCACAGCATGAATGCAAGCTAGTGTATAGACTTAGCAGATAAATATACAGTTATCAGGAGCATGGCACAGCATGAATGCAAGGGCTTGTCAGATAAATATATAGTTATTAGGAGCATGGAATGCAAGCTAGTGTCTAGACTTAGCCAGATAAATATACCGTTGTATGTTGAGTAGGTGCAGGTAAGCTGTGGCAATTTCAGAATCCTAACACTTATCAGCTGGTTGATTTCCTAGTAGTGCATAATTATAACCAAACTTTAATTTGGAGGAGAGGAAGGGAAAGACTAATGACAAGGCAAAACAGAGGTGGAAGTGCATGAAATGAAGCATACAAAGGTTGACTGTGTTGTTTTAAGATGGAGGAGGGTCACAGTCAGTGCCACTAATTTGGTGCTCCAGTTACATAGCTGAACATACTGTCACTACTCTTCTTATTGTGTACAAACTGACCAGTTAGCACAGCAACACATTCCCCTGGCATAGCTCCAAATGTAGCCTGTTGCCCACACCTTCCACCCTTACCCTCCCACATGTAGTAGATTAGGAGTAGGTAGCTGGCCTGCAGGACTATTTATGAAGGAGGGATGAATATTTCATTGTTACTGGCATGAGGTACAAACAGCAACTGGCTACTGGTGTAGTTTGAAGTAAGTATTAGATCATGTGCAGTTATAAAAGTTTAAGCAATGTTTAGAGTTTGTGACCAAGGAGTGCTACCTTATACATCACACACATGCACACACTGAATGTTTCTGTTGATGGTGGTCGAGGTGGCTGTAAGTGGTACTAGGAGGAAAGCTGCTTCAGCTTATTGATTGGCTACGTGGCCCATGATTCATTGTTGTTGAAGTCAGTTGCTTGTTATTTCAAGAGAGCCACGGATGCAGAAGAGCTGAGCTTGCACTTGATCTTTGCTGCACATCCACACAGAGAAGTAGCTGCAGTAAGTCCCTCACTGCACCAGCTCCACTCCAAACCTAAACAAGTGTGGTGGGTGTGCATGGAGAGAGATGTGACAGTGTGTTAACAGGAAAAGCACGTAGTCATTGTTCACCCAAGATCTCCTTCCCCTCCCCCCCTCCTCCATTTTACACCATTGTGTGGCAAGAAAACATAATGCCGATAGTTTCCTTCTACATTTTGGAATCGCACACCTGAACCAGTTTGTAATTCCATCCTGATTCTAGATGTAAGGCCTGAATGCTGAGCATGAAGTGTGTGTTACAATAACCTTCTCAACAATCAACTTGAAATTGTATTCTCTCGACATTTCGACTAGATGCTCTAGCCTTCATCTTGATAAAGGCTAGCTCTAGTCGAAACGTCGAGAGAATACAATTTAAAGAGCAGGTTATTGTAATGTGTTGTCAACTGATTTCATTAGATGAAGTGTGTAGATATAGAAAAATAAAAACCTGCAAGACAATATTTTCAAACAATTAATCGAGCCATCCATTGGAAGGAGGGTGTGGTTAAAATAATTGCATATATATTTTTGCTCCTATATATTACACTCAAAGAACTCGCAGTTGACATAGTATATATAGCTAGATACGACTCAATAATCAACTTAAATTTGCTCACTTGGAGTTTTGGTTAGTGCAAGCATTGAGCTGAAACGTCGAGTGAACAAATGTAAGTTGAATATTGAGCAAGTTGTTGCATGTCTACTCCAGTCAGTTTTATGTGCTGCTAAATAACAATAGCAATGAAAAATCACTGCCAGGCCCAATAGCTGGAAAATCCTTTGGTCCTCTTAATCCAACAGGAAAACTAGCTCACTCAATATGACAACTTTCTCAAGAATCAACTTGAATTTTCTTCTCAATGTTTTGGCTAAATGCTCTAGCCTTCATCATGACTCGCTATATAGAGGGTCCAGCTGAAATGTTGAGAAGAAAATTTAAGTTGATTGCTACAAAAATTGTCAACTGAGTTTGTTGATTAGCTCCTCTAATTATAGGTCATTGTGGCTCCACCCTCTTCAGGTATGTAGGGGTGGTGATAATGCTGCTCAGCACAAACTAAACGTCTACAGTCAACCAATGCCAGCTGCTTCCCTGACAGGGACAGGATGCCAGAGCTCTCGTAGACCATGAGAATCGGCAGCTCAGAGAACAGGCAGGTGAACCCCACACAGCACGAGGTGCAGCATGTGGCCTAGGAGAAGATTCTCGATGTTGATTGTTTGCCTATCTAACAAGAGGCTCCTTGGCAGGTAGAGAGTTCTGGTGAGGATCGTTTTCACAACTGACAATTATTGAAGTGACAATTGTTACCATATTCCCTCCAGATATTTACAACCACAAGGCAAGTTTACAAGCTTGACGCAAGAGATGCGTATGCCCTGAATGAAGTCAGAGGGTTCTTTTAAGGACGTGTTATTGTGTCAAGACAGATGCTAAGGAAAAGAAAGAAAGAAAAAGATTAAGTGAGCAATTTTGCATTTCCCCCACCCCATTTTTGAGACAAAGGGTAGAGCATCTAGTCAAAACACCGAGAGAATACAATTTCAAGTTGATTATTGAGAATGTTATTGTTTACTATATACCTCAGCCAATTTATTAGGTGAAGTAACATCTTTGCATGGCAACATAACGTTCGTAAAACAATCGACCCAACACAACACGCAAGGGATCACTGTGACTCGTTGTCAAGTGCCACCCCCACCTGGATTATTTGTCTTGCTAATAAAGACAGACACTACACCCCCTCATTATCACTTCCTACAAGCAAGGGGGAGGGTCCTTGGACATGGATCCAAGTCATCGAAGCTCTTCTTGACATGCCGTACAATACATTTGTTCAAGGAACTAGGAATTCCATGGGACTGCTACAACTGTAGTGAATGCTGTAACAACAGCTCTCACCAGATGCCAACACATGTTTAGCCATTGAAGATCATGGCAAAGAATTGATCTAACAGATGGAGGAGTGGCTCTATAATTGGAGAGAGCATTGTCTCTGTAATTAGAACACACCCTCACATTAATCGAGCCGCAACACACACAAACATTGACCAGCATGACCCAGAAGCATTGTCTCACACCTGACAATAGTTACCACTCTGTCATGGTTTATGGGAAGAGGGGAGGGGATGGATTTGCCCTCACTTGGATCTGGTTATTTCTCCCCATTAAAATGACTAGTGTCATTAATAAATTTCCACACATCTTCCCACAATGATTTCAGACCTAATTCCCTTCTCTCTCCTTACATAAGACCCTAAAGGAAGCATTGCCTTATAGCCACAAGGACGTGAGAACGCCAGTCCCCCCACAATCCTCTTACTATCACTACCCATCAGTCAGTCTCTTTGAGTCATGTAATAATTATACTTTACTGCAGAAAGGAAGGACCTATCAGGAAGCTCCTCACAAGTATCTTATATGGTAATAATCACTAGCTTAGTCTCCAGGGTCAGAGTATACTCTATTAGAGCAACTGCCACTGGGCTCACAAAAACCTGACCAGACATCCCATTTGCAGCTTTGGCTAGGCCTTCAATTTCATCCAATTAGATGATGGTCGCACCTATGTGATGGGATCTGACTCAAATCTGCTTGCAAATCCATTCTCAATAAAACTAAGAAAAGTAGAACACTGAGGCTAAGCATTAGTAGTTACTGAAAATTTGTTTCTGCATAATTTATCTTGGAGGTTTTAAAGAAACTATTGCACGAGCGTCTAGCATACTATATGAAGTGCTAGAATGAGATTCATAATGCACATGGTAGTTTATTGATGGGCCGTCATGGAGCACGCTGATGAGAGTGGAGTGCAGCTTTTCTATTGGTGCAGAGATGAAAGCTTAAAGGTGATCAGCAACAGCTGCAAGTAACTGTAAGTCTAGGGAGGAGCCAAGCAGGAAACCCTGCAATGCCAACATAGAGAGTGGTACAATTGGCAAGGTCAGGCAGATATTGCAGTATGCTGGGTTGATCCCTATTTTAAGGTTGATCCCTATTTTAAAAGGTGCTTGCTTGACTATAATTATATATATAAATAATATAATAATAAAAACAACAGTCAATGTAGACCACCAACATTATAGGTAAAGGGTCCTAATAAATGTTGTTGGTCTACATTGTTAAATTGCTCTTCTTTCATATTTCGTGTTCAAAGTTTTGAATGCTTCTGAAGTGGCAAGGCCCAAACTCAATTGTGGTTGCTTGCAATGGACCCACAACCGATAAGTCACAGCAGGCTAAGGGCATGTATTGTGTACTTCCACAGTGTAAATGTTGCTATGCAACAATTGATGATTATGTACCTTCGTTGGCACTACCCACATATTAGAGCCTACACTATTAATGAGCTTGGTGGGGTACTTGGTTCTCTGCTGTATATATATATATATACAGACAGGGGTGTGATATGTCAGAGTATACTAGCGACTTATTACTCAGAAGGTAAGGACTGCTGTGGAGCTTCTCAGAAGATAAGCACTGAGTGTGGAGGGGCTTACTACTCAGAAGATAAGGACTGAGTGTGGAGCTTCTCAGAAGATGAACTGAGTGTGGAGCTATTCAGAAGATAAGCTCTGAGTGTGCTGGTAGGGACCTATCCAGAAGATGAGTGCTTGTGCGTGGAGAGTGCTCAGTAGAACAAGTATACATTGAGTCTGGGACAGGCTTACTTCTTGTTTTGTTTCTAAGTTAACAAACGATGATAAAAAATGTATATGCATAAATTAATATAAAAATTTGCTTTTAACATATCATGTAGAAAGCAAAAAAATTAACATACAAATAAATGATGATAATATTTAACAACAATAATCAACGAAAGTAAATAACTCCCCACTGCTCAAAAACAACAAACAATAACAACATCAACGTAAACCAGTTAGATATACTGCGTTCCACCGCTCCCATGTCATCATCTTTCTTATGGAATGGGAACCTGAACTATTTCAATTTAATGTACTCACAACTGCTACCACTACTGCTATGGCAATACTAGCGCAGAGTATAACCCTAATTAAATTTGTAACCACATGTTGATCTTCTTTAATTAGATTACCATATGGATGCATGTGTGTGCATGCGTGTTTGAAGATGACGCATTATTGCTCACCTTTTTTTAATTCCTTACCTCATTCTCCAGAGAATACTCTCCTTCCCTGATCCTCCGATACATTCTGGCTCTTCCTCCCCCTCCATCTTCCTCTTCCGAAAAAGGCATTTTTCCAGACATGATTACATACATGATCACACCTACTGCCCAAACGTCCACTTTCTCGGAGTATTCCTCTCCACCCAGCATCTCCGGTGAGAGATACTCGGCTGTGCCGCACGTTGTTGACATGCCACACCCATCGAAATGATCAGATGACCTCTGATGATGATCACCTTTTGCTGTTGAAATGCGTTGATGAGCCAATCCGAAATCACTAATTAGAATATTTGAGTCCAAATCCTGAGATTTGTACAGCAGATTCTCTAGTTTCAGGTCTCTGTGCGTGATCCCATTGCTATGGAGATGTGAAACTCCACCCAAAATCATCTTTAGAGTTTGCCTGCTTTTTTCTTTGGAGAAATGGCCTTGGTCTTTCAAGCGATCGAAGAGGTCTCCTCCAGCCGCTAGCTCCAGCACCATGAATACATGTGTGGCAGAACCCATCACCTGGAGCAACGAGATGACGTTCGGGTGAGTTCTGCAACTCTGGAGGATTCGAATTTCACTCTCGTAGTGATTTGCATCCAATTGACTCCACTGCATCCTATCAGAGTTCTTGCTGACGACTTTGAGAGCATAAGACTGCATGTTCTTGCACTCATTAATTTGATAGACTTTTGAAAATGTCCCCTTTCCTAGCAACCCTTGCAATTCGTACTTGTCTGGTCCACACCATCTACAATCTTGGTTTATAGTGTTGCAAAGAGAGGTGTTACAACATCCACGTTGAGGTTGTCTTTTACTCGACAGCTTCGCTCTCGCTTTGTTCTCGTCAAGCCGCCAGTGCAGCAGTAGCGGAGAAGGGAGGCGTTGAGCGCTGATGCAGTTGCTGCCTTTGGAGTTCGAGGCTACCAAATGCTTCTTTATATTCTCTTCTCCAGCACCAGGCCTTCTAGCAAATTCAAAACAAGGAACAACCTTGTTTTTCCCGCCATCTGCACTCAAGGCTTCTTTCGAGTATAGGAAGCTAGTCTTTCCGGTGTTGATTGCCACTGACTTTAGTCCAGCACTATTGCTGTGGAGCTCACACACAGAGAGCTCGAGGGAAGCAGGTTTCCCACCTCGAAATATTGGTCCAGCACCCATTGCAGAGACAAGTTTTGAAAGCTTCCATCGAAGGTCTTTGCTCTTTTGATTTTTTATTTCACCGCCCACGGAACCGGAAGTTACCAGCATCGGTTAATCAACGTATCTCCCACCCAGCCCACCACCTTAGTTGAACCATGAATAGTGGATGCGGGGGAACACCCTTTGAAGCTGGGTGGGAGGGGGTGTTTTGTATAGATTTTCTTTCTTCTCAATTTGGTTTTCTTCCCCATGGTCCTCTTCATCAGCCCTTCTCTTGGCCAACATCTCTTCTTCAAACTAATAAATTGATAGGTGCTCTCAAAAAGGCATTTGATTCTGTTCGTTAATTGATCTTTCCTTCCTGCACTTCCCTCCTTAACTCACTAATTGGCTACACTCCTATCTTTCAGCTCATTCACAACAGGTGATTGTCACAGCACCACCTCCTCACCTGTCCCTGCATCTTCTAGTATCCCTCAGTGATCTATAATAGGTCCTCTCCTCTCTCTGTCATTTACGTCAATAGTGTGTGTAATGTGCCCTTGTCTGTCTCATCTAAGCTTATTCTCTAAGCTGACGATATCCTTCTTTTTCATCTCATAAATTGTCATTCTGGTTTTTTTCTCTCTTTCAGAAAGACCTAAACTCTATCACTCTCTGGCTTGCTTCCCAATCTCTCACTTAATCGTATGAAATATGAAATTAAAATGCATGCTTATTTCTTATAAACAACCTCTTCTTACTAAGTCACTGCCACCTCTGTGTATTACTGCTTCTCCAGTTACTTAGTTGAAGTACCTGGGAATCTTCTTTTCTTCATCTCTATCCTGGACCAATCACATTTTTTCCAAGACTTGTAAATTACTTGGTTTCTTTACCATCATTTCTACTGCTGTTCAGACACTTCTACTCTTCTTCGCCTCTACATTTCTCTTATCCATCCACATTTGGAGTACTGTTCTTTCCTCTGGGACCCTCAATCATCTTATCTTTCGTCTCATTTTGAGAGACTTGTAAATTATGTAGTAAACATTGGTCTTCGGACTACCATTCTCTTCTTATGAAACTTCATCTTCCATCTCTACCCTCCCACTGCCATAATGCCAAACTTATCTTTTCCTTCAAACTTCTTCACAATAACATAAATTTTCCTTCTAGCCTCCCACCATGCAAACTTCCTCCCTGATACAATCAACTCCCTGCTACAACCTCCAATCCTTCCACCCCAGTAATCATCAGCTAATCCCATACAGAGCTCAGTCTGCTTACCTCTCATTTTTCTTGGCTATGGAACTCTTTCCCCAATTACATTAAAGTCACTTGGACAATTTAAGCACTATATTCAGCATCCTTACTTAGACTTTTAACTACTTACTTTATACAATCACCTTAACATGTTCCTCCGTGTATTAGTTTATTTTTGCTCTTCATATATATTAGCCTCTTGGCTATTGAGTAGGACCTTTCTCATAAATAATAATAAAAACTGCCATTCTGACCACAGCCACCACGCTCGCTAGCTAATTGTAAACTGTTGCCAGCATAGATTTCTTTTTCTCCCTGTAGCTACCTTGCTCTGATGGAAGCTGCTAAGACTTTGGAAGAAGAAAGTCCTCTCTCCACTGAAACCAAAACAGTTAGAAGCTGTAACGGTATTTCATGATGGAAGGACACTTTTGTGATGCTGCCAACTGGATACAGAAAGTTATGGCATTCTGCCAATGTTCTTGATAAAATTATAGGTGAACTTAGTTGATCATGTACTTGAAGAGTATGTCCATGGTAGAGAGTAGACATGCACATTTAATTCCTGGATGTATGGGAAGTATTGTTGGATGTGATTCTTCTCTGACCTGCATTGGAAGGTTTCTGAATTTGTGGGTGAAGCCAGGAAGACCAGTTAGCTCTTCGAAATGTGTTGAGTGGGAATGTTCAGCTGGTGATTACCGATCATGCACACTGTGTCAAAACTTTGGATTGTTTTCACAGAGGTACATCACCTCTAAAGTATATATACCTGCCACGGTTCCTGTTATGGCTCTGACAGCAACAAAACTACTGCCTCTACAAATCAGTAGTAATTCGCTCTCACTCAATGATGAGTTGCCTTTAATTTCCTCCCCCCCCGCTACTTGACGTCATGTATTTGGCGCTCTTGTTGATTTAAGGTGGGGAGTCATCATTTCTAATATAGAGAATGTCCCTCCAATACTCCTTTGCAGAATGAGCTGTTTCCTCTTGCTTCACTGACTGCCATCATCTGTATACCATTCCCTCTTGTGTAAGTAACTTGCTGATGAACCTCGCTGTCCTGTAGCCCGCTCTCCTTTTGTCCAGTGCATCACTCATGGCATGTAGCTGCGGCACTTCAGCCTTCTCCCTCCTACCAGATAACGCACTGCCTATGAAACTCATCTCTCCCTTGCTTGACATACACTTTCCTCCTTGACAGGATCCTCTCCTCCATAGCAAGATGTCTCTCCTCCTTGGGCAGCAGTCTCTCCTCCTTGGCAGGTAGTCCATCCTCCTTGGCAAGTGTTCATGAATCTTGACAATCGTATAAGTGTGAAGCGATCCTACTACTGCCACCAAATATAAAGAGCAGTAATCTGACAAAATGAGACCACACGCCAATTACGGACACTTAACAGACTACTCATTTATACTAGATGCAGACATAACTTCGAACAATAACCACAAACTATCCTGCACAAACATACACACACATCTACACACATCACCAATCAATACCAATCAACAATTGATTCATACATAACCACAATCTATTGTTACCAGTCATGTCACAAAAAATGAAAAAACATCATGGCACGGATTGACAAACTCGTAATTCTGCACCCTAATATTGAAAATTTTGGTGTGAATATGTAGCACTAAAGTGAAACAGAATGTTGTCCATTTTGTTGGATCTTACTTAGTTCAGTACTGAGAGGATCACAAGGAATATTGCACTACTCACTCCTTCGAGTATTGGAAAACCATGAACATAAGATCGTCATTCTGTGAGAAGGAGTTGAAGATTGATAGCTTCAATGCTGTAATTTTTCCATCTGCATATATACCACAAAAAAACATCAGTAAACCAATGAGTACTTCATGTTACCATCACCTTTCCGTATTGCATCATGGAACTCCATTGTAGAGCCATTGGGAGCAAATCAGTCGCATATGGCACACCCGATCTGTAAATGCATTCACACTATCACCTTTTCCCAATCGTGTGTAAGAGCTCACTAGCTGAGACCGAGCTCCTACTTCTTGCTGTGTAAGTATATTAAAGATCTGTTCTGCATACCTAATCACATCAAGAAAGTTGTCGCTGACTTCACATTATCAGCAAGGTCAGCTGGAACAGAACAGGTTAAGTTCTTCAGCTGATAGAGTGAACTCTAGTTCATTAACAATGACTTTCTCTTACATCTTCTCACTTGCCTACGTAAGCATCTACAGGAGCAAAATGGTACAAAATTTCATAACAAATCGGGTTTACTCACTAAAATGTTGTTCTCTACGAGTATACATAGTTTGGCTTGCAGTTAACTAAGGTAACCACAACGTTAAAATTGAAGTCACGGATCTGAAAAGATGGCATTACTGTTCGATGGAGACAGGGCTTTGGAGCTGCTGTTTGATGACAATTTCACCCTCTCATGCAGTGAGAGTAGTGATGAAGAAGATTCTGGGATGCAGGTATACCTGTGCACCCTGAGGACATGTCAGATCTCAGGAGAGCTGTTGTTTCTGATGAAGTAGATGAGAAAGATTCAGGAGATCAGTTTCTAGTTGTATATATGTAGTCAGTAGATAATGAGCTAATGAAACTTTCATAGATAGCTAGCTATAGCTAAGGATATATATAAACTCAAAAAAATAGATAGCTTGAACATTAAACCTAGCTCTAGCATCATTATGATTTTGCTTATTGTAGATTCTGGCAATAAAATTATTATGGTATCCATTTGTGACAGTTTCTGCCTCAGACTTGGAACCATCCAGTTTACTCTCCACCAGCTTCTTCTCGCTTGTTCTCTACTCCTAGACTATCTTCCTCTCCTCCAATTTGATGTTCTGTGGTTTAGTTATATATCAAGGAACTAAATTTCACCATAATGTCGGTCAATTTATGGGCAATCTATATGGTAACATATGGTTGCTAGGCGCACTTCTCGACTACTTTTATATTAAAATCACCTTCTCAATAATCAACTTCAAATTGTATTCATTCGATGTTTCGACTAGATGCTCTAGCCTGATGAAGGATTCCTGATGAAGGATAGAACATCTAGTCGAAACGTTGAGTGAATATAATTTGAAGTTGATTATTTAGAAGGTGATTTTAATGTTATTATGTCAACTGAGAGTTGATTGGAGAGTACTTGATGTAGCCTTCAATATTCCTTTATAAAGTAAGCAGTGAGAGGATTAAGAAAACAATAACCCTCACTATACACACTATAATCAGTATGCAAGACATTTGTGCGTTTCTGCATGAAAACTTGTTAATATGCCTCAAAACCTTCCAATGAGGGAGGGCCTTCTCATAATTGTTCCTGTTCTGGCCTCGGCTGCTGTCAATTGTTTGTCTCTGATCTTTGTGATTTTGAAGTCATCATGGTTTATGACTGTACCATCTAGCATGGTGCTTAACATTGTACTACTCCTTGAAGGGATGTAGCTATGCAGCATATAGAATATCCTGCACATCTCATCCACATTCAAGAGCAACACTCCAAGTGGAACCTGTCTCAGTTCTCTCTGTCCATAGAGGTACCTTACCAAGATTGATATTGGTTGCATCATGACAAAAATGTGTATCCCCATTTCGATAGCTAGAGCATGTTGATAAATTGAGTGACTATGTCAGAATGAAACTCAAGCATTCTCCCTATCAGCTATTAACCATGCAGCCTACTCACACCTACCCATGGAGCCAGTTTTTTTTTAAACACTTTGGGGTATTATTCCCACTTATTCACTTATTCACTTCTGGAGAGGTATACAATTGAATGGGTGGCTAAAAAGTATCATAGCTCAAGAATGATTAGTTGAAACGCAGTTAGTGAGAAGGATGGAGAATTTTTTTTTATGAAAGGCTGAATTTTTTTTGTCTACCCTCCCTACCTAAATGGTAGAGTCCCTCCTGAAGAGGTAGCCAGTGTACGTATTTTATCTAGGAAAAGTGCTGAAGCTAAATGAGTGAAGCAGTGTGGGAGAATGAGGTACACATTGGACATTCACTTTATAAAACTTTTCAAGACAGGCTATAATTAATCCACGAGTGCCTGCTACCAATTTGAAGCAGTTCTGCAATGCACAACAGAAGTTTGATGTCAGCCATGTTTGATATTGTTGAGGGGGTGGTAACGCAACCCCAGCCAGTTTCTCAGGTATTGAGTACTTCTCTACTCAAATATTTTCTAAGGAATAGTGGTAGTAAGAATGTACTAAAAACAACAATTTTCCTACTGCCATTTAGTACCTTCAAGCTCACCTATATCAGAGGTTGTGCTCATAGGTCGGTCCTAGTAAGATTTTGTGTTTTTGTTACATAAATGTTGCTGTCGTAATCATGTTCAACTTGACAGTCCCTTCACTAATCATAAGAAAAGGTAACTGCAGTCGTGGAAGTGGGGAATCGGGTCAAACAGGTATAATGATGGGTGTTTTTTTACATGCCAGTATTTAGAGGCATGTAACTATTTCTTTTTGGCACTCATCATCAACGTCAGCAATTGTAACAACAGTTGTTGACTGTTTAACACAGGTGACCCATGTGTGCTTCATTATTCTATGGAGGCATGTGATATTATGAAGTTGGATGAAGTGTAAGATGCTTTCTAGTCTGTGCACTTGATTTATAAGAGCAAAGACCTTAGATCAAAACTTGTCTCTCTCTGCAATGGGTGCAATGAAGGCAAGAATAATTGGAGTGGAGACTAAAATGCAAACTTTTAGTTTCTTCTATGGTCTTCAGCTTGCCATTGTAGTACTTTCACATTCAGATAACCTCAGCACTTGCCTTCAGAGGGCAGAGCTATGTGCAGTGGATGCTTAAGCGAATGCCAAGCTATCTGTCACTGTCCTATGAGGAATACGATCAGACAGGGATGCAAGCCTCCATTGGACAAAAGTAACTCAAGCTGCTGTGAAGTTGGAACTAAAAGAGCCTTCACTTCCACGTCACCGTAAGATGCCATCAAGGTATAGTGAGGGTAATGCTCAACATGAGCACCATACCAATGTAGAGAACTTTTACCACCAAATCTATTTTGAGGCTGTGGACATTGTAGCTAGCTGCATTGAAGAGCGTTTTAATCAGAAGGACTACACCACATATGCAACCTGTGAGAAGGTCTAGTGAAAGGAACATTGGGGGAGGATGTCTCACAAAATGTTGACGAACTATGTGAGTTCTACACTGAGTTTGACCCTGATACCTTAAGAATCCAGCTATCTATAATGGCAGAGTCCTATCACAGTTTCAGTCAAGATGAAGGTGGTGGTGATACATTGCAAAATGTCGTTGATTTCTTCAAAAAGAACAAAAGCATCTGGCCCCTCAGTCTTTGGGCAAGGTTGTTCTGGTTATGCCGGCAACTAATGCAAGCTCTGAATGAGCCTTCAGTGCGCTGAGAAGGGTGAAGTCTTACCTTCGTACAACAATGTCGAACAACCACCTCAATCATCTCATGACATGCACAGTGCATAAAGAGCTGGTGAAGGAACTGAGCCTCAAGCAAGTGACAAATGACTTTATGGATAGAGTAGAGAGGCGCTCATCCATCTTCGGCCACTTTTCCATTTCTTAGTAGATGTGAATGATAGTCTCTTTCTCTCTCTTAGATGTTAGTGCTAGTATACTGTTTGTCATCTGGTTATGTTATGTGTTCGGGTGATTACTAAATTGAAAATATTTTCAACACTAATTTACCCCAAAGTCTGTAGTTCTAATTACTCCTATTTTTCAAAATATCCTGGATGAGTATCTAGAGACTCCCCTAGAGACTCCCCTAGAGTAAGCAGCTTTAATACTGCTTTTGGCCCCCCCAACTTTCATATGGAAATTACCCCCCTGTATATATGTCCTTCCTTGCTACCTTACCATTCACTTTTGCCAGCAAAGATGCAAATGAAGATCCTTTACATGCTGATATGATTGATATACCCATTATGGCTGAGAAAATCGTTTCTTTGGACAATCAACCTATATCTCCTCCTGCCAGCCTAGAAGATACGCATCCCTTACTTAATGAGATCAAGAGAATGGGTTTTGTTGTTGTTAGTTCACAACTTGAAAGCGGTTGAGCCTCCACAACTACTATTGGTACATAGCAGTAAATGTGAAGAACCTTTAACCAATGCTTTGGAAGGATCCACACCTAGTAATAGTCCAGCAGCAACAACATACTTAAATATGGATAACCCAGATCAACATTTGTATGTTTCAATCCCTTCCATCTTTTCTCCTGTCAGGTTCAACAAAGAACCTTTACCTACTGCTGCTGAGGAAGAAGTGACTAACTCCATGGATACTTCATGAGATATGTGTGATGGTGGAGGACAAAGTATACCCAGTGATATTCCAGCTGTGACAATATGCTTAGGGGTGGATAATGACAATGCAGTTCCAAGATTGTCACTCGTCACAGTTTCCTCTCCTCTTCCTCCTGTTGAAGACCATTTACCTAGTCTCAGTGATGAAGTAGCACTGGTAGATGATGTTTTAAAGCTCTAAAGTTCTTTTCCCACAATACACACAATACAAAGACTGACAGTGATAATTGGGTCAACTCAGCTTAGATAAAGACCCTTTACCTGGTGACAAGTCCAGAGTGGATTCTGTCATGCTAGGTATAAATACCGGTAGTTG
This sequence comes from Cladorhizidae sp. MBARI D1340-BT2, assembly GCA_028752905.1. NCBI lineage: Eukaryota > Metazoa > Porifera > Demospongiae > Poecilosclerida > Cladorhizidae > Cladorhizidae sp. MBARI D1340-BT2. Next base: position 6,386,376 of record JAQNBH010000018.1, on the reverse strand, counting down.
TCTTTGCCTTTCAGCCCACCAACAAAGATGGAGGGAAATTCGACTCTTTCGATTTCATCCTCGGATGAATTCTACCTCCATCACACCCGAAGATAGAAGATAGCTAGTGAAGCTGGTCTCAACTGGGTCACTTCCATCAGGTCAAGCTTTGATTCCGAAGTAGACTTGTCTGAGAAGGGGGGAAAAGAACCACTGTATGATGGCATGAAATCACTTCCTTTCTCAGTTGTTGCTGAGCAGCATGGTTGTGCGGCTGAAGTTGAAGTTGCTGTGAATGTTGGTAGTTGTGCTAGTTTGACTGGTATGAATTCCTCACTAGTCGACATTGATCTCTCATAGAGTTGTTCCAACAAACCTTTCCGAGTTGACGCTGACTTCACGTGGTGGCTTCAATAAACCTTCACCACTTGTTGGTACATTCACAACCAAAATATTATTGTCCATAGACATTATGACCCAGATCGAGGTCTCGTGAATCCTTTCAAAGTTTTGGAGGCGCCAGTACAGTGATGACCCACAACACTGGCTTAAAAATGATGTTCAGGACAACAGTGGAGCATAACTTCCCTCAATCTTCTAATCATGTTTTACTGATGACCACAAGCATTAAATCTTCTCCTGAAAGTTCAGTTCTGTTCCAGTTTGTCTGACCAGGATCTTCATGCTGCAACAATTGTCTAAAAAAATTGAATTCTCTAAGTCCACAAGTCAATATTTGCAGTTTGTCTAACATAGCAGTCTGACAATTCCTCTCAATTTTTTAAAATTAATATACCTACTAGTAATTACCAGATTGTCACAAGAAAAAGGACTTTACAAGTGAGTGAGAAGCTCTCCATTAACAATACAGATGTTCCCTCGAAGGACGAGACTTTTCCAAACAAGACCATGCCATGCCTTAAATGGGAGCACCCAAGCAGAGGTGTCTTAGTAAGGTTTAGACTTTAGACATTAGTATTAATATTACTATATTGTGGGTATAGAATCCTGACATAAAAATGGAGCTTTTATGCAACTTGTATCGATGGGTCACACAAATAAGAATAATTTTCTCTCTTAACTCAGGAAAGAAAGAAAGAAAATGTGTGGGGGGAGGGGGGGGGGATATAATTGTTTTGGGAAGCAATACATCTAAACCTGCATCACCAGCACTATTTATAACCCCAAACTTATTATGGCTTCATGCATGCAAAGAACCATCTCTAGAATTTTTATTTTGCTTTCAAAGGAAGAGATTTAGATTGCTTTTTCTCAGTGTTGTTAGTGTTACAGCCGCAACCATGTCCTTCCTCACCATTACAGTGTACCATGCTACAGTGCCCCTGCTTATATCACCCAACTCTGGCACACCAAAATGTCATGCTTCTGATTAAAAAAAAAAAATTCTTCTTTTTTCCTCAAAGCTAATAAAAAATAAAACACACGTAACAAACCAAACCATCTGATGACTGACTTTACTGTGTGCACATGAGAAACTGGCTAGAGAGACTGCCTTGCGCATAATTAGAACAGTATAAATAGCCGCGAAACACAAAGGGAACGCCCAAGGCATGTCCCGCACGCGCAAGTTCTGCGCACAGCGACGCCACGACAGGTGATGCAAAGCTGTAGAAAACATTGGTCGTGAACTTACAGTAGATGAAGTTTTACTTTACAATAGAGATGCTCATTGCCTCTTTTAGGACCCAGAGGTGGTGATGTTTCCTATATTCTCACGGAAAGATGAAGAGGTTAGTACTCAGTTTGCATTTCTATTGCTGATAAGCCTAGCACATTTGGAATGGTATTTAAATTGGGCCTGGCTATATAGATATTAAAATCACCTTCTCAATAATCAACTTCAAATTGTATTGTGATGAAGGCTAGAGCATCTAGTCGAAATGTCGAATGAATACAATTTGAAGTTGATAATTGAGAGATTTTAATGTTATTATGTCAACTGAGAGTTCATTGAGAGTATATAGATGTTTGTGGACAAGTGCAACAAAGGTGAAATATGCTGCTTCTTGACCGTGTCCAAAATGAAGATTCATAGGGAGGATGGAGAAGGGAGAATCGGTGGTGCATGGTCTGTGTTTTAGTCTAACTTTATTTTTCCTCCTGAGTTGGTTTGTATTGCCGCACATCAAGTGTTGGGAGTGCAGTTCCCTGGCTTGACCTCTACTCCAAAGTTGTGGCACTCATTTTCTCGGTGGAAAAACTCAACCATGGCAGCTTTTTCATTACCATACTAAATGGTGGTTGGCAGATTTAACTTCCAGGGTATATATCTCGCTAAACCTGAAGTCCCCCCAAAACATTTAAGATCCCATTTACTTTTTTCCTTATAGCTACATAAATAGATTGGCATAAACAATACAATATTAAGTCAACAGGAAGGAAGGTAGGACATAAAAATACACACACAAAAAAGAACAAAAAAGACAAAAAAATAATTATGACAGAAGTTTAGCCATAGCCACTCATTGGTATGTACTTAAGGCCACTAAGGATCTGACTATATCTGACCAGGTGATTTTTTTATTTAAAGTTATGGTCCATCAAAATGTAGCCAGTGCAGTATGCTTTCTGATGATAATTTCTGTTTTGCTATACATGTTTTTGTTTTGAATCAACTTGAAATTTACAAGAGCAAATTTCAAATTGGTTATTGAGATGGCCATTGAAATTTCGTTATGTCAACTGAGAGGTTGTTGAGAGCTACACACATATAGCTATACAATTTTATATAAGAGTAGTATAACAATACCTAATGAGGGTGATGGATAAGATCAAAGTGACCATAACAAGAAAATATTTGGTTGTTAACTTAGTTAATTTAATGCCCTCAAATTAAAATGCAAGTTTTTAATTCCCAAAACAATTATAGTTTATATATATTTCCCAACCTCCCTCCATTTTCTTTCTTTCTTTACTTATGGAAGCTGGATATATATTTTGGAGAAACACAGCATTGCAATATGGTTCCTTGGGGTCAGTTTGGGTCTGCGTATCATATAAGTTATGATCTTAGGAGTTCAGGGAAGCACATTCTACTGTCCAGGACCACTGACACTATGACTCTCCTGTCTACATATTATTGTAAAAGCTCGTTGAGAGAGAAAAATATTCTTATTTGTGTGACCCCGATACAAAGAGTTGCATAAAAGCTCCATTTTTATGTCAGGACTCTATATCCACAATATAGTATCTAAACCTTACTAAGAAACCTCTGTTTGGGTGCTCCCATTTAACTGGTAAGTAACTTTGTCAATGATGTTGTCAAACTAACTCACGTGCTGCATTATTTACAAATGACCTGAATCAATTCTGATGTTAGGCTTGTGGAGTTATCGCTCCTGGGATACTGTTGCCGTGTCCCAAAGGAATCTGAGGCTGATACTCTAACCAAAATATCTGCCATTTGGTTGGTGAATTCTTCAGAATTCCTGGAATGCAGAAAGAAAGAACAATTAGGGGTTAGTTTAAAACAGAACATGCAAGAAAAAATTCATTTCTAGCACTTGGCTAACAAGAACAATTTTTTTTGTGATGACAGATTGTTCTCCATCAGTTTTTCCTCCCACCATTCCACAGAGTAGGAAGATTAGGCCCAAAAAAGTGTCATGGATTTTTTGGTAAGCCAGCTTGAGAGAAGATCCCGTTACCTTAGTGATGCCAGTGGTGACGGTGAGTGGCAAGAAGTTTGTGCCATTGATGCCATCACTTCTCAGTAAGTGTTGAGTTTAATGTGCTTCTTCTTAGGATGTTACCTCTTGTCCTGAGTCTTTCAAAGAGATGATTGAGTAGCTGGTTGATGTCTTGTGAAACATTTAGCATTACGATGAAGAAGAAAGGTTGGTGCAGTCGGAGTAATAGTGGCTCCCCTCTCACTATTATGGAAGACTTGTTCTATAGGAAAGGACTCGGCATAAAGATGTCTCTTTCCGTCTACCAACAGGTGTTAGATGCTGCACACATTTATTGACTCATTTCTTCTCTCCCTCACACACATACACACACAAAGCCACACGGGAATGATGCCAGGAGCAGGTCAAGATCCAAAGACGAGAGTGTACACATTAGTTGACTTGTTTCTCCCTCACACCAACACCCCCCCCCTCCCCCACCACACACACATGCACACAAATGGTGCCTGGAGCAAGCAAGATCAAAAACTGGGAAAGAAGCAAGTGACGTCAGCCTGAACAGTGAAAAAGGAACTCTCACTGAAGGGAAAACAAGCTATATACAAAGTTTACCTGGCTCTAACTTTTTTTTCGGTCAAAAGTAATGATTGATTGGCTTTTGCGAAATCATAACTCAATTATTACTTACATCATTTTGAAGCTTTATCTTTGCTCTTCAAAATAAGCGATACAATTTTCCTGCATTACCTCTCGGGAAGTTATTGATGATCATAGGTAAAATTAAAGTCAAATTTTACATATGAACCCACCTTGATGGGCATTTCCATCATTTAACATCATCGAATAATTATAAGAAAATAAAAAATTGTAAGTGGGATTTAGAAGGTGTACGTCTTTTTAAGTACACTTTTATCTTGCAGGTGCCTGGAAGGGTTAAAAGAGGACAAATATGTAGTAAATGAAAGCACATGGATAGAGTTCACTTTTGGTACTAATAAAACAAAAAGTTATCATCAGTTGTAATTGAGGTTACATTTTTGTTTTTTTGTCACCCTTCTGCAGAAATATGGAATGACATTCCTATTCAACCTCCATAATTAATTTTACCCTCAACTTTCACACCCCTCAAGAACCTTTACCAATGGATTCACCTGGTTCACTATCGCCTTGCGGTATTGTGAGCAAGAGTTCTGGAAATTGGGATGCTTCTTCAGAAGTAAGGGTGGATGGTCCTCTGTCGCTTATCTTACCTTCCATCCCTGCCGGTGTAGTTGAAGATCCTATACCAATTGGTGCATTTATGCCTGGTGGTTCACTGCTATCCAATTCTACTGCAGGAAGACCTTCAGTAAGCAATGATTCAGTTTATGAGTGGAACAGTAATGTAGAGTGTACAACACTCACAACTTTTCCCTTGCCATTCATTCCTGCTGCATGTGTAAATCTTACTGCAAATGGAGATTCAAAATATAGCAATGCTTACACAGAAATAAGGAGTGCTGGTTCTGTTCAACCTCCATTATCTATCTTACCTTCACTCTCTACCCCTGAGAGTGTAGGTGAAGACCTTTTGCCAACTGGCATGCCTATGACCATTAATGATTCAGTTAAGGAAAGGGACGTTGATTTACAACCTTCGATGGTTGTATCTGTAGCCTTGTCCACAATGCCTACTACATCTGAAAACCTTTTCCCTGCTAATATGGAAAATATGGAAAATGTTTCAACTTTTTCAGCTGACAGCACCATTTCTTGGGATGGTCAACCTTCATTACTCATTGCTATACCATCCACTTTTGCCAGCAAAGATGTAAATCAAGATCCTTTACCTGCTGACATGATTGATATACCCATTATGGATGACAAAATCGTTCCTTTGGACAATCAACCTATATCTCCCGCTGCCAACTTAAATGATGATCCCTTACCTATTGAGATCAAGCAAACGGATGTTGTTAGTACGCAACTTGAAGATGATGCGGTTAAGCCTCCACGACTTCTTTCGTTACCTAACAGTAAATGTGAAGATCCTGTAACCAATGCATCCACACCCAGTAATAGTCCAGCGGCAACAACATACTTAGGAGTGGATAATGGCATACCAGATCAACATTTATATGTTTCAATTCCCTCCATCTTTTCTACTGTCAGGTTGAACAAAGAACCTTTACCTACTGCTGCTAAGAAAGAATTAGTGACTAACTCCATTGATACTTCAGGAGATATGCGTGATGGTGGTGAACAAGTTATACCCAGTGATATTCTAGCAGTGACAATGTGCTTGGGAGTGGATAACGACAATCCAGTTCCAAAATTGTCACTCGTCACCATTTCCTCTCCTATTCATTCACATGATGACTCTTTACATAGTGCTTCTGAGGAGGTTATGGTCACTGCCTCTGAGAAAACCATGGGAGAGACATGCGATTATAAGGGAGATAAATTGCCATTTCCTATTTCTTCTCTTACCACTCCCGGCAGTATAGACGATGACCCTGTACCTAATAAAAGTATTGAAGTGGCAGTGGTGGATGGGCCTTCATTATGTTTTGAAGCTCTGAAGTTCCATTCAGAAAATACAAAGACTGAATTTGGTGGTGACAATGCGGTCCAACCAATATCCCTTGTTTGTGATTATCCTTCCAGCTTAAATGAAGACCCTTTACCTGGTAACATGTCCAGAGTGGATGCTGTAATGCAAGGAATAAATAGTTGTTATTGCATCATATCTCCATTCAGGTCATATCTCCATTCAGGTTCAGGACACCAATAAAGAAGGAGGGAAACTCAATTCCTTCGATTTCATCCTTGGATGAATCTCATTACATCACACCCAAAGATAGCTCGAGTTTAGTTTGCGAAGCTGGTCTCAACTGTATCACTTCCATTATTTCAAGCTATGAATCATAAGTGGACTTGTCTGATAAGGAAAGAAAACAACCATGGTACGGTGGTGCGAAATCACTTCCTTTATCAGTTGTTGATGAGCAGCATGGTTGTGTGGCTGAAGTTGAAGTTGTTATGAAGGTTAGTAGTTGTGCTAGTTTGACTAGTAACAAGTTCTCCCCAGTTGATGCTGATCTCTCTCACAGTTTCTCCAACAAATCTTCAACAGCTGATGCTTATCCCTTGCACAGCTGGTCCAAAAGATCTTTGCTAGTTGGTGGTATCTTTCACAGCTCATTGTATAGATCCTTGATAGGCAATGGTGTTCAATCGCATAGTTGGTCTGACAAATCTTTACAAGTTGATGTTGATCTCTCAGGTGTTTACTCCAATAAATCTTCCCCACTTGATGATACTCTCTCGAACAGTTTGTCCAACAAATCTTTGCCAGTTGATGCTGATCTGTCGCACAGTTGCTCCAACAAATCTTTATCAGTTGATGCTGACATCTCGCACAGTTGCTCCAACAAATCTTTATCAGTTGATGCTGTTCTTTCAGAAGGTTACTCCAACAAATCTTCACCAGCTGATGCCTATCCCTTGCACAGCTGGTCCAAAAGATCTTTGCTAGTTGGTGGTATCTTTCACAGCTCATTCTATAGATCCTTGCTAGGCAATGGTGTTCACTCGCATAGTTGGTCTGACAAATCTTTACTCCAATAAATCTTCCTCACTTAATGATAATCTCTCAAACAGTTTGTCCAACAAATCTTTGCCAGATGCTGATCTCTCGCACAGTTGCTCCAACAAATCTTTATCAGTTGATGCTGATCTCTCGCACAGTTGCTCCAACAAATCTTCACCAGCTGATGCCTATCCCTTGCACAGCTGGCCCAAAAGATCTTTGCTAGTTGGTGGTATCTTTCACAGCTCATTCTATAGATCCTTGCTAGGCAATAGTGTTCACTTGCATAGTTGGTCTGACAAATCTTTGCCAGTTGATAGTGATCTTCCATGCAGCTTGTCCAACAAGTCCTTGTCCATCAGTGGTGACCTTTCTCATAGCTGGTCCAACCAATCTATGCTAGTTGATGCAGTTCTCTCGGATGGTTGCCCCAATAAATTATCGCCACTTTGTGGTGCTCCATCGTACTATTGCTCCAACAAATCTTCAACAGTTGATGCTGATCTCTTGCACAGCTGGTCCAACAAATCTTTGCCAGTTGACGGTGATCTCTCGGAGAGTTGTTCCAGCAAATCTTCACCAGTTGATGGTAGTATCTTTCACAACTCATTGTATAGATTCTTGCTAGGCAATGGTATTCACTCGCATAGTTTGGGTGACAAATCTTTACAAGTTGATGTTGATCTCTCAGATGTTTGCTTCAATAAACCTTCACCACTTGATGGTACTCTCTCAAACAGTTTATCCAACAAATCGTTATCAGTTGATACTGATCTCTTGCACAGTTGCTCCAACAAATCTTTGTTAGTTGATGCTGATCTTTCAAAAGGTTGCTCAAACAAATCTTCACCACTTGATGGTACCCTCTCGAACAGTTGCTCCAACAAATCTTTGCCAATTGATGGTAGTATGTTTCACAGCTTGTTCTATAGATTCTTGCTAAGCAATGATGTCCACTTGCATAGTTGGTCTGACAAATCTTTAACAGTTGATGGTGATCTTCCACGCAGCTTGTCCAATGATGGGTCCAACAATGATATTCACACTCCTAGAAGTGAGAAGTCTTCTCGAGTTGATTCCAATCTCCAGCAATCCTCAAGCGAAAATTTATTTCTGATTGATTCAGATAACTTTCACAGCTTGGTCTGCAGTGAGAATATTATTGCTATATGTGATAACTACTCACGACACGATTTTAGCATTTCTTCTCCGAGGTTGTGCAGTGACACTCTTAAGACATCTATGAACAAACTGTCTTTGCCCATCGACACTGATGACCCGGAGCACTGGCTCAACAGTGAAGAAAATCCTACCAAATTTTTTGAGATGCTAGTGGACACTGATGACCTAGATTCCTGTGAAGTGAATCCTTCCACCAAAGTCATGGAAACACCAATCGATACTGATGACTTAAAACACTTGCTCAATGGTGAAATGAATCATTTCAAAAAAATTGAGATACCAGTGGACAATGATGACCTAGATTACTGTGAAGTGAATCCTTCCAAAGTAATAAAAACACCAATCGATACTGATGACCCAGAGAACATGCTCAATAGTGACAAGTCCAGACTGGATGCTGTAATGTGTAATGCTAGGAATAAATAGTTGTTATTGTATTACGTCTAGTTTCAGGCCACCATTAAAGATGGAGGGCAACTCAACTCATTCTATTTCTTCCTCAGATGAATCTCCTTCCATCAAACCCAAAGATAGCTTGACTTCAGTGAGCAAAGCTGGTCTCAACTGGATCTCTTCCATCAGATCAAGCTTTGAGTCAGAAGTAGACTTGTCTGAGAAGGGGGAAAATGAACCACTGTATGATGGCATGAATCACTTCCTTTCTCAGTTGTTGATGAGCAGCATGGTTGTGCGGCTGAAGTTGAAGTTGCTGTGAATGTTGGTAGTTGTGCTAATTTGACTGGTATAAATTCTTCACTAGTTGACATTGATCTCACACAGAGTTGTTCAAACAATTCTTTGCCAGTTGATGCTGATCTCTCAGTTGGTTACTGCAATAAACATTCACCACTTGATGGTACTCTCTCGCACCATTGCTCCAGCAAATCTTCACCAATTGATGGTAGTATCCTTTACAGCTTGTTGCACAAATCCTTGCCAAGCAATGCTATTCTCGGTCAGACAAATCTTCACTAGTTGATGGTGATCTTCCACATAACTTGTCTAATAAGTCCTTGTCCATTGGTAGTGACCTTTCTCGCAGTTGGTCCAACAACGATCTTCACACTCCAAGAAGTGACACGTCCTCTCTACTTGATTTCAAACTCACGCAATCCCCAAGTGGAAGTTTGTTTCCAACTGATGCAGATAACTTCCACAGCTTGTTCTGCAATGAGCATGTGATTGCTGTCTGTGAAAACTTCTCATCAAGTGATTTTAGTAGTTGCTCTCCAAGGTTGTGCATTGGCACTGTACAGATATCTATGACCAAACTGTCTACAACCATGGATACTGATGACCCAGAGCACTGTGAAGTGAATACTTCCAAAGTCATGGAAACATCAGTCAATACTGATAATCCAGAGTACTGGCTCAATAGTGATCTGAATCCTTCCAAAGTTATGCAGATCCCAGTGGACACTGATAACCAAGATTACTTGCTCAATAGTGACAAGTTCAGAGTGAATGCTGTCATGCAAGGAATAAATAGTTGTTATTGCATTATGTGTTGTTTCAGGCCACCAATAAAGATTAAGGGCAACTCGACTCATTCCATTCCATCCTCGGATGACCCTCCCTCCATTACACATAAAGGTAGCTTAACTTCAGTGAGCAAAGCTGGTCTCAACTGGATCACTTCCATCAATTCAAGTTTTGAGTTAGAAGTAGACTAGTCTGAGAAGCGGCAAAAAGAACTATTGTATGATGGCGTGGAATCACTTCCTTTCTCTGTCATTGACAAGCAGCATAGTTGTGGGATTGAAGTTGCTGTGAATGTTGTTAGAGGCAGGAAATGAGCAGCAGGAAACATTTATCTGTTATATTACATTCTCTAAACCATGACATTCCAAGTGACTGTGTGCACATTCGCACTGAAACCATTTCAATGTCAATTTTTATGGCTAAATAGTTTTTGCATTTTAATAGTCCATGTAACTGACCAACCCAATTACTCCAACATCTGACCAAGTCTAAAATCACCTTTACCATTTAAAATCATGTTATATATCATCATAATATGTACACTAATATACACTAAAATCATGTACCTAATATACTTTTTATAATATTATTATAAAAAGTATATTAGTGTACATGATTTTTAAAGCTAAAGGGTCACCTGATCTACTTCAGTGCACTGACATTAAAAAAATAATTAAATATATTTTTTGGCTCATTGTTTTTTTGTTTGTATTTATTGTTGGTTCTAGTTGCCGAGCAACCAGTTAGCTGTGGCAATGTTGACAAGATATCGTACTTCATTATTATTGTTGTTTTGTTGTTTTGTTGTTAGCCATTGGTGCAAGATAGTATGTCAACATTATAGTAGGGGAGAAGAGCAGGGAAGAACTAAGACTCCAGCTCCTTCTAAACACTTGTTTCTTCTCCTTCTCCACCAGGCAAGACAATGCTTGTCATATCTTATTCTTGTTGGTTTTGTTATTGATAGCTCTTTGGTAGAGGATCAGCTACAGCCTCCTTCAAAACAGCTACACAGGAGATCTCGGCCAACAAATCTTCGCCAGTTGACATTGATCCCTCGCAGAGCTGCTACAACAAATCTTCACCAGTTGACATTGATCTCTCACACAGTTGCTCCAACAAATCTTCATCAGTCGACATTGATACTTTGCAGAGCTGCTCCAACAAATCTTCACCAGTCGACATTGATCTTTCACAGAGTCGCTCAAATAAATCTTTGCCAGTTGATGCTAATCTCGCAAATATTTATTCCAATAAATATTTGCCACTTGATGGTACTCTCTCGCACAGTTGCTCAAACAAATCTTTACCGGTTAATGGTGATCTCTTGTACAGCTGCTCCAGCAAATCATCACTAGTTGATGGTAGCATCCTCTACAGCTTGTTGCACAAACCCTTGCCAAGCAATGCTGTTCTCTCACATAGTTGTTCAGACAAATCTTCACTAGTTTATGGTGATCTTCCGCATAACTTGTCTAACAAGTCCTTGTCCATCAGTAGTGACCTTTCTTACAGCTGGTCCAACAACGATATTCATATTGACTGGTTCAATAGTGACCTGAATTCTTCCAAAGTTATGGATGCACCAGTGGACACTGATGACCCACAGAATCCTTCAAAAGTTATGGATTCACTAGCAGACACTGATCACCCACAGCACAGACTCAATAGTGTGCCAGTGGGTATTGATGACCCAGAGCACTGGCTCAAAAAGGATGTGAATCCTTCAAAAGTTATGGATTCACTAGTGGACACTGATGACACACAGCACAGGCTCAATAGTGATGTGAATCCTTCAAAAGTTATGGATTCACTAGCGGACACTGATGACCCACGGCACAGGCTCAATAGTGGGCCAGTGGGTACTGATGACCCAGAGCACTGGCTCAATAGTGATGTGAATCCTTCAAAAGTTATGGATTCACTAGCGGACACTGATCACCCACAGCACAGGCTCAATAGTGTGCCAGTGGGTACTGATGACCCAGAGCATTGGCTCAATAGTGATGTGAATCATTCAAAAGTTATGGATTCACTAGCGGACACTGATGACACACAGCACAGGCTCAATAGTGATGTGAATCCTTCAAAAGTTATGGATTCACTAGCGGACACTGATGACCCACAGCACAGGCTCAATGGTGTGCCAGTGGGTACTGATGACCCAGAGCACTGGCTCAATAGTGATGTGAATCATTCAAAAGTTATGGATTCACTAGCGGACACTGATGACACACAGCACAGGCTCAATAGTGATGTGAATCCTTCAAAAGTTATGGATTCACTAGCGGACACTGATGACCCACAGCACAGGCTCAACAGTGTGCCAGTGGGTACTGATGACCCAGAGCACTGGCTCAATAGTGATGTGAATCCTACAAAAGTTATGGATTCACTAGTGAACACTGATGACCCACAGCACAGCCTCAATAGTGTGCCAGTGGGTACAGATGACCCAGAGCACTGGCTCAATAGTGATGTGAATCCTTCAAAAGTTATGGATTCACTAGCGGACACTGATGACCCACAGCACTGGCTCAATAGTAATGTGAATCATTCAAAAGTTATGGATTCACTAGCGGACACTGATGACCCACAGCACAGGCTCAATAGTGTGCCAGTGGGTACAGATGACCCAGAGCACTGGCTCAAAAAGGATGTGAATCCTTCAAAAGTTATGGATTCACTAGCGGACACTGATGACCCACAGCACAGACTCAGTAGTGATGTGAATCCTTCAAATGTTATGGATTCCCCGAGGATGTTTTCCAGGAGCTACATTCGGCCAGCTCAAGAAGTTTCCAGCCAAGACCATGCCATGGCTTCAATGGGAACACCCAAGAAGAGGTGTCTTGGTAAGGTTTAGACATAAGTATACCTTAAGATTACTATATTGTGGGTATAGAGTTTTGACTGGCTACAGTTGCATATGAATATTCATGACAATTTTGGAAAGAAGAATGTCAACACTGTGTTAGTGTGTGTCTATAAATATTGAGCGAGGTGCATGTGGGACATTAAATTCCATGACTACAGAGTTAAGGGAGATGTGTGGTAGCTTAACAAACAGTGACTTCTGTGTCAACTTTTGTTGCTTGTAATACTCCATAACTGTATATAAAGACATAGGCTTATGAAAACAGAAATCTGATTGAAGACACTCGGTGTATAAGAAGAGTTAAGGGAGCAATTTGTAAAAGATTGTTCAATCGTAAGACTTGCTACCAGCCAGTTATGGAGACTTATTGGAGCTCAGTCATGCTGATTGCATCACCTAAGTATTATCAGTGTGGCAGATTTACAACCAAGATCTGTTTGGACTAGTTGTCATCAATTTTGTTCTGCCATTTTCAGACTTTGATCTGCCATCAAATTTGCAACTTACATGTAACTAGTAATGAGTGCAAACACACTCTCTAGTGAACAATGCAAGTAGCACATTGAGTCAGTTCATCCTGCATCCAGTCGTCCAGTCATCAAGGAACAGCTTCTCCTCTTCCTCCTGATAACTGTCTGTGTCAGAGGGTGGGACATCTTATGTTTTGATATGTTCATGGCTGTGTGCATGCAAATATTCTATCATTCATTAGTGTTGCTCGGACATTTTCACAGAGCAAATTGATTTTTATTCAGACAAATTCATGAGACGTTTGGAAAGTGTCTGATGACCGTCTGTAATTTCTTGCTGTATTATTGCCTTATTGTCTGGATTTTCATGGATATAATAGACAGTTCCTCTTTACCACACTCAAATAAGAACCTGCAGATTCAGCAATTGTTATATAAACTTAAAAGTACGTCCAAAAAGTGATGCAGAAAGACCAGATTCATCTCTTCGCTCAACCAATATCCAACATTTATATTTCAAATAAACACATGAGTTTGGTTAGGACATCTTTATGCTGTTCCTCCCTGTCTCCTAAAGTGTGTCTCTGTATCTTGAACCTGTGACGAATTATGAGGCGGAGGGGAGGGTGTGTGTGTGTGGTTGCTCATGAATATTCATATCCAACAATAGCCACAACCTTATTAAGAGCCTTGTATACATGAAGAGCCGATCAAGTTCGCAATATTCGTGAAGTTTTGCTTGCTGTCTTTGTTTTAATTTCCCTGAATTCAGGGGTTTAAAAAGGGGGGGTAATATTGGTGGTATTGGCATCATTGTCTTAGTCTGGAGTTGCTGATCTCCCGTTCGGTGGAGGGTCTGGCAACACTGGCATACTAAACTTGTTCTGCAGCAATGCCATTACCGACTGCTTGCTCTAAATGAATGGAATTACCGGCAAAGTCAACATGAACTGGGCTCTGCAGCTGATGTGATGAACAGAGATGAGAGAGGATACTTCCTGCATGTTCTGTTTGTGATGTGAAGCCGACCTCTCCTCCAATACCAAGAGGAAGAAGGAAGCTAAGCATTTTAGCTTCATGCTCCATGTAAAATGAAATGACACGGAACATTTCATGAAGGCTGTGCATACCTGCACAGACTACGAGTATGTACCAATTAACAAACAGCATTAGAGTGCGAGCAGAACAAGTTTCAGACCATTTTTCCTCCCCATAGGGTAGGTAAAAGTGAGACTACACAAAACTATATGAATAATTCTAACCTTGATATAGGGCTCAAACTAGCATTCTCTCAATAAGGTTTCAATATGGTTATGGGTACATGTTCAAGGGTTTTTACAGAATTATTTGTGGGGAAAATATTTGGTGTGCCCAAAATTAAAAATTTCATACATTTGGTGTGCCCAAAATAAAAAAATTCATGCTTTCATACATGTAAATGCTAATAATAATATAGTCAATATAATCATCTCTATTGCTTCCTGGTCTACCTGTTGGGAGTAGGTGCTGTGGGGGAAGGTATCTCTCTAGGGTAAGGTGTCTCTGTGGGGGAAGGTACCTCTGTGGGGGAAGGTATCTCTCTAGGGTAAGGTACCTCTGTGGGGGGAGGTAGCTCTCTAGGGTAAGGTACCTCTGTGGGTGAAGGTATCTCTCTAGAGTAAGGTACCTCTGTGGGGAAAGGTATCTCTCTAGGGTAAGGTACCTCTGTGGGGGGAAGTATCTCTCTAGGGTAAGGTACCTCTGTGGGGGAAGGTATCTCTCTAGGGTAAGGTACCTCTGTGGGGGGAAGGTATCTCTCTAGGGTAAGGACCTCTGTGGGGGAAGGGGGGAAGATATCTCTCTAGGGTAAGGTACCTCTTTGGGGGAAGGTGTCTCTCTAGGGTAAGGTACCTCTGTGGGGGAAGGTACCCTCCTTCCCACTTCTCCCACCCCACTGTACCTCTCATCCTGTACAAGACCCGGAGACAGTACCAAATATTGCTCTCTATTTGTGGGACATTTTTAGAAGGCATTCGATCCTCAACACTAAAGGATTTTTTTATTTTTAACTCCATGTAATGTGCATGCCGGAAGGTAAAGTAATCACACATCAGCTCTGTCAAAGTTTTTTTGTCCTTTCTTGTTACCTGCCACACACCCTCAATCAATCTCAGGCCCACTGAGTGTCAAGGATTTGGTATTGGGAGCAGAGAGGGGCGCTCTTCGAGGTATGAAGCAGAGAGAGTTGGAGACAACCTCCACGTCACAGGTGAGATCCTCCATTGCCATGTCAGTTTCCTGGTTGTGTATCAGCCGTTCCTTCGTCTGCTCCATCCAGCTGGCTCCGGCACAGACTGGCTGTTTACACTGTCCTCATTTGTTTTATTGCATTTGTCTAAAGGGGGTGTTGCTCCTGCTGCCCGGGGTTTTGGGAGACAAGGATGAGGAAGTTCTCCTGGACTTAGAAGCAGAGTGGGACTGTACTCTAACTCCTCTCATAGGCAAGTTCCCTCCTCCGGTTGTCAACTGACTTCAATCTGGTTTGGTATTCCTCCAGTGTGTCTCTCCATAGAGATATTGTCGACCTACTTTAACCAACTTATTATGATGTTAATCTGGTGTATCCCATTGTCAACCTACTTCAACCTTCCTCTACCCAGTGTGATATTTGTGTCCCCATAGAGAGTGTGGCATTGATCCAGTGTGAGGGCCCATAGAGCTATTGTCAACTTACTTCAACCGCCTCATCCTAGTGTGGTGTTGATCCTGTGTGGGTACCCATAGAGCTATTGTTAGCCTACTTCAACCTGCCTCACCAAGTGTAATGCTGGTCCAGTGTGTTTCCCAATGGAGCTATTCTCAACCTTATTTCACTCTGTCCCTCTACTTAATCAAATCCTGTTACTAAAAATCATTTGACCTTGTTACTGTACCGCTCTGGCAGTGGTATCGCAAAGTTTCCAGCTTGCTCCTCCCCAGACTTGCAGCATAATTGGTAACTAGAGCTGTTGCTTCATCTCTGTACCAACGGAAGCCTCACCAGCATGCTCCATGGGGGTCCACCTCAAAAACATTAGGCAAACTACAAACTTTGCACACAGCACTTCTCTCTCTCTCTCTTACAACTAAAGTTTCGAGGTTATCGCACATTTGTTCCTAGACACGAAAATTGTGCCCTCCAGGTATAATAGTGTGCGTGTGTAAGGTCTGGTAAGGGGTTCCAATAACCTCAAAAATTATTCAACCAAACAATTTGGTTACATCAATCCTCGAAACTTTAGCCCCTCAAAAAAATGAGCTCTATTCGGTTCATTGGGTCTAGAGTCGTGGGAGTATTTGCTGTAGTATACAAGACACATCCTGTGGTATACTAGATGCCTCCTGTGATTACTGGACATCCTGTAGAATACTAGACACCTCCTCTAGTATTCACACATCCTGCAATAAACTAGACAAATCCTGTAGTGTACTAGAGTAATATACTACAGTAACCTTCTGTAGTATTCTGTGCCATTAGCTCCTTCAATTCCTTTAGGGAAGCCATGTGTGGGCCTGTTGCTCATAGTGTTGCTCGCTGTGTGTCATTCATACACTCACTAATGTACCAGCCAATCCAACTACCTGCTTATCTTGTTGTTGTTGTTGTTGTTGTTATAGATCCTAAGAGTGACAAAAAGTTTGTGTTCGTCACATCCCCAAACAACATTCACTCACTGCACCATGATTTGTCATCGGTTATCAAGAAACTCAAGAATATCATTAAGCGCACCTCAAGTGGTAGAGAAGACGGCCACACATGGCAGTATAGTCATGCAGAGCTGCTGGCCCTGCGTGAGCCTCACTCTGCTCTGCCAGACTTCCCTCTCTCTGCTTGGCAGCTGGGTATAATCTACGCTCCTTATGAAATGGGTATGCACAAGTGTATCAGATTGTAACATGAAAAAGTAGTCTGACGATCATTGCAAATGGATCGTCTGGAGTGAAAACAGTCTGGATTTTCTCCTTAGTTACCGGAAAGCAACCCATCCATTCACATCCGAGGAGGAAGCATTCAGCATTATTTAGATATGCATTATTTATTTTATAAAGAAACATTCAAACTACATGGACGTCATGTGACACTTACGGCCATAGAATAGGTCATTCATAACTTTTGAGCAGAGTTTCTAATGATGCATCATACATTTGTCATTCCTATTTCTGTTGACAGGCAATCTTTGCCATTCAATATAGCCCCTGTGGTCAGAAAGATGGTTGTTGCCACTAGAACTTTCTTCTCCTTTGCATTGATCGGTGGAGCTACTATGTTCTAGAACTTTCTTCTCCTTTGCATTGATCGGTGGAGCTACTATGTTCATCACAATATATGGTTTCCACAGAGGGGTGAAGCAGCCACAAGTGTCCCCTTCATCACATGTATATATATATATATAGTATATATAGCTTACTCAAGCTGGCTAAATCCAGTAGCAGACAACTTCTTTGTGATTACTGACTCATCTAGATTTACCCGACAATATGCAGTATATAAAAGTGTGTATAAATATGCATCACATTCTATTCAAGCTTCACGGCTATATATTTATGGGTCACAGGTGTATGAGAATCATTTTCCATGACACATAAATGGAGCCTCTTTGTTTTGTGAATTGATGGGTCACACACAAATTAGAATTATTTTCTCTCTCAAAATGGAGCAATATGAAGACAGGAGAGCATTAGAGTCAGTGGTCCTAGGCTCCTGGTGTCCACAGGAGAGCCATAGAGTTAGTGGTCCTAGGCTCCTGGTGTCCACAGGAGAGCCATAGAGTTAGTGGTCTAGGCTCCTGGTGTCCACAGGAGAGCCATAGAGTTAGTGGTTCTCCTGGTGTCCACAGGAGAGCCATAGAGTTAGTGGTCCTAGGCTCCTGGTGTCCACAGGAGAGCCATAGAGTTAGTGGTCCTAGTCTTCTGGTGTCCACAGGAGAGCCATAGAGTTAGTGGTCCTAGGCTCCTGGTGTCCACAGGAGAGCCATAGAGTAGAGTTAGTGGTCTAGGCTCCTGGTGTCCACAGGAGAGCCATAGAGTTAGTGGTCTAGGCTCCTGGTGTCCACAGGAGAGCCATAGAGTTAGTGGTCCTAGTCTCCTGGTGTCCACAGGAGAGCCATAGAGTTAGTGGTCTAGGCTCCTGGTGTCCACAGGAGAGCCATAGAGTTAGTGGTCCTAGTCTTCTGGTGTCCACAGGAGAGCCATAGAGTTAGTGGTCCTAGTCTTCTGGTGTCCACAGGAGAGCCATAGAGTTAGTGGTCCTAGGCTCCTGGTGTCCACAGGAGAGCCATAGAGTTAGTGGTCCTAGTCTCCTGGTGTCCACAGGAGAGCCATAGAGTTAGTGGTCCTAGGCTCCTGGTGTCCACAGGAGAGCCATAGAGTTAGTGGTCCTAGGCTCCTGGTGTCCAGATAGCATTAGCAGTGGCTGTAGGCCCTGATGGGGAGTCCAAATGGTGAGTCTGGGAACAGCACTCAGGTGACCTCTCTGAGCCACATAGACACGATTTCAGAGTATTCGTTCAGCAATGCTGCAAAAATCTTCAATCTTCGTTATATAATTGGCCCTTCTCATCAAGGAGTAATTATCGCTTTTCCAGCAACGACTGGTCCCCAACAGGGAAAGGGGTTCAGACTTCACTGACTTGGGGTGGGTGGGTGTGTGGGGACCACCCCGAGCAGGAGGTGGTGGCTGCACTGCTATATAGCCACACTCCTCTTGTCAAATCATATATATTGTTATCACTCTTGCCCAGTTTTTCACACATTGCTTCTGCCCCATGTGACATGCTAGACTCCTCCTTCAATCACACCAGGTGGAAATGGAGTGTCTAGATAATAACCACACCCAATCATGATGCAAGAACAACAAGCAATGCACAAGGACTAAACATAAGCACCAACACTTGATTGTATATATTATTATATATAGTGTTTTTTTAACTTTAATTGTGTTTTCTGCAATGAATAATTCATTAACTCTCATTATATATTATATAATTAATATGGTCCCCTGCATCTGCTTGCATTCACCACCTCAGTAGCAACAGCTATTTCAACCCCTTGTACCTGCTATGGTCTAGAGTTCGCTAGACATGTGATTCCAGTCCAGAAAAGCTACTGCCTGAAGCAGACAGTCACTCAAATCATCCTTCTTCTTCTTGGAATAAAAATGGTCCAACAGTGTTTTCGAAATAATCACTGTGTTACCAAATGGACTGGTTGTCCCTTGCAGCAGCATCTGCAAGGCTAAATCAGTAGCATTTTTTTTCTTGTTCTTGGTCCTGCCACTGACTTTGCCAATCATAAAGTAATTGGACACTCTCTTAGGCTCGATGGAACACACACTTGCACTCCTGCCCCCCAGAACTCCGTAGGTCATTGCTTCTATGATGCGCAGACCCAAACTGATCCCAAGGAATCCTCCGGCGATGCTGCGATGGCTCTGTTTCTCCAAGATGTAAATGCCTGCTTCCGGAAGGCTGCCTATACCTTCTTGGACCTAGAAAGATGTTGGTGGGAGGGGAGGGAAAGAGGGAATATATCATATCCATTCATGTTTTGGGAACTGAAAACTTAAAAAAAATTATTTTTTTAAACAAATTATTCATATAGTTTATAGAACCCCCCACTGAAAACTTGCATTATCATTTAGAGGGAAATGCTAACTTTTGTAAATTAAAAAACACAAACAATTCTTATTCATTGCCCCCAACAATCAGAAAATTATTGACTATTAAATGTTTTTATCTGCTGTGTAGCTAACCTCTATCAGAGTGAAAGGGTCAGGTGTATGATGGGGCCACCAAAATGATGGGATTATTGAGAGGGTTAGCTAAGAACATGCTGTAGAAGAAGTGGCAATTCCAGTGCAATGTCTCACTCACTGTCTTAATCTCCGTCTTCAGACACATTTAAAAATTATATTTAAATTTTTTTTAAATAACAATTGCAACTTCCGTCTGGACCACATATATATTTATCTTCCAGGCCTTTCTTGCTGCTGTTTCTGGAAGCTATTCTGATGAGGAAGGCTTCACAAGAACTTTACTGGGAACCACACACAAAATCCCTTCACTGTTGGCACTCTACGAGTTCAAATTTTATTCTAGACATTGCGCGACTTAGCGATGCACAAGTTTTCTTTGCTTACCTCGTTCTTATAAGTTTATTGTATCTATTCAAAAAAACTACATGCAGTATATATAAAATTAAATAATGGATGCAGAGATTTTTCCGCTAGGAAGCCAATTGTTACTGTATTTGAATTCAATTAGCTTACAAGACAAACTTGTCAAAAAAGAAAGAAAAGGGGACAAGAATTTTCCCCATATAGGCCATAAATGTATATAAGACCCTTTACTCAGAAATATCGATGTTCATTATAAAGGGTACTGCAAATATTTGTGGTCTGTATTGATAAATCCTTACAAGCGATCCAATTTTTGTTCACATTTCACCCTTTAATTCTATTTGTGTTTGTGGCAATCAAAGAAGCCTCCTTTAATAAGTTGCTCAAGATAACTACAGAAACACAGAAAACCAAGCATAGCAGATGTTATTATGGTCATTGCTAGAGTCACACACATATTCCTGTAAAATTGGCTTAACTTCTTGTTTGAAAATATTCATCAGTAAATCAACTTGCCACTCAGTTCAGATCCACTGCACTATTTGCATGACACATTCTCTTTGCATGACAACCTTTATCTGATTATAAAACAGCATGTGGGCTAGCTTTATTGTGCCATCAACAACTACCACAACTTGAGCTTTATTGCACCATCAACAACTACCACAGCATGTGGACTAGCTTTATTATGCCTCAACAACTACCACAGCATGTGGGCTAGCCATCAATAACTACCCATGCATTTTTGCTGATATCGAGTAACCGATGAATTGTAGATGTGTTTTTGGAAAATTTGGAATCTTCTGGTACTATGCAAGTTATATATGTGCGAGGTGGAAAAAGAGAGATATTGATACAATATACATAAATATATAAATATATATATTGATACTTTATATAAGTATATAATATTATATATATATATATATATAAATATCAGGGTTTCATTTAGGGGGGGGGGGGCTGCCCCCCATTGTAACATTTTTGCCCCCCCCTTGGAAATTGTATTATTAAAATTCATTAGAAACTTTGTCACATCTTTAACCATCATGCCCCCCCCCCCTTAATATCCAGATTCCTCCAGTTGCCCCCCCTTGGACAATTTTCTAAATGAAACCCTGAATATAATAATATTGATACTTTATATATATTATATAAATATAAATATATATATAAATAAATATATATATTGAAATATAATAATATATAATATATATATTGAATATATAGATTCTTTATAGACACTAGATACTTGGATATATAGATTCTTTTGAATAGGTTTATATATATTTTGTTGGTCTGCAGTCACTAGCTTAGTGAAGGCTTCGAGGCTTGCTGGGAGTATTTCTTTGTTCTTGTTTGTTGTTGTTATTTTTGGCTAGAGCGGCCAAATAATCTCACTTAGGAAGCCAAGCAGCTGCCAAGGTGAGTTTCAATTGAGGAAGGGGGTGGGGGTGGGGAGTGGGGGGAAGTTTGCTGTCTGCCAATTAAAAAGTAGGCAAAACCAGTTACAGCACACTCTCTGATAGATGAATAGAACACAAGTGATTTGCCTGGCTTTGTTGAGGGCATGGGCTGAAGCTTCTCAGTAAACTCTTCTTTGCAAAAAAAAGAAAGTATGCAGCAACTGCTATATCAGCTCAGCTAGGCTCAATATTGCACGCACACACACATACATACAGAAGTGTTTCTATGATGACGATCTAATGATTTCTATGTTCCACTGAACCGAGAAACTGTCGTTGCAATGCATTGGACAACTTTGAGTCTTCTGGCAGGGAAGTTGTAATGACAGGATTTGTAGTACTCAAGATACATGTGTGGGGGGGCACAAGTTTACTACCTCAGCGAAGGATTCAAGGCATGGCGGAAGTGTTTAGGTCTGCTGGTTTACTACCTCAGCAAAGGATTGAAGGCACGCTGGAAGTGTTTAGGTCTGCTGATTTACTACCTCAGCGAAGGATTGAAGGCATGCTGGAAGTGTTTAGGTCTGCTGGTTAACAAGCCTAAGGCATCGATGATATTTAGAAACCAGCGGAAGCTACTTGAGCTAAAGAGATCCCTGCTTAACAGCTAGAACTTACAAGTGTCTCTATGTGGTTCTCCATGTGACAGCTAATCACACACCAAGACCAAGGCATCGATGATATTTAGAAACCAGCGGAAGCTGCTTGAGCACACAAAGGAAAGACACCACCAAAGAACCTTAGAGATTTAAATAAAGCATATTCCATTGATTGTGGAGGCCAATTTTAGAAACTGCAGAGAAGTTAAAATCACCTTCTCAATAATCAACTTAAAATTTTATTCACTCGACGTTTCGACTAGATGCTCTAATCTTCATCAGGAATAATGAAGACTAGAGCATCTAGTCGAAATGTCGAGTGAATAAAATTTGAAGTTGATTATTGAGAAGGTGATTTTAATGTTATTATGTCAACTGAGAGTTCATTGAGAGTACAGAGAAGTCAAGTAAATTGAGCCTTCATTCTGACTAGCTCTAGTCTAAGAAGAACAATTTCTAGACTTATCATTGTGCTAGTGGTCAACTCCCCTTGATTTTATAATAAACGTATGTATAGAGCACCATGACGATTTTCAGGTCATTCCTTGACATTGCAACCATCAGCAATAGCATCCTCAAGAAGAAATCTCCTCACTGCTTTAAAGTTATGCATAGCACTTACTGTCGAGGAGAATATGAAGAAAGTAACTTCTGTGTAACACCATTTAATGCATATTGCATCAAGAATATAATGCATCATAACCAGTGTAAAAACCAGTGTAAAATTAGTGTAATGCATTGTGATGCAATGTAACACCAGTTTAATGTAGATTAATGCCAGTGCAATTAATGTAACACATAATACATTTTAACACCAGAATAATATACTACTACTTCAGTGTAATGATGTAATACCATACATTATAACTAGTTCAATGCAAAATAACACAGGTGTACAACCTTATTTTGTTGACTCAAATCACATTCAAGTTATAACACATTTTAATGCTGCATTAAGTTACATTGCTCTAAGCTGGTATAACTCAACATTACACCGATCATGCAGCATTACACTAAGTTACACTGAATTTGTACACATATACCCAGTAGTAATTAAGAGTTACATACATACATATATACACTCAACCAAAATCCAAACTACTAAGAAAAAGGTATAGGATGTGACACAAGTAAAAGCTGAAGTTCTCTACCAAATCATATTTTCATTTAGTGTGAAGCATCATTAAGATTGCCACTAAATGTCTAAGGCCAACGCTTATAATAACATGCTCACTGCAGAGCACTCTTTCATTCTAGTTGGCCAACCTATCCTTCAGAATCAATTCCCTGCACCACACAGGAGAAAAACCTACACTCAACAAGCTGCACCAATGGGAGTCCTTGCACCAATTTCATCCAGGGTATCTAATCTTAACTACTATGCCACTTTACCCATAACAAGGCATGAACCACTGCCTGTCCACGGCAAAATAGTCATGTTCAGTACAAGTTGTTGCCTCCACATGGTCCTCCATAGCTCTGATCCAATAAAACTCTGGGAGTCTCAACCCCTGTTTTCAAGCTTCCTGTCCTAGCTACTAATTATACATGATTGAACAATGATACTACTACTCCTTGTGTAAATTATTATTCATCATAGCCTTACACAGCTACTGTTTTCTTCTTCGTCAGTGGTGACTAGAATGACGGTGCATCAACACCCCGCAAGTTCAGATTGCCTGATGACACACAAAATCACCCACGGAGAGATCAGGTACATGTCCTAGAAGGCATAATCCGTCCCCATAAGATACATCCCCATAAGATACATAATTATAACATGCTATTTATTAAAATTGCCTCATATGTTGCACACAAGAATTGAAGCCAGTTTCTGGAAACAATAAGCAGGCTCACTCAAGTCACCAAAGAGAGGACATTAGGTACTTGTTATTTATACCAAATTCAATACAATGGCGTGCAGTTTCTTCCCATAATGATGCAAGGTTTTCTCCTGGACAGTTTGTTACTCAGTTGCAAGTAATAAGTAATAAAGAGCTGCTTCTGAGCTCGAGGGAACTTTGTTTCAGTCGTCTAATTTGCACCAATTACTTAGAGACCACCAACCTTCAAGTAGCACAGCTTAGGATTGTAGGGTTTGGGGATAGAGACGTCCACTTCTTCCCATTTCTTCACTGCATAGCTGTCAACATTGTCTTCCACCAAGCAACAAGCAGACTCAGTCAAGCCAAAGTCCAGGGAGAGGACATTAGGTATTTGCTATTTAAACCAAATTCAAATGCAATGACATGCAATTTCTCCCAAATGATATTCTCTTTACAACGGTAGCAGTAATGAATTGTGATGAGAATACATTTCTTTAATGCACATAATATTATATGTGCTATGTGTGCCTCATAATACTGTGTGCCTCATAATACCAAATAATCTAAGTGGGTGTGGTCAAACCTTATTCATCCTGGGATGAAAACTAGACTGCATATATACTGCACATATTTTAGCAGTTTGATGTCACCTTCAAAGGTAGTCTGGAGCAATTTTCACTGCAAAATATGCTCTGGTTCATAGCCACTTAGCAATGCATGGTACCAGTCGAAATCTTATCTGTTATGCAATGTGTGCAAGAGACACCCAGACCAGAACCCTAAGATAAGGAAGGTAAAGGGTTGCTATGCCAAAAAACACGTGTATTTCACTCGGCTCAATCATCCTAGCTATATAGCAAAACAGGAAGAAAAATGCCACCTTCAATAACAGAACATGCAATTGAACATGCAATTGAGCAACACCTTTATTTAAACCTACCATTACAGCAGATGATGCACTTGGCCCATTGGTACCGATAAGTTGGACTCTGTAGTGCATTGTGTACTTTATCACATTCCGTGCAACCTCTGGCTCTTCCGTTACAACTCCCAGCACGCTATTGATGCCTATTTCACCCAAACCCTGGATTGACATCAAGTCCTGTAGACCGAAAGGTTTATTGCCTTCTAGGCTTTTCTCCCTCGCATTTAGCAATAGATTACGAATTCTGGTATCAAACGTGGGTAATTTCGCAACTGTACCATCGCTCATCAGCTCCAAAAAGTGTTTCAGTTGTGTATGAGCACTTCTGTAGCTAGAGAAAGCCATTTCAAGAAATGCCACATTTGTTTCGCGCGGGCTATTCATAAAATAACGCGATATAACAATTTGAAATGATGGCGGCAAATGCTTCAGCTACTTTCGGTCTTTCAATCTCAGAGAAATGGATAAGGCAGCGCCTTAACCTTCAGAAGGACAGCTTAGGTCAGCTGTACTTGTAGTATATTTCTGTAGATACTACTAAAATTTCTTACTCTGTCAATAATGGTCGCCATTCATCCTTCTGTCTCGTTCAGACGATGTTCGTTCCTTGTCTTTACCTGGTTCCTATTGCGAAAAAATCACCCACTTGGGCAGGTCGTTGTTGGGGTTTACGCGACTCAAGCACCTGGACCTTTCCAGGAATGCTCTAGAATCTCTTCAAGTGAGTGTGTTTTTATAGTGTTTGTTTTGTGTGTGCTGTGGTGTGTTTATGAGGGTTGGTGTGTAATTAACCAGAAATGTTAAGGGAGAGTTAAATTTGCAAAGCATTAATTAAGCTTCCTTGCTTCCTTGTCTTTGGGGCTGGGATCTGCACTGTCTAGCAAACTTGACTTGTGCATCTGGTATAAACCTGTACAGCTACACCGCTAACGAACCTTAGAATAGGCAAAGGTTTGACTGTGTGAAGCAAAGAACGATGGTTCAGAATGCGTCGCAAAGTCAATGCAAGGCATGTAATGGTGGCGAGGTCTTGAATCCGTCCTCCCATAGGATTTGAGAGGTAAAGGGTTGGACTATCATGGATGACAAATTACTGAAATATCCCAAGTTAGCCGTTACGTAATTTCCTGAGAAATCCAAAGAAATCCAAAGAGTATAAAATTAATATCAGCCAACAAAATATTCACACAAAGTTGAAAAACTTGTGTCGTCATTCTGGGTGTAGCATACACCATTATCTGGTTGCCTTTTCTTGGCTTATAGACTTCTTCTCTGCTACAAAGTTGGTGCTTGAGAAGTGTTTCCTCAGTCAGTGCCAGTCATTTACCATCAGTTTTGGCATTAGAATTTTCTGTCCAGGTTGTTAAATCCACTTGAGTACTTTTGTAAAGTTGAAGAAATTGGGCAAAATCTAAGCCACTGAACTGACAACCAACCCTCCAGGACCAGCGACTTCTCTCCAGGTTGTGAATCCACTTTCAAGAGTACTTTTGTAAACTTGAAGAATTCGAGTACTTAGGCAAAATCGAAGCCACTGACAACCACCCCATCGGCCCATCAAACCACATTACAATAACCTTCTCAATAATAAACTTGAAATTGTATTCTCACGACATTTCGACTAGATAGTCTTCATCAGGAATAATGAGATGCTAAGACTCGCGTGAGCCTGCTATATACTGGTTTGTTATTATAACACAGTTAAAAGTGACCAATATTGGCTCGTAAAATGAAGTACTTGGTGTACACCCCTTTTTGTACGGCTAACGTTTTTTTCGCTGTTGCTTCTTTGTTGATTTTTTTTGGTTGTTCGGTAATAATAGAAATACACGAGGGAATGGATGGCCTGCAGTAGCTGTTCTGTGTTGCTTCTCTTTGTGCAGGGACTGGACCACTTGAACAGCTTGGAGACCTTGAATCTGTATCCTAAAATGTTGTTGATGTTGTTGTTGTTGTTGTTTGCACAGTGCTTCTCCCTTGACTTGCAGCTGTTCAGTTACTATAACAACATACCTTCCCTCAAGGAACTATTTAGACTTGGTTACAATACCAAACTGAAGGTACTTGCATAGTTTATATTATCTGCAATCTCCTTTGCATAATAATCGGATTAGATCCGTGCCAGAACAGATGGTAATAGGTCCTAAAGTCCTCTAGACTAATTCCTCGCGGCAAAAAGCCAGTTCACAATGTGACGTTGGCCCAGGTAACCACTACGTTCTGTTCCATTGCTGGTTCACAATACAATGCTATAATGTTCCATTCCAATGCATTGCATTGAGTAGCAATTAACCTTTAACCTCACTACTAGCTTACTAATGAATGGTGACAGAGGGAAGAAGGATAGTGCTTTTCCTATTGAGAGGCGAAGAAGAGTAAGGTGCTGGAGATCTATAGCTAGGAGATCTATAGCTAGCAACTAGTTCTAACCAACAGTAGTCTAAGTTATAGCTAGGGCATTCTTACCTGACCTGCAACTGCTCTAGCTATAGTTATAACTAGGGCATTCTTACCTGACCTGCAACTAGCTCTAGCTAATACTAGTTATAGTAATCTAGTTATAGCTAGGGCATTCTTACCTGACCTGCAACTAGCTCTAGCTAACACTAGTTATAGTAGTATAGTTATAACTAGGGCATTCTTACCTGGCCTGCAACTAGCTCTAGCTAACACTAGTTATAGTAATCTAGTTATAGCTAGGGCATTCTTACCTGACCTGCAACTAGCTCTAGCTAACACTAGTTTTAGTACAGTTATAGCTAGGGCATTCTTACCTGACCTGCAACTAGCTCTAGCTAACACTAGTTATAGTAGTATAGTTATAACTAGGGCATTCTTACCTGGCCTGCAACTAGCTCTAGCTAACACTAGTTATAGTAATCTAGTTATAGCTAGGGCATTATCACCTGACCTGCAACTAGCTCTAGCTAACACTAGTTATAGTAGTACAGTTATAGCTAGGGCATTATCACCTGACCTGCAACTAGCTCTAGCTAACACTAGTTATAGTAGTATAGTTATAACTAGGGCATTCTTACCTGACCTGCAACTAGCTCTAGCTAACACTAGTTATAGTAATCTAGTTATAGCTAGGGAATTATCACCTGACCTGCAACTAGCTCTAGCTAACACTAGTTATAGTAATCTAGTTATAGCTAGGGCATTATTACCTGACCTGCAACTAGCTCTAGCTAACACTAGTTATAGTAATCTAGTTATAGCTAGGGCATTCTTACCTGACCTGCAACTAGCTCTAGCTAAATAACACTAGTTATAGTAATCTAGTTATAGCTAGGGCATTATCACCTGACCTGCAACTAGCTCTAGCTAACACTAGTTATAGTAATCTAATTATAGCTAGGGCATTCTTACCCGACTTGCAATCTGCTTCCAGACATCTTCCCTGTTTACGAAGAGATTTGCACAAACATGAGAAGCTTCTCACCAATTCACTTTTTTACCTCCAAGCTAAACTGTGTGCCATTGCACTCTGTTAAGTTTCCTTGTGTTGTCTGGTTCACAATTACGATGCAATGGAAGGACGTAGTGCAATGCAACACTACTCAGCCAGTCATATTGTGGCCCAGCTTTAACCGTATGTGTCCACTACTACCTGCAGTCTACATGAGAACATTTTTAGAGTGGGCGGTCTCTCTCTGTGTACATGTTTTATCTCATATTGTAGGACTTGGACCTGAGGTTAAACCCGGTGACGAAGAACGAGCCAGACTATCGTCTCTTTGTGGTCCACATGTTAGTTTACCTCAGGAAATTAGGTGGGCACTTTGTATGTTACCATACACATGTACTGTATGCAGACTGCCTTCCACTTCTCTCTCCCCTCATCCATCTCTTCCCCTCTCTCTCCTCTCTCTCACTCACTCAGTCCCTCCTCTCAGTCCCTCCTCTCACTTCCCCCTCTCACTCCCTCCTCTCACTCCCTCCTCTCACTCCCTCCTCTCACTCCCTCCTCTCACTCCCCCTCTCACTCCCTCCTCTCACTCCCTCCTCTCACTCCCCTCCTCTCACTCCCTCCTCTCACTCCCTCCTCTCACTCACTCCCTCCTCTCACTCCCTCCACTCACTCACTCCTCTCACTCCCTCCTCTCACTCCCTCCTCTCACTCCCCCTCTCACTCCCTCCTCTCACTCCCTCCTCTCACTCCCCTCCTCTCACTCCCTCCTCTCACTCCCTCCTCTCACTCCCTCCTCTTACTCACTCCTCTCACTCCCTCCTCTCTCACTCCCCCCCTCCCACTCCCCTCCTCTCACTCCCCCCTCTCACTCCCTCCTCTCACTCCCTCCTCTCACTCACTCCCTCCTCTCACTCCCTCCACTCACTCACTCCTCTCACTCCCTCCTCTCACTCCCTCCTCTCACTCCCCCTCTCACTCCCTCCTCTCACTCCCTCCTCTCACTCCCCTCCTCTCACTCCCTCCTCTCACTCCCTCCTCTCACTCCCTCCTCTTACTCACTCCTCTCACTCCCTCCTCTCTCACTCCCCCCCTCCCACTCCCCTCCTCTCACTCCCCCCTCTCACTCCCTCCTCTCACTCCCTCCTCTCACTCCCCTCCTCTCACTCCCTCCACTCACTCCCTCCCTCCTCACTCACTCCCTCCTCTCACTCCCCTCCTCTCACTCCCTCCTCTCACTCCCTCTCACTCACTCCTCTCACTCCCTCCTCTCACTCCCCCCTCTCACTCCCTCCTCTCACTCACTCCCCTCCTCTCACTCACTCCTCTCACTCCCTCCTCTCTCACTCCCTCCTCTCTCACTCCTCTCACTCCCTCCTCTCACTCCCTCCTCTCTTCCCGCCCTTCTATCTTCTCCCCCTCCTTAATCATATCCCTACCCCTTCATAATGATGTAGATGATCGTAGTGTGCGGGACAAGGAGAGGAAGGCAGCCCTAATGCACTTTGATACTGACCAGGTCAACAATTATAACACACACACACACACACAGTATATACGATGTGCACGTACTGGACTCTGTCCATCCCCTCCTCATCTTCCACTATTCTCTCCTCATCTTCCCAATATGTCCTCTCTCACCTCCACCATTTCCTCCCTACAATCTCTCAGGCATATATGTTTGATGAACACTTTCGCCAAAGTAAAGCAAGGAATGAGCGAAAATGTATTTCCCCCCCGCCTCGGTGAGTTCATGACCACATGTACATGCTCCGCCTCTAGATACACATGACCACGTGTACATGCTCCACCTCTAGATACACATGACCACATGTACATGCTCCACCTCTAGATACACATGACCACATGTACATGCTCCACCTCTAGATACACATGGCCACATGTACATGCTCCACCTCTAGATACACATGACCACATGTACATGCTCCACCTCTAGATACACATGACCACATGTACATGCTCCACCTCTAGATACACATGACCACATGTACATGCTCCACCTCTAGATACACATGACCACATGTACATGCTCCACCTCTAGATACACATGACCACATGTACATGCTCCACCTCTAGATACACATGACCACATGTACATGCTCCACCTCTAGATACACATGACCACATGTACATGCTCCACCTCTAGATACACATGACCACATGTACATGCTCCACCTCTAGATACACATGACCACATGTACATGCTCCACCTCTAGATACACATGACCGCATGTACATGCTCCACCTCTAGATACACATGACCGCATGTACATGCTCCACCTCTAGATACACATGACCGCATGTACATGCTCCACCTCTAGATACACATGACCACATGTACATGCTCCACCTCTAGATACACATGACCACATGTACATGCTCCACCTCTAGATACACATGACCACATGTACATGCTCCACCTCTAGATACACATGACCACATGTACATGCTCCACCTCTAGATACACATGACCACATGTACATGCTCCACCTCTAGATACACATGACCACATGTACATGCCCCACCTCTAGATACACATGACCACATGTACATGTACATGTACATGCTCCACCTCTAGATACACATGACCATGTGCACATGCTCCACCTCTAGATACATAACAGTCACATCACAATGAACAACTCTGCACACCTTCAGAGCTGTGTCGGCTCTTTGGGGAAAGGTGGTGCCACATTAGGAATGATAGTGGGAACAAAATGGAGGAGGGCATGTAGACATGGGGAGTCCCAGGGGGGAGGGGACATATGGACGGAGTGCCAAGGGGGAGTGGACATATGGACCGGGGAGCAAGGGGGAGTGGCATATGGACGGGGGAGCAAGGGGGAGGGGACATATGGATGGGGGAGTGCCAAGGGGGAGGGGACATATGGATGGGGGAGTGACAAGGGGGAGGGACATATGGACGGGGGAGTGCCAAGGGGGAGGGACATATGGACGGGGGAGTGCCAAGGGGGAGTGGTATATGGACGGGGGAGAAAGGGGGAGGGGACATATGGACGGGGGAGTGCCAATGGGGAGGGGACATATGGATGGGGGAGTGCCAGGTTTGGTACATATGTTCATGGGGCACACCAATTCTGAGATTTCTTGAGATTTCTATCAGAGACACGACAAAACATTATCTATTTCAAAAGAGTCTAAAATAAAGATGGAGGAGTCAGCCTGTGGCATTGCTATACCAACTACATGTAATATATACTAGCAGTGGTACCTGGCATTGCTATTACAGCTACATGTGTGTGTATATATATATATATATATATATATATATAATGTGTGTGTCGTGCATGCATGCGTGCATTGTGTGTGTGTGTGTGTTTAGCCACATTACTTTCTTTCTCTGTAGAAGGTCTGCTCGTACGGAGTTGGTGAGGTCACTGGCACGACACACTGGTAAGAAGCTCCTCCTACTTTATTAAGAGGGTACAAACGCAGTAGAAGCAATCCCAAACTGCCCTGCCTCTTCAGCTGCAATATATGGAAGCTGACCACTGTGGGTTTGAACCTGTCTTGTTAATAAGGAGAAGAGTAAATGTTTACCAATCAGTCATACGTGCACACATACACACACATGCACATGCATGCACATACATGCACACATAACACACACACATGCGTGCACACATAACACGGCACACACTTGCACACACAGACAACAGATACTGTTATTACATGTATACATTTTTTCCCCTGACCTTGTAAAATTTTCTACATCCCCCCGCCTCCCCCGACAGTTCTGTAATTTGCATTAACACATGAGGGGAAAAGAAAAGGAGGGTGGGCTCCAAATGAAACTTTAGTGTTGCAGCATGTGTAGAGTATGCGAGAGGCACTCATGGTTTTATTAATATCATCACTTTCAGCTCTTGAAGATGACACCGACCAACTACTTGACCTCATTGCCAAGAGCGATAGACTCACCATACCTTATCGCCCACCTCAGTCTCCCTCTCCTTCTCCTCCTTGCACCAGGGGCTCACCGCTCACTAGATCCCCCTCACCCCACTCCCATCACCACTGTCACCACCATCACGGCAGTCATGTTCGCTTGACATCAGCTCCACGCCCACGTTTCGAACCGAGGGTTAGAAGAAGTTGTCCTCCGAATGATTGTGGGTATCCTTCAGAGCCCCAGGAAGGCCGAGATTTAGAATTCTCTGGTGGAAGCAGCGAGAGCCATTGTCCAGCGGAAGTGCGTGCCTACAAGGATGTCAAGGTGATGGGGAACTTTACCCCTGTCCCTATAATCAGGCAGAGTGTGGAGATGAGCGACTCTTCTGCTTCCTCGCAGCGTGCTCTCAAGCAGCTTCTATCGCTACTTCAAGAGTGAGTTTTAATTCGTGTGATCCAGAAATATTGCTCACAAACGACATCAATGTTGTTGCTCTCAACCAACAGATGACAGATGCCAACAGATGACAGATGCAATGGCTTTCTCGATAATCAACTTTAAATTTGCTCGTTTGATGTTTTTGGCTAGATACTCGAGCCTTCATCAGGAATAATGATTGGTCAGAGCATTTAGCTGAAACCTTCATCAGGAATAATGATTGGTCAGAGCATTTAGCTGAAGCCTTCATCAGGAATAATGATTGGTCAGAGCATTTAGCTGAAGCCTTCATCAGGAATAATGATTGGTCAGAGCATTTAGCTGAAACCTTCATCAGGAATAATGATTGGTCAGAGCATTTAGCTGAAGCCTTCATCAGGAATAATGATTGGTCAGAGCATTTAGCTGAAGCCTTCATCAGGAATAATGATTGGTCAGAGCATTTAGCTGAAGCCTTCATCAGGAATAATGATTGGTCAGAGCATTTAGCTGAAGCCTTCATCAGGAATAATGATTGGTCAGAGCATTTAGCTGAAGCCTTCATCAGGAATAATGATTGGTCAGAGCATTTAGCTGAAGCCTTCATCAGGAATAATGATTGGTCAGAGCATTTAGCTGAAGCCTTCATCAGGAATAATGATTGGTCAGAGCATTTAGCTGAAGCCTTCATCAGGAATAATGATTGGTCAGAGCATTTAGCTGAAGCCTTCATCAGGAATAATGATTGGTCAGAGCATTTAGTTGAAGCCTTCATCAGGAATAATGATTGGTCAGAGCATTTAGCTGAAGCCTTCATCAGGAATAATGATTGGTCAGAGCATTTAGCTAAAGCCTTCATCAGGAATAATGATTGGTCAGAGCATTTAGCTGAAGCCTTCATCAGGAATAATGATTGGTCAGAGCATTTAGCTGAAGCGTCGAATGAGTAAATTGAAAATGTTGTTGTTGTTGGATTTTGATTATCTTGTGCTCTCGATTGGTTTCTGTTTCACTTCTTGTTGTCCTCATTGTTGTTGTTGTCTTCATTGTTGTTGTTGTCTTCATTGTTGTTTTTGTTGTCTTCATTGTTGTTGTTGTCTTCATTGTTGTTGTTGTCTTCATTGTTGTTGTCTTCATTGTTGTCTTCATTGTTGTTGTCTTCATTGTTGTCTTCATTGTTGTTGTCTTTGTTGTCTTCATTGTTGTTGTCTTCATTGTTGTCTTCATTGTTGTTGTCTTCATTGTTGTCTTCATTGTTGTTGTCTTCATTGTTGTTGTCTTCATTGTTGTCTTCATTGTTGTCTTCATTGTTGTTGTTGTCTTTGTCTTCATTGTTGTTGTCTTCATTGTTGTCTTCATTGTTGTCTTCATTGTTGTTGTTGTCTTCATTGTTGTCTTCATTGTTGTTGTTGTCTTCATTGTTGTTGTCTTCATTGTTGTTGTCTTCATTGTTGTCTTCATTGTTGTTGTCTTCAGGCACGTGGAGGGAGATTTGGCGGTGCTTGTACAGGAGCGAGCATTACAAGGTAATTTAAGCTAACACGCCAGCACTTCCTTGCTGACAAGTTTTAATCATAGTCTCACTAATATATGAAAATAATTTAAAAAAAGAACTTTCCCCCCCAAAATGTTATTTAAAAGGGGGACATAACCATTTTAAAGGGGAGGACTATACCAATATATTTTTTTAACTTGTGGTTACCACTTTATAGCTCCATAGATTCTGTAAACTTCATGGTATGGACTTGATATATAGTTCAAAAGATAGGTCTCTCTGTGTGCTCTCTTTTAATATTT
Organism: Cladorhizidae sp. MBARI D1340-BT2; assembly: GCA_028752905.1. Classification (NCBI taxonomy): domain Eukaryota; kingdom Metazoa; phylum Porifera; class Demospongiae; order Poecilosclerida; family Cladorhizidae; species Cladorhizidae sp. MBARI D1340-BT2. The sequence goes on along the minus strand of JAQNBH010000018.1, from coordinate 6,351,653 downwards.
TTCATAGGTATAACTATAGCCAAGTTACTGGAGGAGGGAACCTCAAAATCTGAATGCCTGATTTTGCCGCATAAATATCCAAGTGCTAGAGAGTTGAAATTAGCACAGTGGCTAGAGGAAGCCCTACTCGATGCAATGAGCATTTTGAGGCATTAAAACGTAAGTTCATGGTCAAGCGCACGGGTGGAAAATGAATTTCGTTAAAATTCCATAAAATTCCATTTTCCACCCGTGGTCATTAGGAGGGCTTCCTCTAGCCACTGGTGCTAATTTCAACTCTCTAGCACTTGGATATTTATGCGGCAAAATCAGGCATTCAGATTTTGAGGTTCCCTCCACTTGTAGCTCCAGTAACTTGGCTATAGTTATACTTATGAAAAATATTAAAAGAGAGCACACAGAGAGACCTATCTTTTGAACTATATATCAAGTCCATACCATGAAGTTTACAGAATCTACGGAGCTATAAAGTGGTAACCACAAGTAGAAAAATTAAACTACAAAAATAGTTTAGTCCCCCCCTACCCCCTTTAAAATAACTGAATAGTATTCAGTATTAAAAAAAAGATAGTGATGGTGGCCAACTGTTTGATTGTGTATACTCACCAGTGCGGAGAAGGGCTACGCATATTTGAGAAGTGAGCCAAATGGCCTAGCAATCTCATACATACTGCTAGCTTTCCTGGGTCCTTGGAATCAATCTCATACATACTGCTAGCTTTCCTGGTTCCTTGGAAGCAATCTCACACATACTGCTAGCTTTCCTGGGTCCTTGGAAGCAATCTCACACATACTGCTAGCTTTCCTGGGTCCTTGGAAGCAATCTCATACATACTGCTAGCTTTCCTGGGTCCTTGGAAGCAATCTCAGGGCAGCAATCTCATACATACTGCTAGCTTTCCTGGTTCCTTGGAAGCAATCTCATACATACTGCTAGCTTTCCTGGGTCGTTGGAAGCAATCTCATACATACTGCTGCTAGCTTTCCTGGGTCCTTGGAAGCAATCTCATACATACTGCTAGCTTTCCTGGGTCCTTGGAAGCAATCTCATACATACTGCTAGCTTTCCTGGGTCCTTTGGAACTGCCCATATTGGACTGAGAGATATTGCCCGACAGTTGGAATACAGAAACTATTAGGCATGTCAGGTATGTGATCCTCTTGATCTAAATATTTAAATATAAATATAACTCTCTCACTGCCAACTTTATAAAGGACTACAACATTATATTCAGTATAAAATCAGCAGTGGAGAAATGCACCTTGCAACCACAGATCACTAGATTGGACAAACATTGTGCTGAAGTTAAGTTGCCTAGCAACTAAACCACAAAACATAAATATGTTTATGTTAGTTCAGATTGGAGGAGAGGAAGGTAATTGGTTTCACCAAATGTGCAGATTGCTAACCCTACCTAAAATAATGCTTGTATCAGTTAAAACTCATTGGTAGCTTCTTAGCTACCTAATGGTGGCTTTCAGCCAATATCACCTCCAAAGAATCTACTGTGCCTTGAATATGTTGCTAAGGGTGTAAACCACAGCGTCGCTGAGGGTGTAAACCACAGCACAAAAACAAAACGTAGAAAGTGTGAAAGAATCTTGAAATTCATCTGCAGGGTCCATGGGGGAGGATTTCAAATGATGCTCGTTTAAAAAAATTATTATTCGAAGTTTAAACTTTTGAAAAATAGCTACCCAGTGATTGGTAAAGGGTCTGGCCACGTGAGACTAAGCTAGAGATTGGTAAAGGGTCTGGTCATGTGAGACTAAGCTAGACTAAGATTGGTAAAGGGTCTGGTCATGTGAGACTAAGCTAGACTAAGATTGGTAAAGGGTCTGGCCACATGAGACTAAGCTAGAGAGATTAACTAAGATTGGTAAAGGGTCTGGCCACATGAGACTAAGCTAGAGAGATTGAGCATGGGTGTCACGGCGTCGGCCTGTGCAAGACCTTCCTAGCCCCAGTGGGCCACTGCCAGAATCAGTTGGTTCACCAGCACACGCTCGTCTACTCCAGAGCAACAGACAGAAATTACTCAGCATGCCTCGGCAATAAGGCAGCATTATGTTGCTATTCGGAGTTTGGGATCCATCCCCCCAAATATGCATAATTAGGGTGTTAAAAAAAATATTATTTATTTTTATTTATATATTTATTTATTTATTTATTTATTTATTTATTTATTTATTTATTTATTTTTATTTGTTCTGTGACTCATTTTGGTTTTGATAGGAACATTGCATGCCTCTATATGTATCTGACAATGCCTCTATGTACATGTACCTGACAATGCATCTGTTTCTCTCCCCATCTTTCTATATAATATCTAGTGACTTGCTTACAGTGTGTAGGGCCATTCATAACAATGTTAGTGACAGAGGACTCCAGAAGTCAGTTGTAGTAGTATAAAAGGTATGGGTAATGGAGGCTACCGATGATAAGATGAAGCTAGCCCACGTACTGTTTAGAAGGTTGCCCTGCACATAATGCGAGCCATAAGTGATCCACATTCAGTTCTGCTATTTGGTTTTTGTGGTGTTCTTGCTCCTAGGCAACTGTTACCAAGGCCTTGAAGGAGGCTGTAGCTGATCCTCTACCAAGACATCTGCTGTTTGGGGAGTTCTCTGGTTCAATTGTTAGCAAGTCCTTGAAGGAGGCTGTAGCTGATCCTACATGAGTAGTACAGTCAACCATAGGCTATTAGCAACAAGACATGGCACGTGCTGATATGTCCAATGCACAACAGGAAGAAACAAGTCAGACAACATGTGCTGCAATCCTGAAAGCTGAGAGTTGATTGTGCAATTAGACAGTATAAAGTTCTCCACCACTCAGCTAGCAAAAAAAAAAGCAAAACTCTAAGCAAGAGCAACTTTATTTAAAACAAATTGGAAAATCCTGCACACCAACAGCATTAATATTACAATAACCTTCTCAATGATTGACTTGAAATTGAATTCTCTCCGTGTTTCGACTAGATGCTCTAACCTTCATCAGGAATAAGGAGATCGATTATTGAGAAGGTTCTTGTAATCTTATTATGTCAACTGAGAGTTCATTGAGAATATTAATATTACTTTTTATGCATGCTTTAAATGGTAAAGGGTCTTCTTTTGTGGTCTACCTGGCATTTCCTTCTTTTTTAAAATTATTATTATTATTATTTTTAATTTGTACCAATTTGTTTTCTTTTTTTGCTCATGGAGATCTAGATCTAGTTGAAATCCTCACTTCATGAAGAAGGAGGATCACTATTTGCTGGTGTTTGCCACCATCCCGGTGTAACGGTCTGAGATTGTACCCAGTCTCAAAATGTATTTCGGTATTCTGTGCATGCGCACTGCCACACCGACCTTGAAGCGTGCTGAGATTGTTCATAGGGCCTGTGTCTAAAGGATGTCTGCTGAATGTTCCACCAAAGGCGAAGGTCCCATCGGTAGAGAGGAGAGATTGCCAGATCCTTGCGACTTACCTTCAAACTAAAGAATTCCCAACTGATCTTCCAAAGAATGAGGCCAGAAACTTGAAGAACCAGTGTGATATATGACTCCTTAAACTGTTCAAAGATCAAAAATAAGTTCCTTCGACAACTTGCTTTCATGCTGTACCCATCATGACACTGAAGTGGGCTGATATGCAGGGACAAGTGGGTAGCTCAGACTGTGCAATATCTACAGCAACTGGTCTGTGCCATTCTGTTTCACCGCAGGATTGTTTGTGGGACCAGGAACTCGTGTGTTGTCACTTGTCTGAATGCTTTAAACAGGGAGAGCTGTCACCCTTTCCAGGAAGTGCACAGCCAAGGTCACACAATATATTCTGTCAACAGGAAGTAGTTGAGGTCTTCTGTCACTGTCGTCATCCGTACACTAACAAGAGGTTTATGATTGAATGTAACCAGTGTCGGTTTCACAGTAACTGTGAGAAAGTGCCGAAACTTGTGGAAGATAAATTCCGTTTTTCTGCTATATATGCAGTTTGAAGTGCTTAAACATGATTCTCTACAATTCTGGGCACAACATTTTGATGTTGGATTGTTTTTAATGAGATAATATGTTTGTTTTTGTTGTTGGTGGTGGGAGAGAGGGGTTGACATAAATTGTCTATATGAGATTCTTTATGAGATTATGGTAAACCACAGCGCTATAATCCTACTAGAACATTAGCAATTTCAGACTGGATACAACTTCAGACCAGCCCCATGCAGTCTGAAATTGTAACCTCGATTTGGCGCATGCGCATAATACAGAAATACATTTTGAGACTGGGTACAATCTCAGACCATTACACCGGGTCAGCCTTTTAAATTTTATTTTTTATTTTTTACTTTTTTATTTGCGACGGTTGCAAATGTTGACTGTGAAGGAGCTGCTCTCTCGTGTGATCTAGACCACCATCCTGGCAGAACCAGCACACAGGGAACATAACTAATGTATGTAGATCAGATACTGTACTAGGCCTTCAGCTAGGCTAGGACCAGCTAGGGCAATGACAGTGGCTAGAGCTAGGGCTAGGACAATGGCTAGAACTAGAGCTAGGGCTAGGACAATGGCTAGAGCTAGGGCTAGGGCTAGGACAGTGGCTAGAGCTAGGGCAAGGACAGTGGCTAGGGCTAGGACAATGCAAGGGCTAAGACAATGGTAGAGCTAGGGCTAGGACAATGGCTAGAGCTAGGGCTAGGACAAAGGCTACAGCTAGAGCCAGGACAATGGCTAGAGCAATGCACTCTAACAACACTAGGATTTCAAAGCTTTGTTCCATAGAGGATCAGCCTCGTATCTGCATCGCACCACCCAATGGCTTGCATTGTTACTAGTCTACTGTATTTAAGGCACAAATCTTTCAGAGTGCATGTGTGTGTCCCTTAGAAGATGTTTTTACAACTTGTCATTGGCCTGGGAGGATGTGGTAGAGGAAGGAGCCGGAATGCCTCCAAGGGGCAGCATCTCCTCAGTGTAGTGTGTTCATGTTGGTTGGTTCCATCTCCTCAGTGTAGTGTGTTCATGTTGGTTGGTTCCATCTCCTCAGTGTAGTGTGTTCATGTTGGTTGGTTCCATCTCCTCAGTGTAGTGTGTTCATGTTGGTTGGTTCCATCTCCTCAGTGTAGTGTGTTCATGTTGGTTGGTTCCATCTCCTCAGTGTAGTGTGTGCATGTTGGTTGGTTGCATCTCCTCAGTGTAGTGTGTTCATGTTGGTTGGTCCATCTCCTCAGTGTAGTGTGTTCATGTTGGTTGGTTCCATCTCCTCAGTGTAGTGTGTTCATGTTGGTTGGTTCCATCTACTCAGTGTAGTGTCTTTATGTTGGTTGGTCCATCTCCTCAGTGTAGCTGTGTTCATGTTGGTTGGTTCCATCTCCTCAGTGTAGTGTGCTCATGTTGGTTGGTTCCATCTACTCAGTGTAGTGTCTTTATGTTGGTTGGTCCATCTACTCAGTGTAGTGTGTTCATGATGGTTGGTTCCATCTCCTCAGTGTAGTGTGTTCATGTTGGTTGGTTGCATCTCCTCAGTGTAGTGTCTTTATGTTGGTTGGTCCATCTCCTCAGTGTAGTGTGTTCATGTTGGTTGGTTCCATCTACTCAGTGTAGTGTGTTCATGTTGGTTGGTTGCATCTCCTCAGTGTAGTGTGTTCATGTTGGTTGGTTCCATCTACTCAGTGTAGTGTGTTCATGATGGTTGGTTCCATCTCCTCAGTGTAGTGTGCTCATGTTGGTTGGTTGCATCTCCTCAGTGTAGTGTCTTTATGTTGGTTGGTCCATCTCCTCAGTGTAGTGTGTTCATGTTGGTTGGTCCATCTCCTCAGTGTAGTGTGTGCATGTTGGTTGGTTGCATCTCCTCAGTGTAGTGTGTTCATGTTGGTTGGTCCATCTCCTCAGTGTAGTGTGTTCATGTTGGTTGGTCCATCTCCTCAGTGTAGTGTGTGCATGTTGGTTGGTTGCATCTCCTCAGTGTAGTGTGTTCATGTTGGTTGGTCCATCTCCTCAGTGTAGTGTGTTCATGTTGGTTGGTCCATCTCCTCAGTGTAGTGTGTGCATGTTGGTTGGTTCCATCTCCTCAGTGTAGTGTGCTCATGTTGGTTGGTTGCATCTCCTCAGTGTAGTGTGTTCATGTTGGTTGGTTGCATCTCCTCAGTGTAGTGTGTTCATGTTGGTTGGTTCCATCTCCTCAGTGTAGTGTGCTCATGTTGGTTGGTTCCATCTCCTCAGTGTAGTGTGTTCATGTTGGTTGGTTGCATCTCCTCAGTGTAGTGTGTTCATGTTGGTTGGTTGCATCTCCTCAGTGTAGCTGTATTCATGTTGGTTGGTTCCATCTCCTCAGTGTAGTGTGTTCATGTTGGTTGGTTCCATCTCCTCAGTGTAGTGTGTTCATGTTGGTTGGTTCCATCTCCTCAGTGTAGTGTGTTCATGATGGTTGGTTCCATCTCCTCAGTGTAGTGTGTTCATGTTGGTTGGTTGCATCTCCTCAGTGTAGTGTGTTCATGTTGGTTGGTTGCATCTCCTCAGTGTAGTGTGTTCATGTTGGTTGGTTCCATGTGGCACCAACCAACTGGTGCCACATGGTCACCAACCAGTCTGCGGTATAGAGTTCTCTAAACTTCTCTGATGTGTGCCTTCATGGTTGCTTTTAGGTGGAGGGGGAGGAGGAGGGGGTCAGCATTTGTGAAATTATAGGGGGTAGATGAGCAGAAATTTATTGGTCACACCTCTTAAAGTCATTTCATGGGTGGGTGTGTCTGTTCCATCCTCCCCTGAAGCTTTTACCAACAGGGTCCATGTCAACTCTCACCAATAGTACACAGCTGCAGGGCACAGAGTCCTGGTCTTGGTGACCAACTACCCACATGCATGTGCACAGAGTCCTAGTCTTGGTTGCTAACTACCCACATGCATGTATGCATGTGATTTCAAGTATCGTATTTGCGGGAGTATAGGTCGCAGTCATCTTCCTCTCCATGACAGTAGTGTGACTTTACACACCAAATGTGTCAATTTTGCTGGAATTAGTCGCAGCAGCTTAAACGAATTACTGGGTGTGGTCACAAGTGGAGATGTGGAATATCTGGAACTATGAGCTGCATATTCTGCAGCTTTTAAGCGCAAAGTTTTGTTGAATTGGCAGAGAAGTCGGGCAACACAAGAGCTGAAGAAGAGTATAGTGTGAGAGAAACTTGCGAGAAGACGAGAAAAAGAAGATCAAATTGACAATCTCTACCAAGAAAAGCTAGAACTCGTTGTCTTTACAGCTCCTGCATGCTCGTAGATGTGCGCTCTATAATAGTGTGTGACTTATCCGGTAATTATAGAATCTTTGATAATGTGAGACTTATACTCCAGTAATTATAGAATCTTTGTAATAATGTGTGACTTATACTCCAGTAATTATAGAATCTTTGTAATAATGTGACTTATACTCCAGTAATTATAGAATCTTTGTAATAATATGTGACTTATACTCCAGTAATTATAGAATCTTTGTAATAATGTGAGACATACTCCAGTAATTATAGAATCTTTGTAATGATGTGCGACTTATACTCCAGTAATTATAGAATCTTTGTAATAATGTGACTTATACTCCAGTAATTATAGAATCTTTGTAATAATATGTGACTTATACTCCAGTAATTATAGAATCTTTGTAATAATGTGCGACTTATACTCCAGTAATTATTATAGAATCTTTGTAAAGATGGTTGAGTTTGGGGGAGTGGCTGACTGTGGTGCGAATAATTTGGCAAATGTGGTCCATCAGAGCAAGGAATTGTTCTCTCCACCAACTGCTTCAATATTATATTTTTGGTTGTGTGGTTCCTTTATCCAACTCCGTTCAGATGACTTCAATCGTTGGTACAAAGAGCATGTCCATCTCACCTCTGGGGAGTCTGTGTCCCCTCCTGGGAGGTCGAGGCAGGTGAAGTGTCTGCAAGGTGAAGTGGATGCCCTTCAGTCAGAGTTGCGCGGACTGGAGGCACAGCTGAGGGAGAAGGACAAGAGCTTGAACGCAGGCACTGCCAGGGTGGAGGAGCTCGAGGTAGGCCACTGATCTGAGCATATACCATGCACTCCTGCGAATGCTCATTCAAAGCAGGATAACTTAAGCATGTTGACCTTTGGCACATATATATGTACACTAGTACCATAAGCATGTTGACCTTTGACACATATATATGTACACTAGTACCATAAGCATGTTGACCTTTGGCACATATACATGTACACAAGTGCCATAAGCATGTTGACCTTTGGCACATATACATGTACACAAGTGCCATAAGCATGTTGACCTTTGGCACATATATATGTACACTAGTACCATAAGCATGTTGACCTTTGGCACATATATATGTACACAAGTACCATAAGCATGTTGACCTTTGGCATAATATACTGTATATATGTACACGTCCCACGCATACTTTCATAGAATACATCCATTCGTCATAATTTAGAACAATTGCTATGAATGTCTTGATTCTATAGAACACAAAAATTGGTAAAGATTGACAGCACAATAGTGTGTGTGTATGTGTGTGTGTGTGTGTATGTGTGTGTGTGTGTGTGACTTAGCTGATCTAATCAGCAGGAGTAAATATGGTCAGATGGTGTATTCTGAGAAGCTCTCTTGTGACAGCATGTAATAGACATGGCATACTTGTGATCTACATGTGCATCTACATGTGCATGTAATAGACATGGCATACTTGTGATCTACATGTGCATGTAATAGACATGGCATACTTGTGATCTACATGTACATGTAATAGACATGGCATACTTGTGATCTACATGTACGTGTAATAGACATGGCATACTTGTGATGTGCATGTAATAGACATGGCATACTTGTGATCTACATGTGCATGTAATAGACATGGCATACTTGTGATGTGCATGTAATAGACATGGCATACTTGTGATCTACATGTACGTGTAATAGACATGGCATACTTGTGATCTACATGTACATGTAATAGACATGTCATACTTGTGATCTACATGTACATGTAATAGACATGTCATACTTGTGATCTACATGTACATGTAATAGACATGGCATACTTGTGATATACATGTAATAGACATGGAAATTTTTCTGGAGTGATTGTGTTTCAAAGTTCTTGAGGGAGGGGCTCAACTGAGCTTTTATAGAAAGGGTGAGAGGGTTGGGTATTGAAATGAGGCTATATTGGCTGATGTGTCAAAAAATAGTGCAAACCTGTGCCTGATTTTAGAAGACCCTTTACCGTTTAAATCCTACAATATTATTATATTTGGCGTGCATTATTTTCTTAAACATTTTTGTCTTGTGTATAATTATAGTTACTTTGTCACTTCAAAGGGAGTCATGTGATTATCACTGCCCTTAACCGATTCACGGCCGTAGACGGGCATTTTTTGCAACGAGTATAGTAATAAATATAATATCAAATGGATTGTTTGAGCTATGCTCACGCTAAAGATATCTGGGCATGCCCAGGTCTCTGGTAGAGCTAAATTTAAAATATCTAACGTATAGCACCTAGGTAACTATGGTGTTCCTGACATAAAACTTGCCCGTGCGATTGGGGGGAAAATGGCTTCGAGACTGAATATGAGCGATGTTTTTGCACTGCTGGATGATGACGATTTTTGGCTCTCTGAAGGGGGGTCGCTTGCATTTTTTACTTTTATTTTTATTTTTACTTGTGGTTACCACTTTAGATTCTGCAAACTTCATGGTATGCACTTGATATACAGCTCAAAAGATAAGTCGCTCTCTTTTGATACTAAAATATGTTTCATAGGTATAAATAACTACAGGCAAGTTACTAGACCCTAAAGTGGAGGGACCTAAAAAACCTGAATCCCTGCAACCTCCGCCAAAATAACTCCAGATTGCTAAGTGCAAAAAAATCAGATTGGTACGAGTGGCTAGACTAGAGGAAGCCCTAGGCCTAGGCGCTAGAGCATGCAGCGACCTTTTTCATTAGGCGTTAAAATTTTAGTACGTGGTCAAGCGTGCGGGTGGAAAATTGATTTCGTTGATTTTCAACGTAATCAATTTTCCATTGGTGGATTCTTAACCTGTTTTTGGCCAGGCCAGTGATAGTTCCGCTGATGTGCCTAGAGATCAAGATATGCACTCTTATATGATGGTGAAGAACTGGAACAAGAGCTCCCAGGTGATAAATAGCTATACTAGTTAAGTATATTTTTCCCCCTCCCTGACTGCCAAATAGCATTTACCCGGGTACTTAGCACTAGCTAGCACTAGCTATCTAGTGGCTCTGATCTTGATCTAGCTCGTCATCCTCTATAGCAAAAGATAACGTTATCATTTTGTTTGCATACAGGCATCAGTGTTGAGATTGGAAGTCGTGATCATGCATCTAATATAGTCCATCCCTGGTCCTGGCACTTCACTGTGCTCTAGTGTGTGTCGGACGGACAAATTTCTTCTCTGGGAAGAGGTGTAGGTAGGGCTGTGAGTCTGGGAATAGGTGTAGGTAGGGCTGTGAGTCTGGGAATAGGTGTAGGTAGGGCTGTGAGTCTGGGAATAGGTGTAGGTAGGGCTGTGAGTCTGGGAATAGGTGTAGGTAGGGCTGTGAGTCTGGGAATAGGTGTAGGTAGGGCTGTGAGTCTGGGAATAGGTGTAGGTAGGGCTGTGAGTCTGGGAATAGGTGCTGGTAGGGCTGTGAGTCTGGGAATCGGTGCTGTAAGTCTGGGAATAGGTGTAAGTAGGGCTGTGAGTCTGGGAATAGGTGTTGGTAGGGCTGTGAGTCTGGGAATAGGTGTAGGTAGGGCTGTGAGTCTGGGAATAGGTGTTGGTAGGGCTGTGAGTCTGGGAATAGGTGTTGGTAGGGCTGTGAGTCTGGGAATAGGTGTAGGTAGGGCTGTGAGTCTGGGAATAGGTGTTGGTAGGGCTGTGAGTCTGGGAATAGGTGTAGGTAGGGCTGTGAGTCTGGGAATAGGTGTAGGTAGGGCTGTGAGTCTGGGAATAGGTGTAGGTAGGGCTGTGAGTCTGGGAATAGGTGTAGGTAGGGCTGTGAGTCTGGGAATAGGTGTAGGTAGGGCTGTGAGTCTGGGAATAGGTGTAGGTAGGGCTGTGAGTCTGGGAATAGGTGCTGGTAGGGCTGTGAGTCTGGGAATCGGTGCTGTAAGTCTGGGAATAGGTGTAAGTAGGGCTGTGAGTCTGGGAATAGGTGTTGGTAGGGCTGTGAGTCTGGGAATAGGTGTAGGTAGGGCTGTGAGTCTGGGAATAGGTGTTGGTAGGGCTGTGAGTCTGGGAATAGGTGTTGGTAGGGCTGTGAGTCTGGGAATAGGTGTAGGTAGGGCTGTGAGTCTGGGAATAGGTGTTGGTAGGGCTGTGAGTCTGGGAATAGGTGTTGGTAGGGCTGTGAGTCTGGGAATAGGTGTAGGTAGGGCTGTGTGTCTCGGAATAGGTGTTGGTAGGGCTGTGAGTCTGGGAATAGGTGTAAGTAGGGCTGTGAGTCTGGGAATAGGTGTTGGTAGGGCTGTGAGTCTGGGAATAGGTGTTGGTAGGGCTGTGAGTCTGGGAATAGGTGTAGGTAGGTCTGTGAGTCTGGGAATAGGTGTAGGTACTGTAGGGCTGTCAGTCTGGGAATAGGTGTAGGTAGGGCTGTGAGTCTGGGAATAGGTGTTGGTAGGGCTGTGAGTCTGGGAATAGGTGTTGGTAGGGCTGTGAGTCTGGGAATAGGTGTTGGTAGGGCTGTGAGTCTGGGAATAGGTGTTGGTAGGGCTGTAAGTCTGGGAATAGGTGTAGGTAGGGCTGTGAGTCTGGGAATAGGTGCTGGTAGGGCTGTGAGTCTGGGAATCGGTGCTGTAAGTCTGGGAATAGGTGTAAGTAGGGCTGTGAGTCTGGGAATAGGTGTTGGTAGGGCTGTGAGTCTGGGAATAGGTGTTCGTATGGCTGTGAGTCTGGGAATAGGTGTAGGTAGGGCTGTGAGTCTGGGAATAGGTGTAGGTAGGGCTGTGAGTCTGGGAATAGGTGTTGGTAGGGCTGTGAGTCTGGGAATAGGTGTAGGTAGGGCTGTGAGTCTGGGAATAGGTGTAGGTAGGGCTGTGAGTCTGGGAATAGGTGTAGGTAGGGCTGTGAGTCTGGGAATAGGTGTTGGTAGGGCTGTGAGTCTGGGAATAGGTGTAGGTAGGGCTGTGAGTCTGGGAATAGGTGTTGGTAGGGCTGTGAGTCTGGGAATAGGTGTTGGTAGGGCTGTGAGTCTGGGAATAGGTGTTGGTAGGGCTGTGAGTCTGGGAATAGGTGTAGGTAGGGCTGTGAGTCTGGGAATAGGTGTTGGTAGGGCTGTGAGTCTGGGAATAGGTGTAGGTAGGGCTGTGAGTCTGGGAATAGGTGTTGGTAGCTGTGAGTCTGGGATTAGGTGTTGGTAGGGCTGTGAGTCTGGGAATAGGTGTAGGTAGGGCTGTGAGTCTGGGAATAGGTGTAGGTAGGGCTGTGAGTCTGGGAATAGGTGTAGGTAGGGCTGTGAGTCTGGGAATAGGTGTAGGTAGGGCTGTGAGTCTGGGAATAGGTGTTGGTAGGGCTGTGAGTCTGGGAATAGGTGTTGGTAGGTCTGTGAGTCTGGGAATAGGTGTAGGTAGGGCTGTGAGTCTGGGAATAGGTGTAGGTAGGGCTGTGAGTCTGGGAATAGGTGTAGGTAGGGCTGTGAGTCTGGGAATAGGTGTAGGTAGGGCTGTGAGTCTGGGAATAGGTGTTGGTAGGGCTGTGAGTCTGGGAATAGGTGTAGGTAGGGCTGTGAGTCTGGGAATAGGTGTTGGTAGGGCTGTGAGTCTGGGAATAGGTGTAGGTAGGGCTGTGAGTCTGGGAATAGGTGTTGGTAGGGCTGTGAGTCTGGGAATAGGTGTAGGTAGGGCTGTGAGTCTGGGAATAGGTGTAGGTAGGTCTGTGAGTCTGGGAATAGGTGTAGGTACTGTAGGGCTGTGAGTCTGGGAATAGGTGTAGGTAGGGCTGTGAGTCTGGATGGAGGGAGACCACAACTAGCTGGAAGTGGTATTGGGTTTGCTTTGGCGAGCAATACTGAACCAGTTATATGTTTCGATGAAAGAAGAGTCCACATTTAACTTACACCTGTAATAAGAGCCCAGGACCTACACCACCTGCAGTGGATTCCAGGCTTTCTGCTGCAGATTCCCCCCCCCCCCCCCCCCCCGTTTTTTAATATTACTAAGTGATGTCTGGACTTTGCTTGTTGAAGAGTACATTATAGATAACTACTACTGCTCTATAGCTACATTATAGATAACTACTACACTAGGCCTGCTCTATAGTTACATTATAGATAACTACTACTGCTCTATAGTTACATTATAGATAACTACTACACTAGCCATGCTCTATAGCTACATTATAGATAACTACTACACTAGGCCTGCTCTATAGCTACATTATAGATAACTACTACTGCTCTATAGCTACATTATAGATAACTACTACACTAGCCATGCTCTATAGCTACATTATAGATAACTACTACTGCTCTATAGCTACATTATAGATAACTACTACTGCTCTATAGCTGCATTATAGATAACTACTACACTAGGCCTGCTCTATAGCTACATTATAGATAACTACTACTGCTCTATAGCTACATTATAGATAACTACTACACTAGGCCTGCTCTATAGCTACATTATAGATAACTACTACACTAGCCATGCTCTATAGCTACATTATAGATAACTACTACTGCTCTATAGCTACATTATAGATAACTACTGCACTAGCCTGCTCTATAGCTGCATCTATATAATTGGGGGAGTGGTCAATGCTTGTGGCACTACTCATATAAACAGGAAGCAATTTCCTCGGGATTTAGTTACCAAGGCAACTAGGGGGTTCTATGATTACTATGCTAATAGGTCACTCCTTACATGTGCTTGGGTCAATAAGCACAATCGATATATTTTCTATTAACCATGCATATGGAAATACCCTCATCTGGTTACCAACTGTCAAAATACGTCAGTTTGTGTGGGGGATGTGCCATGCCCCCTGACTGTCAAAGGTACGTGAGAGGAGTTGGCCGTGGGGATTAGCTTGAGAGCTGCTATAATATTGGCAGGCATTCAAAGAAATGGTGGAAGAGGGTGTTCTGGGAGTGTGCCATTTTGAATGGCTGTGTTTTAGAATGGTTCGTCAGGCCAGCCGAGTATGCCCGTCTTGGAAGATGTAAGAGAGATATGCTCTCTTTTATGCTTGAGCTTGCTAGGGAACTTGTTCGTAGTTATAGATCCCGCCAACATCCAGGACATCCTTGCAGCTCAGAGCATGCGATCGGTTGAACCCATCCCTAGGTCATTGGCCAGTGTATAAAGAGAAGAAGAAGAAGTGTATTAAATGTCTAACAATAACACAGAGAAATAATTTTCCTGATGCTGGAAATAGGTACGAGTATCGCCAGTTGTGATGTCCATCTTTGTGTTTAGATGGTCGGGATGGTTACAAAAAAATACCACACCCCCACAGATTACTGCCATTGTAAGTCCAGTTTATGGCGGGCCTGTTAGTCTTTTGAACCTTCACAAGCTACCATGACTCTGTGGCCACTATCCACTCTCTTTGTTTTTGCCACATCTTCACTTCCTTCCCAAACACTCAACTCTCTTTGTTTTTATTGATTTTTATGTTGTTATTGACTGGAAAAAATTTAATAAAAAATTTAATAAAATATTTCAGCTAAGATAACATCTGCATCACCTGGAAGTATCTATAGCTACATGTTATTCTGAATAATGTTGATTGAAGCAGCTATAGTGAGTGTGCTCAAAATAAATTATAATATTGTAATACCAGAAACTTATCCTCTTTACAATAACCTTCTCACTAATCAACTTCAAATTGTATTCTCTCGACATTTCGACTAGATGCTCTAGCCTTCATCTTTGATGGAGGCTAGAGCATCTAGTCGAAATGTATGTCGAGAGAATATTTTGAAGTTGATTATTGAGAAGGTTATTTTAATGTTATTATGTCAACTGAGAGTTCAACTGAGAGTTCATTGAGAATAGCCTAAAAATATAATTGCATAATGATAATTCATTATTTGTGGTCAGTTGCTAAGCAACCTACTGTCGACCACACTATTGGTCAAGACCTATACTATAACATCAACAATGGTTGCTAAGGACATTTGTGCACTCCTGGTTGTATAATATAAAATTGTGTCACAATTTTTTATAAATTTTATGTAAATCGAGTGAAGAGTTAATATTTGCTAATTCCACTCCTACTAACTATGAAGAATTTCTTGTCTACATTTCTTCACATCTCTCCCTCTCTCTCCAGGGGATGCTATGTCAGCATCAATCTGAGGTGTTGAGTCTGACCAGGCAGCTTGAGGCAGAGGTGAGCAAGGTGGAGGAGGCTGGGAGGAAGGAGACGGTCATGGAGGAGGCTCACCTAACCTTGAAGCAAGACAGGAAGGAAATGGTGTGTGTGTGTACACTTAATTGTACTTCTCGGTGTCTATAATATTTAGCTTCCGCCTTCAGGCTTTCATGTTTGGAATGGATTTACGAGCTGATTCAAGTTCCATTCTGTAGATAACTTGTGTTCTTCGACCTGATGATAATGGATTATTCTGATCCTATCTCATATATGCATGGCCCTGTTCAAGTGCATGTTCTGTGTCCTTGTGCGGATGTTGCAGCACTTTGCACGACACATAGATACTGTAATTTGGTTTTCACCAGGTTAGAATTTTACCTCATGCATGATTGTTGTGCTTAACCCCTTCGTGCTTAACCCCTTCCTTTCCTCTTATATTATTGTTGTTAGTAATTTGTAGATTTCTGCTTTTTAAAAACAAAAAAGCTGAAAGGAAAACCTACTAAGAATTTACAAATTATTATTATTATTATTATTAGTAGTAGTAGTAGTAGTAGTAGAAGTAGTAGTATTGGTGATATTTACTGCCATTTTTGCTTTGTTGCTGTTGCTGTGGTTGTTGCTGTTACTGTTGCTTTGATTGTTGCTGATGCTGTTGCTTTGATTGTTGCTGTTGCTTTGATTGTTGCTGTTGCTGCGGTTGTATAGATCTCCCTGCAGAAGAAGGTGCGTGCCTTGCAGGAGGAGAACAGGTCGTTGAGACTCGATCTCGACCATGCCCCCTCCCTGGTCCAGGTGGAGGAGTCACAGAGACAGATAGGTGGGGAGGACGTCATCACTAATCTGAGTCTTCACTGATCACACACACTACAGCCTTCACTGGTTACACACACAGCATTCACTGATCACACATGCAGCCTTCACTGATCACACACACAGCCTTCACTGATCACACATGCAGCCTTCACTGATCACACACACAGCCTTCACTGATCACACACACAGCCTTCACTGATCACACACACAGCCTTCACTGATCACACACGCAGCCTTCACTGATCACACACACTACAGCCTTCACTGATCACACACGCAGCCTTCACTGATCACACACGCAGCCTTCACTGATCACACACGCAGCTTTCACTGATCACACACGCAGCCTTCACTGATCACACACGCAGCCTTCACTGATCACACATGCAACCTTCACTGATCACACATGCAGCCTTCACTGATCACACCGCAGCCTTCACTGATCACACATGCAGCCTTCACTGATCACACACACAGCCTTCACTGATCACACACACAGCCTTCACTGATCACACACGCAGCCTTCACTGATCACACACACTACAGCCTTCACTGATCACACACGCAGCCTTCACTGATCACACACGCAGCCTTCACTGATCACACACGCAGCCTTCACTGATCACACACGCAGCCTTCACTGATCACACACGCAGCCTTCACTGATCACACACGCAGCCTTCACTGATCACACACGCAGCCTTCACTGATCACACATGCAGCCTTCACTGATCACACATGCAGCCTTCACTGATCACACACACAGCCTTCACTGATCACACACACAGCCTTCACTGATCACACATGCAGCCTTCACTGATCACACACACAGCCTTCACTGATCACACACGCAGCCTTCACTGATCACACACACTACAGCCTTCACTGATCACACACGCAGCCTTCACTGATCACACACGCAGCCTTCACTGATCACACACGCAGCCTTCACTGATCACACACGCAGCCTTCACTGATCACACACGCAGCCTTCACTGATCACACACGCAGCCTTCACTGATCACACACGCAGCCTTCACTGATCACACATGCAGCCTTCACTGATCACACATGCAGCCTTCACTGATCACACACACAGCCTTCACTGATCACACACGCAGCCTTCACTGATCACACATGCAGCCTTCACTGATCACACACGCAGCCTTCACTGATCACACACGCAGCCTTCACTGATCACACATGCAGCCTTCACTGATCACACATGCAGCCTTCACTGATCACACACGCAGCCTTCACTGATCACACCGCAGCCTTCACTGATCACACCGCAGCCTTCACTGATCACACACGCAGCCTTCACTGATCACACCGCAGCCTTCACTGATCACACATGCAGCCTTCACTGACACACACGCAGCCTTCACTGATCACACACGCAGCCTTCACTGATCACACATGCATCCTTCACTGATCACACATGCAGCCTTCACTGATCACACATGCAGCCTTCACTGATCACACATGCAGCCTTCACTGATCACACATGCAGCCTTCACTGATCACACACACTACATCCTTCACTTATCACAGCCTTCACACACACACACACACATTCTCTACAGCCTTTACTGATCACAGCCTTCACTGATCACACACACACACACAGACTGATCACACACTACAGTCTTCACTGAATACACACACACAGACTTCACTGGTCACACACACTACAGCCTTCACTAATAACACACCCACATGCACACACACACATTGATGACCTTTCACTGATTTGTGTGATTTGTGCCATATCTCATGCATATTCATTGAAATCACCTTCTCAATAGTCAACTTCAAATTTTATTCACTTGACTTTTCGACTAGATGCTCTAGTCTTCATCTAGTCGAAACGTCGAGTGAATAAAAATTGAAGTTGATTATTGAGAAGGTGATTATGTCAACTGAGAGTTCATTGAGAGCATATTCATTACCCTGTGCTTTGGCATGCACAGAGCAAGGTAAAGTCCAGTTCAGGGTATGTGTTCTAAACTTGTTGTTCTTGCAGACATCACCACCCTCACATTCATCTCACACACTCCCTCTCACCCTCTTCATGTGCCCCTCCTCCCACACATGTCCCCGTTCCAGGAGAGCTGCAGGCTGAAAACCACGCAGTGCATGGGGAACTGAAAGCGGTCCTGGTGAGGCACAAACAGGAGCAACTCAACACCACACAGCTCCAGCAGCTGGCCACAATGCTGCAGGAAAGCCACAGGTGAACAGCAGAGGATGTAGGAGGGGGGTGGGGCTGCAGGAAAGCCACTGGTGAACAGCAGAGGGTGCAGGAGGGGGGTGGGGCTGCAGGAAAGCCACAGGTGAACAGCAGAAGGGGGGAGGGGTTATCTCACATAGCTGACCCCTAACCTCTTTTACATTGGGCTGGGAGGGGGCAAGTGTCTGGTCACGGTGTGTTATATTCCAAGGGATCTAAGGGATCTTGGGATATTTGTGGTTATCTAAAGGGCAGCTAGTGCAAGGGGCAACTCAGCTCTTTTGTGTGTGTGTGTGGTGTGGTGTGTATGATGTGTGTGTTGTGTGTATGGTATGTGTGTGTGTATGGTGTGCGTGTGGTGTGTGTGTGTGTGTATGGTATGTGTGTGTGTATGGTATGTGTGTGTGTATGGTGTGCGTGTGGTGTGTGTGTGATGTGTGTGTGTGTATGGTGTGTGTATGGTATGGTGTGCGTGTGGTTATGTGTGTGTGTGTATGGTATGTGTGTGTGTGTATGATGTGTGTGTATTGTGCTATTTCTTCCTATTTTTTATTTTTTTACTCCAAGATCACTGCTGGCCTGGATGGTTGCTGTGATTGTCATCAGGGACTTGCTCTTGAGCGCCCACTTAAAAAACGATGTTTGATATGCTCAATGATCTTGAGTGTATCACACTATGCAAGTGTGTCTAGTACCTACTGCCAAAGTTAATATTAATTAAATAATCAGAATTAGGAACCAGCACCTATATAATATATACATAGCCTCAGGGTATGTGATAGTGTACTCGAGCTAATTATAATTGTCTTCCCCCCACTTCACAGGTCACTGGTGGCTACTAATGACCACTTACTTCAAGAGCTGGAAGAAACCAAGCAAAGACACTCTCTGGAAATCTCTCAGATGAACACCAACTATCAACACCTCAGAAAAACTATGCAGCTGTGCAATTAGTCTGTGCATTATGCAATTATTGTATTATCTCTTGAGCATAATTAATAAGTGGACCACCATGCGCCATCTGGTCCTACTAGCATCCCTTACCGAATTTCTACACAGAAACAGGATGTGGCTATTTATCGAGTTGTTGTTTGTTCTTAGCCTTCCTGATTTTCGCTGAGGTGGATATAAATTATTAAATAGCTTATTACTATTATTTATATTAAAAAAAATTTTGTGGGATCCAATGTGGTAGTCTTGTGGAGTCGATACTGACCTATCTCTACATAGTCTCACATAATTTGACCCTTTACCTAATGCATCTCTACTGAGGTACAAGTAGACAAGGATGCAAATCAGTTTTGGGTGGAGTTTATAATTATACAGCCCTAACTAATGTTTGTTACTCATTCTCTCCTGTCCTGGCCCTAGCCAAGGGGAACTCTCTTTCTCTCCACCCTTCTCCAAGTGAGGTGAATTATTGAAGTATCTATATATTAATCAATTCTCAATCGACTCTCAGTTGACATAACATTATAATAACCTTCTCAATAATCAACTTAAAATTGTAGTCTCTGGACGTTTCAACTATATAGATGCTCTAGCCTTTATCAGGAGTCGAGAGAAGACAATTTCAAGTTGATTATTGAGAAGGTTATTGTAATATTATTATGAATGAAAATAGTAATGTTAACAAAATAATTAGTCGTCAGAGTCTGTACTATATTATTGAAGTATATTCTCAATGAACTGTCAGTTGACATGAACCTTCTCAATAATCAACTTGAATTTTTACTCTCACTAGATGCTCTAGCCTTCATCAAGAATAATGCACTATTCCTGATGAAGGCTAGAGCATCTAATTGATACATCGGAGAGAGAAGGAGTAAAAATTCATGTCGATTATTGAGAATGTCATTGGAATTGTTAAGCACTCGCACTTATTCGAAAGCATTCTAGTAAACAGTGGGTGGTAAGTTACTACAGATTTAGAGCATTCCTGTTTGGGATAGAATTTTAGTAAAGCAGGACTAGCTAACCAACCACACACAGGAAAGCATTCCAGTGGACAGACGGAACTAGCTATGGCTTCATCCAACCACACCTTACAAGCTAGCCATTCCAGACTAGTATGTACTACAGTGACCTCAAAATTGATATCCTCATTCTTGATTGCAGTTACCTTTGGCAAGCACCGCACACAGTGACCACAAATATTGGCGAATTCAGTCATAATACTATGCATCATATATTACCAATAAGAGAGGTAGTCATATTATGTAGCGGCAGGTGGATTGCACAGTGATTGTCTTAGAACAGTGCCAGCATGCCAGGTAATATGCTGCTACAGGTGGATTACATATATAGCGATTGTCTTGGTGTACACTACAACATCCAGTTACATAGAGTGATTGTCTAGTCTTTGAATGAATATTATACTATGGTACAGTGCCAGTGTGCCTTAACACGTCATTACATCATTACATCACCAGATGGTCATGTCATAAATAGACCACCATGATGGTGATGTCATCCCTGTACATCCGACTCACATGGGGTTTCAACTTGAGCAAATTAGACACCGTAGACTCGGCCCCACCGAGAGCATGCCACAACAAACTAGTTGCTGCATTCTGGTCACAGCAAGATCGAACTTCAGTGTTCGACCGAAGAAACGTTCTGACATAGGGAAGCTTCTGGTTATCACAAGACCTGCTCACAACTCTACCCACAACATTGACGGCTTCTTGGCTGCTCATGCGCTCCCATAAACCATCAGACGCAATAATCAAGAACTGGTCGCCCTTGACAAAATGGTGCTGACTCAAGACCGGCTCAGCGGTGACGTAGGGAGGAGTCATGTAACTAGGAAGTATCGGGATCAGCAACTCCAGGTACTTCTTTTCCCACTTGTAATCCACATCTCCAAATGTCCTAAATGGCATCAAGCCCCCCAAGACTCTCTCTGCCACAATTACAGTATCTTCCTCCCCAGGATGTGCCGATTGTAGGCGCTTCACTTCTTCTGAATTATGAGCATTCTGGTCTTTGGTGAGAGCGAAAGCTTCCCACTTGTCTTGCTGACCTGTTTTGTGACCAAGCACTACACGACAATCTCCAGTGCTAGCAACTGTGACACTATCCTTCCTCACAAGAGCTGTCAGTGCACAAGCCCCCTCCAAAGCAGTCAGAATCCTCGATCTCACATCCCCTGTCGGGGGTCGACTAGACTGAATGTGCTTGACTTCTTTCAAAGCAGTTTCACTCATCTCCTCGTCAAGAGCCACAAAGGAGTCCCTCAGGCACTTTTTGAGCATGTCATCAGTTGGATCAACTTTTGTGTTGCTACGAGGAGAAATATCCAGCAGAAGGTCTAGTTTTCCTTTACCATTTGATGCTTTGGACTCGAAGTTGTTGTCCATGTCCATAATAGTCTTCAAGTCGTTTTCGAGTCCCAATCTTCCATGCAGATTTTGAGAAACACGTTGGTTTATTTTCTCCTGGAGGTATTGAGCGCAGTGAGTCCCTTTATGACCGTCAATGACAGAGAAGAGAGCAGTATTTAGGTTCTCGCTTGTTCCAATTACAAAACGATCCTCGATCGGAAAATTGGAGCCTAGGAACACCGCATCAAAACGCTTGAACGTAGATCCCTTGATACTCCTACTGGCCTCATGCTTTTGAAGTTTGACATACGATGGAAATTTTGAAAAGTTACTGCAGGAAGAAAATCTTTGGGCCGGCACAGAATTACGAGCAGATTGGGAAAGGAGCTTGTTAAATACCAGCATCCCAACTAGCATGCTAGTGCATGCAGCACCTACAAGTACAACAGGCCTACGAAAGTTCTTCTTCTTGATCAACCACACCATGTCTTCATACAGAAAAACTAGAGAAGGAGGGAAAAAATTAATGGGAGAGGAAATTAATCAAGGAATGAGGTTTGATTACACCTAGAGAAGTAACTGCTATATACAACTTACCAAAATAAGAAAGAAAGTTACTAAACACACGCATAGCTAAACACACGCATAGCATACGAAAACTGTCACACTAACAGATAATTCTAGACTTCTCTAGTATAAGCATAGCTCTCGAGACAGCATAATGAACCCACCCACAACGACGGTGTCCGCTTTCAGTTAATTCGAATTCCGAGCGAGTGCAACACCCTGATTGGAAGCCACCTCCTAAGCCTCCTAGCAACTTCCTTGCCAGCGCGTCTTCATCATCTTGTGGTATACATGTCCACTCCTAATTATATTAAAATTTCAAGATTTCTTGCACGCAGTCTGTGGATAGCGCTCGGTAAAGGATCGTATACGTTGTAGGTTTAGAGTGTCTTCTAGCTTTGAAGTAAGTGGTTATTAGAACCGGCCGTGAGTCCTGAGAAGTGGGTAGAGTACACCTACACCATCATCAAATGTCATTTTCACATCCCTAAATCTAGACAATTGCATGCTTGCCTACTTTTGATCTGACACTAGATAATATCTAGTAACCACACCTGTAGGTATTTCATAATTTGTCAAAGTGATGACTCTACACAGAGACTTGTGGCTAAATGAACTGCAGTTTTAATGATACCGTTCTTCGAGGTTCATGAACATTGTGAGGAATGGCCTGAGAGACCACTCTTCTTCAGTCATGAGCCCGTCAGTTTTGTGGAACAGAGTGGGAGAAGTCAGGCTCACCCTATGCCTTTTCTGTGAAAACCTCTATCTATCTCGATGAGACTATCATTCTCACTTCTCCTACTTGTGGAATGTTACATGTGGAATGTCACATGTGCTGGTGTAAACCACTAGCCCATTAAAAAAAAAATTTTTTTTTTTTTTACAAATAAATTATTTCGAACCCCAAGTAATTTATGAAGCGAACTGGCGGTGGGGTGGTGGGGGAAGGGGGAGGGGGGATGTTTGGTCCTTCCCCCATGGTGACATGCACCAGTGGAAATATTCTTATTAAAGCAGTCCACAAATCACACAATCAAGACTAAGCAACTTCAGTCATCCAGCCACTAAGCTTTGGAGTGGCTTTTGTGTTAAACTTTATCAGCACGGCACTTTGATTGGAAAAGTTGATCTTTGGTGGCACAAGGGGTTAGCAACCCCATGCAATGTTCTATAAGGGTTTTAGAAAACCTGGTGGGAGGGATGAAAATGACAGTTCTCTAGTATCGTCCTCTCTGAACAGGGGGTTGCTAGGGCTCATAAGATTGTGGTTAGCCACAGGTTTCTATGTGGATTAACAGTAACCAGCTACTCCACTTCTGCATTTCTCTGCTTCGAGACATGCCCACCAGTTATCCTAGCTATAGAGCGACTTCCAAAGAGAAGCCTACAGTGTGCAATTTTAATGAATCTAAAGTTGTTTTAGTGCATAAGCCTGTAAGAGCTGGCAACAACGAACAATGCACCAAACCAACAAAGAGTAATGGCTAATGCAGGACAAATATTTACTAGAGATGAGTCTATGCACAGGGATAGTTAGACAGACATAATCTCAAACAGTAGAAATAGTCGCAACATGCACTGAACCAAGAGAAGGCTAGATACAACCACAAAAATGATTCAACCACAACAATTAAGTGCCCCAACCAAATAGATTATCAAAAAGCCTTTACAGCATCATGTAGAGGAACGACCTGTCAATTCAATTTGAGCTAGTGCCAACTTCTAGCAATTTTAATATGCCAGTGTGTTAACTACCTTGGCTGTTGACCAAAGTCCAGAATCTCCAGACTCTCAGTAGCCTAATTGGAAAATTAGGAGAGGTGTAGTCTCCCTCAATGCATCAGCGCATAGCTGTGGGTGCAGTGGCCCACAGGTGGAGGAGAGGGTGGGATGGCAACCATGGGAAAGAAACAGCAGCACAGTGTACTCCTACCTTGTTCTCTAGACACATTCTGAATAGGTACTATGTGAATCAGTGCTTGTGACCTGCCACTACATCTGGATTATAAAAATAATTTGCCCATGATATCTGAAGTAATGTTAACCTGCACCACAGGAAGGAAGCAGGTGGAAGTAGTTGAAAGAATTAGGTGTGTGTGTGTGTGTGTGCACACGTGCTAAGAGGAGAAAGGATGAGAGGAAGAAGCTGAGAGAGAGAGAGAGTGGAGACTACTGTATGCAGAAGTAATACTTATGTGTGTCTGCACTGGATGTGTATTTGTGGCAATGAAAGAGACAAACCTTGTGCATCAAAAATGTTGATGCCTTTGAAGTTGCATTGTCAGTTTAGTGGGCAACCTTTCCACCCCAAACCCCCACCCACCCCTCCCCTATCCCCCCTCCACCCCCATCCCCCCACCCTATGGTCTCTATATAACCATCAGCAATAGGAGCATACTCCTTTCACATGTTGCAAGCCAGCGGTATATGTAGCGATGTGTTGAGGTGTGAATGTGTGCAAGAAATCCCACTTTCCTATTGGCCTTTGTCAATGCAAAGACAAATACGTCAGAAGTCTTTATAGATCCCTGCACTGAACAACTGAAAATCATGTAGCCCTGTCAGTCCATCCATAAAGCTAGATCTGTTCGACTAATTATAGGCAGTTATGGCTCTGCATATGTGCAAACGCACAAGCAAGGTTAATGAGAGGCTGAGCTTGCAGTGAGCACGTGTTGTCCAGAGAATAGACGGTGAGGAGTGCACAAGGTGCTTACAGTGGGAACTGACCAAGAGCCCTACTACAGTATTCAGATAGTACATAAGTGGTGCAGGGTGCAGTGCAATCACATTGATAGCTGCCAACTTAATCTCGGGTTAATGCTAATAGGTGTGTGGGCTGTTGACATACTCACTCTCGCACTAATTAGTGCCACGTTAATTAGTGGCTGTATAGCTAACAGCACCTGCAACCTTGTTGTAAAATCAGTGAATCTCAAAATGGCCAGGAAACCATTGCACCATTAGACCTCATTTCATAGAGTAGTATTTTATATTCTATCTAGCATGCAAGAAAAACGTTGTCTATTGTCATTAGCAGGACTGTCAAAGAAGGAAAGGAATCAAGAGTCTGCCAATCATGAAACAATACCCATAGCTATATGATTTAATAGCATTCTTGAGAATGAATTGAAGAGGCAATAACAATTGATGAAAGTCACTACTGAAAGAGTAGCTACCCAAACAGTGAGGGCAACTGCTAAAAATGATTTGAAATATTTGAGATGTGGTGAGTGTGCATAGATTTGTAGCAGGGACTTAGCTAAGTGAAACGGTAATCTGTTACTAAGTGGTATATGCCACAGCAGTTCTAATAGCTGAATCATGTATTTTGACAGTTCTAGGCTGATCGGTGGAAGTGAGTCCCACAATTAAGTAACCAGCTCTGTGTGCTCTGGACTGGGTGCGCTACTCTTGAGGAGGGCAGCTGGGGTATGTTTAGGATGATGAAAACAAGGCATAGTCCTAAATCTTGAAGGCTTTGGAAATACTATCCTAATGATGCATTTTGAAATAGAAGACATTATTTTTCTAAACACATGAGAAGATTACTTTCATAGATGATGAAAAAGGGGACCCAGAATGCTGCCTTGTAGCATCCTTGTGATCACAAGCAAAAAGCCAGAAATTGGGTTGACTAATCACTGCAGACTGAACAAGGTCAGTTAGACTTCGAAAAGACTCCACAGTTTACCATGTTTTGTGGTTTCAAGAGAAGCTCTTTATGAATAATACCTTCATGTCTACATGACAATAATTTATTTTCCAGGACATCTATAAAATTTGGAGCAATATTTTATCATAAAAGGTTCTCTCGAAAACTTTGGAAACTGTGCTGAGCAGAGATATGCCGATATTTTATCACAGAAACTTGGTTATATTGTAAAAGACCACATGGGCAGGTGTAAAGTATCCAGAACCCCCAAGGCCTTGGTGTTAATATTATACACAATAAACTTTTAACTGGTCTTGAATGCAATGGATGTATCACACTTTGCAAGTGATGTGTTGATGGTTTAAAAAAAATAGTGCTCCTCTCCAAGTTTCCTCATAATAGTAATGGATTATGTCAACTAGCATTACGTAGCTCTTGCTAGATCGCTTTCTAACCTTCTACTCGATAAGAATGCTCTCTTGAGTATTTTTTTTGCTCTAACTTGTTCCTGTAGTTATCACAATTCTGACCTACTCAGGTCAAATCTCTGCACATCTAAATTTCCGTGGAATTGAGTGATTCCCTGGCTGTAAATCATCAGGCTCTCCACCGTTTATCTTATATAGATAGAGCTGAGCTGAGGATATAGTTGTTCCTTTGAAGCTCTCATAAACATAATACCAGGTATTACACTGTTCATAATTCAGTGGTTCAGCAGAATCGGAGTTGGAGTTTGTAATGGGCTATATATATATCCATGCAAAAATTTATTGCGCAGCATATGATCCAAATCATCCAGCACTCTGGAATAGTGGATAAGATTGTCACTGGCCAGGGAAGCCCTGGATAATTGTATTCTACTTACAAGAAAGCATTCTTGTGAATGGTTACTGAGGCTCAATGTAGTTCCTGCCATTGCTAGAATTCTAGCCAGAATATTCTTTCTTGTAAGTAGTTGATGAAGCTTCAGCTAGTTCTGTTTGTACTAACTTACTACCCTGCTGTTTACCCAAAAAATCTTTCTTGTATAATTATAAGTAGCTCTAGCTAGTTCCTTCTGTCTAATTTTCTACTCTACTAAGTGCTGGATGAAGCCCTTTCTAAGCTCCAGGTGTTACTAACTTACTATAACTCGATGTACAAAAAAGGCTTCCCTCTGTTGTGCCATTAAAAAAAAATCTTCCTATATAATCGCATTGTGGCAGGGCTGCTACAAGAATAGTATATTCCCAAATATCTAAGTGCACTGATGGTTTGTGCTGCATAACAATGGTGGCACTTCATATCTTGTCTAAAACCCACTTGAACAGCTTCTTTCAGTCCATATACACATGTGCATGAACATACACACACACACACATGAATGCACAGGCACACACACCTGTCTTGTCCTGTTAATCTGATACCATTAAATGGTCATGCAGGTTCCCCTCTCTGCCATAGAGCAGAACAGACAAAACTCACATTATTTTCATAACACTCCCTGGCTAAGCTCAGGTCTTTTCCAGGAAGAAGGCTTTCTTCAATGCTCCGAGAGTTAGGTTGATGCCCTTGCACACCACTCTCCTGTCCACATCCACATCCGTTCTTCCTGAGCTGGCTACGAGAGAACCAAGATAAGGAAACTAATTCACTGCACTAACATCCTCCTCCAAGGGCAATGGGCTCTCTGTCTCCTCCACCTGCCTTCCTGTCACCATGTGCTTTGCCTTGGAGATGTTCACTATCAAGCAAAACTCAGCACTTGCCATTTCTACACCCGATTTGAGGAGGGCCAAATCATCTGCAAACTGGCACTCTACTGTCCTCTCACTGGACCTTGGTGTACCTCGTAAACAGCTTTTGGTCATATCAGTGATACCTACTCCTTCAGCTTCATCCACTCTAGCCAGCCACCCTCCACTGCCAGGCAAGTGCACAAATCGAATAGAACTGGTGCCATGTACCATCCTTGCCTCAATCCATTCTGTACATGAATCTCCTCCAACACTTTCCCATCCAACTGAATCCCAGCATGCAAATCTTGGTGGCAGGACCTGATAAGTCTGATCATCTCCACTGGAACACCTAGCTCTCCCAAAGTCTTGCACACCACCTCCCTTGG
Source organism: Cladorhizidae sp. MBARI D1340-BT2 (assembly GCA_028752905.1). Classification (NCBI taxonomy): domain Eukaryota; kingdom Metazoa; phylum Porifera; class Demospongiae; order Poecilosclerida; family Cladorhizidae; species Cladorhizidae sp. MBARI D1340-BT2. The sequence goes on along the minus strand of JAQNBH010000018.1, from coordinate 6,323,603 downwards.
CACAGAGTCAGGCTTTCTTCAAGTCAATGAAGGCGAAGAAAAATTTAGACTTGTGCTCCCATGATTTCTCCACCAAGTATCTCTCAGTGAAGACCATGTCAACACCTGCTTCCCTTCTTAAATCCACACTTTGACTCATGGAGCTCATTGCTCATCCTCAGCTAGCTTCTGAAATCTTCCTTGTAGAACTCTAGCCACAACTACGTCTAACAATGGAGAGCTGGTAACTCAACACAAGAGCTGTGTAGCCATGGCAACATATGTAAATGGAGAAATTTATCGAAGTGAGGAGAGTTTTGTCAATGGAAACTTGGAAGCAGCTTTGCTGAGAGAATATTTAGAGAAGACCATGCAGAAGCTGACAAGAATCTGTCCTTACTGGTCATGTAGACAATTCTCTTTTACAGCGAGTTATCCTAATGGAGTAGGAATCTTTGGGAGAGTCATGATGTCATAGAACTCTAGCTGTCAGAGACAGTGCATCCTTAAGTAATGGTTCATTGTGTTTTGAGTAGAGCCTTGCCGAGCTCAACGGCTTCTACATCCTCTTGACAAATGGTGGATGTCAAAATGGTATTATAGCTTTTTTGATGCGTGTATGTAACTGTTTGGGTGAAAGTGTGCCAGGCCCTGTTACTTAGTGTGTATATGTAACTGTTTGGGTGGAAGTGTGCCAGGCCCTGTTACTTAGTGTGTATATGTAACTGTTTGGGTGGAAGTGTGCCAGGCCCTGTTACTTAGTGTGTATATGTAACTGTTTGGGTGGAAGTGTGCCAGGAGAAGAGAAATAAACTTTGTCACAATGAACATAGCTGGAAGAACCTGGTGGGCTGTGTCCCCCCCCCCCTCCCCAAGATATATTTTGCATAATACATTTTCCCTGCCCCATCCAAACCCCCTCCCGATCTGCACAGTAATCCTACTGAAGTTTTATCCCTCCTATATTTTGCAACATATAAAATATGATCTATCATCATTGTTATTTATTATTATCACCACCACCATTATTACTATTATTATTAATCTCACTAGTACTACTACTATTACCTCTACTACTATTAGTATTATATTATTATTATATTGTCCCCGATTATGCTTGCTTACACATGAAACTATAGCAATTCCAAAATTGTCACTTATTATCGAAATTTACTCTCAACATTTTGGCTAGATTTTCTAGCCTTCAGGAATAATAACCATTATTCTCTTATTAATGTTTCCACTGTACAATGGTCATTATCATTATACCTAAAATATCAGATATAAAAGAGATAGTTTATAAATAGAGGCACCGTTTAAGTTAAGTTACAATGAATTTACAGCCTGAACTAATTTGAAAAAAATATATGTTGAAAAAATGGTCGAATTCAAATATCTTTGCTCAGTAGTTTATGAATATGGCTTTGAAGATTCAATGTTTCTAGCTAACTCTTGCAGCTAAGAAGAAGACCAACAGGCACTTGAAAAGGAGAGAGAAAAATGCAAACAGCAATAGACACTTGACAAATACTTCAGACACAGGCTAATAACCTAGTAGACATAAACAGCATTATGACCTGCAGGAACTGGCAAGGCTGAGGAGTCTGGACTAACAACAAAAGGTAACAACAGCACTGAACAATAAACAAAGGGGCAAAGACAAGAGGTTGGGGTGGGGGGGAGGGGGGGGAGGGGGAACAAAAAACCAACTGAGGTTAGAGTGAAGGGGAGTTTTGAAGTTGGCTATTGCGTGCATTATTTTTAATGCTTGAGCAACTGAGAGATTTTCGATGGTTTCAACAGCAAACTTGCTTGTTGAGGACTGTAGACCCTTCACCCAACGCCTATGATGAGCTGCGCCTTTACCAACCAATGGGTAAAGGGTCACCAGGAGCGCGAGATATATTGCAGCTAGCTCTAGCTCAAGCTCGCAAAATATAATGTGTGACACTATCGCTTGGGACTGGGCACTCGGTTGGCAAAGTCTCTGGAGATACTTTGGATGATGTCTGACAGGGGTGGCTCAGCTACTCTAGGGTTGGGTGGGCCAGGGGTGGCTCAGCCACTTTAAGGGGGGACATCTGCACTTTTAATATGTGTTTTTCTTGTGGTTACAACTTTAGATTCTGCAAACTTCATGGTATGGACTTGATATATAGCTCAAAAGATAGGTCTCTCTGTGTGCTCTCTTTTGATACTAAAATATATTTCATTGGTATAACTATAGGCAAGTTACTAGACCTAAAGTGGAGAGACCTCAACACTTTTGGGGGGACATGTGCATAATTTTTTAAACCTATGGTTACAACTTTAGAGCTCAGTAGATTCTGCAAACTTCATGGTATGGACTTGATATATATATAGCTCAAAAGATAGGTCTCTCTGTGTGCTCTCTTTTGATACTAAAATATGTTTCATAGGTATAACTATAGGCAAGTTACTAGACCCTAAAGCGGAGGGACCACAAAAACCTGAATCGCTCCAACCTCCATAGAAACCACTCTGAGTTGCGAAGTGCAAAAAAATTAAAAATGGTACGAGTGGCTAGAGGAAGCTCTAGAGTACACAATGAGTATATTGAGTAGGCGTGAATTTTTTTTATTACCTGGTCAAGCGCGCGGTTGGAAAATTGAAGGCGTTGACAACCGCGCGCTTGACCAGGTAATAAATTTTTCTTTTGAGCTATATATATATCAAGTCCATACCATGAAGTTTGCAGAATCTACTGAGCTCTAAAGTTGTAACCACAGGTAAAAATTAAAAAAAAGTGCAGATGTCCCCCCTTAAGGCTGGATGGGTGAAAAGGTTGGATGAGGCTGCTTGAGGCCACGAAAAATTATTTTTTAAATGTTTGCAAATAGCCATTAGAAGTTCATGATTTTTGTCTATTCAACTACTGTTCTACCATGGTTTGAGTCACAATTGAGTTATGAAATTACACATTACAAATCAAATCTATATACCAAATATTGCATGCCTGTGTTCGTTGGCATCAATTGATTACCAATATCGATTTTGTCAGTCTATCCTGATGCACATACAAAAGTAATAAGTTATTAAGACGAAGTTGAGTCATTGTAGATCTGAGATAGGTTTTGAGATGCCTAAGGGCACTAAATAACCTCTCACTTGTTGCATTCATTGCTGGCAATATGAGCAACAGATTGACTAAGACAATGACTTCCGAAAATAGATGGTTAGTGGGTTCAGATAGTCCCTTAAGGTATGAAACTATACTTGATAGTTAAATGTCTTCACCCAACTGATTGGACAGTGTCTTAATTAAGCTGCACCTCAAGGTCATCATAATGAATATTGTTATGATAATAGCTCCTCACAGCTTCCACTTCTTGTTCATGAGGATGTCCTTGGCATCCTTTTGGGAGTAACTGCTCTAATTTTGAGTAGATTTGGTAACCTGGCTGGTCAAAATGGTCTTCAATGCACTGTATGCTCAAGTCCAAATCTTCCTCCTGTAGTAATCTTCAGGCTGTGATGGAAAATCACCTCCACTGTCACCATCTTCATAGCGCCCTGAACTTTCTCTTTCATACAGGATCACCAACATCTACCTGCATTGCCTTCATTTTGACAACCTTCCAAAACCCCTTGAAGTTATCATCATCTGTATGCATTCCCTGTAAGGTTTGCTTGACCATTGTATATAGCAACTTGCTGGCCTTCTGTTGCAGATAGATTCTTGTGCTGCAGTGTAACGGCTTAAATTGTCTAAATGTCTCAACAACAACTGTGTTTAAAGAAATGCCAAAAAAATAAACAAATGTATCCATTTGGGAAGAAATTCTAGTTATTTGGGCCCTAATTTCAGTATCCTTGGACTGATCATAAAGCCCATAGCTCCTGAAGAACAATTGTCAAGTACACTCTTGTCTCCATGCACCGTCCAACGGGTAGGACAAAGTTGCTTCAATCCAGGAGTGTCTGGTTCCAATTCTTCTTTTAATTTCCTAAAGATTCCATCACGCTTCGGTGAAAATTTGACTTACATAATTCATAAGTTGTATCCATTGAATCCCTTAGCAATTTACATCTTTTCGTAGTGTCTCCTGCAGCCAAATTTAAGGCGTGCCCATAACAATGGGTATATATAGCATGGGGCTCATCATCTCTGATTTTCTTTGATACTCCACCCTTTGCTCCTGACATGGTGCTGGCCCCATCATAGCACTGGCCTCTTACCTTGTGTATATCTAAGTTCAAGGCTAATAATACATCCTTGATCACTGCGTAAATGGTTGTAGCATCTGTACTGTCAAGCTGATACAAACCTAAAAGTTCATTAAGGTTATTGTCTACCCAACGGGGAAAAAACAAAACTAGCTGTTCTTTGGTCCGATGCATCAGTTGCTTCATCAGCCATAATAACGTAAAAATCTGCTTGCTGCAAATTAGCTGCTATATCACGAAGAAAATTAGTGTTATATAATTTCATTCTGTATGTCTTTAGAAACGTACGTATCATTTTGACGAGTAAGCCATTTTGAGATGTTAGGATTATCAATCGAACGAAGAAGAAACAGCTGTATAAAATTTGAATTTAATTCTTTGCTGTCAGTTCCTAGAGGAATACCATCCCTAGCTAGGAACTGTATATTTTCTATCAATATCTGACCAGGTTTTTTACTTGCATGACCAATGTCAAGCAACTCATCGATGCTCTTAGCTTGGGTTGGTAAGATAAAAAGGGCTTCACATGCCTCCCTATGATGTTCAGACTCATGGCGTTTCTTTAACTTAGATATTCCATCTTTCCAATTGGAAAAGCCAGCTGATATCTATATAAAATATGATATGGTAGATGTAAATATATATTTATAGCTAACTTGCTAACTATAAAATATACTTACAAAGGCACTATCTGGTCTTTTTGAAGCCAAAATCTTCTTTTGAGCCACTGCCTTTGTACAAGCGCATGGCAAAAAATGGCGTCCTTCTCCACATCATAGTGAAGAAATGGGTAATCCTGACACCACTGTGCTTGACAAGATCTCAACCTTGACCCATACTTCTTCTTGGGGAAATTAAACCTTTTCCCTGATGAAAAAGTTTAATGCACTCACTAACCCACCATTAAATGATCTATCCAGCTGGCTCTAGCCTCTACTGCAGTTGAAAGGTCAATCACCTGTTGACCTTTGAAAACTATAGTGTAGTAGCTAGTACAGCTAATTGAAAATTATATTCACTTTGGTGTCTACTGATCACTTAGCAGACAATCTATTGTTTGGTCACTACTGTAGTGACCAAATAATAGGCTGTCTGTTACATATAGCAGGCAACTGTCTGTTACATATAGCAGGCATCTAGCTATATATATATATATATATATATATTTTAGAAAAGTTGGGTGGCCCATGGCCCACCCGGCCCACCCTGCCATGCTGAGTGTCAGAAGGGATGCTGCACCTAGCTAGGGACTTGTTACTTCTGCTGGATAACTAGCTACATTACTAGACTATTATGTAGCTTGACCCTCAATCCTGCGAGGGCAGCTATTTTAGATTATCACGAGTTTCAGGGAGCTATTACCATGTTAATAGAAATTCCTGTGGCCAAATTAGCACTGACAAAGTTGCTCACGTGTTTTGAATTTGAATTTTGAAAGGTCATGGTCAATGTTGTCCTATTACGTTGGCTTTGCGTATCACACTTAATTAATAAGGCCAGTTCACAATAGAAATTCCTGTAATTTAGTTGCAGGAATCGTATTTTGCTAGATCAGTCTTAGGATAGCTAGCTTCATATCTCACTGTCAAGCTAGCTGGAATACTGATCCTACACTAAGCACTCTACCTTAAGATATACCTATCACCTGGACTGGTTTTACCTTGCTGGGCTGTCCCATTTCCCCCTACCTTACTGTGAAGATTTATTTTCTGAGGGTGGAGAAGGTGAAGGAGTCTATGATGAGGTTATCTGATTTAGCTGACTCGAAGAGGGAACTACACCCCTACGGCCATATCTTGCCCTCCCGAAGTTGTCTTTTTCTCTTAGGACATGCCCACCGGCCCACATTAAGCAAGCTACTGACAGTTTCGATGAGGGCTTGAGGGGAGCCTTATCAGACTGGGCGAGTAGCCCCTTTCTGATTAGGCTTGGCTATTACCCAGTGCTAGTGGTGGCCTCAATATCAGGAGTGCCTCTCTGCATGTCCCAGCTGCCTACATCAGCTCTTTAGCACAGCCTCTCTGTCTGCCAGGATCCAGGGAAGTGACCCTCCACCATCACCCCAGGACGCTTCTATCTCGACCTTGGCTGAAGCAGCAGAGAGACCAGATTGGGTTTTCCTGGACAAAATCGATGTCCTACTCTGCCAGCATCCCCTCTCTTACAGCATTGATGAGTCGGTCCTCCATCACCTGCTGGATCTGACCTTCATTCTAAAGTCCTGGCCCTGTTCAGCTCACTGCCACATGCCAGAGACTGGCTGACTGTCATCCCCCTCCTCTCACCTCCCAGACAAGGCATTCAGGCTGTGCCTACAACACTGGCCGGGTCTGAGGATGGCTGAGGAAGGCACCTGCCCAATTTGCCAGCGGGATGCAGATGTCTATAGGGATCATCAGGTGGGGTATGGCGGGAACGGAGATAGGATTTATAAGCATGACTCCATCAGATTTTCTCGGCGGCACAATCGGCTGCTCTTGTGCCATGGAAGGAGGCTCCAGTCATAATCCCAGGTTCCAGCAGTCACCCAGCTGAATGTGTACCTCCCAAATTGGTTGAGGGGGGTCAGCCAGCCACCTTGGATGTGGCCAGATCCACTATCCCAAGTTATGCCCTTCACTTTGGGCCACTATCCCAAGTTATGCCCTTCACTTTGGGACAGAGAGGAAGATTGTTACCAATGCAGGAGCCTGTCGCTCCAACGGCATATTCTTCATCTCCCCCCTGGTTGAAGAGTCTCTGGGAGGTTGGAGCCTGTCAGACTATCACCTGCAGTGGCTGTGTCCAAGGTCAATGCTTGGGCACATACCTCTCCCTGAAAGCAAGGCACCTATTTCAGTGACTCTCCATCTCTCTGTGGAGAGGGAATGGATTAGGTGCCAACCCTCACACCTTGCTGCAGTGAATGTCCTTATTCACCCTTCACCACAACATTTTTATGTATGTGTTCACTGCTGTATGTGTATGCAATGATTCACCAAATGACTGTACGTGTGCAGAAAAAAATTACGCAAGAGCTGAGACCCCACGTTACTTACTTAAAAGGACATTGTACTCTATATTGCATTGTACTATGTATGTTGCAAAATGAATTTGATTATCTCATTAAAAATTTTTTTTTTTTTAATTAAGAACCAAACCAACGGAAACGCATGCCGGAAACGGTGCAACGTATATCATAATTCTGATTGTAATTTTCCTCCTGAAATTTTTTTGAGGTGGATTGTCAACACTAGGACTATCCCAATGCCTGCCGCTGACAATGCACATCTTTCCTTTCCTTGCACACACACAAATACTAGCTACACAGTTGGAAGGGCACAGTTACAGCTTCATTATTAATTGTTGTTATCTTTGGTGTCTTGGAAACAATTTATAGAACAAATTTGATTGGCGTTACACATTCCTTATTTTATTTATTGCTTTATTTAGTGCTTTATGACTGAGGAGAATATAACTAGAAACCCTGTGTGTATCAAAAGTCTCTGTATTTATGGTTATTCGTTCCCTACTTTTGCCCACCACAAATACAGCAAAGGTCAGAGCTTAATTATCGTTTTCACATCATTTTCAGCAGGCCCCAATATAACTAAACTGGTAATGGTATTCATATACATGTAGTGTGTCATTGTCAGCCAACATACCTCACCACAACACCAACTCAGTTGCCATGGTTCAGTAATAGCTAAGGTCAACTTGTTGCTATCCACTTTGTTGTGACATTTGCACATTTGCTCATTGTGATGGGAAATTCAAGCATTGGAGAGAACGGAATTAACATGAACCAGATTTGCCAAAATGCACACAAAATCTGGTGCCCTCCAATCAAAAATTACTGCATGTTTTTCCAATTCATGGCCGATGCTAGGGCTAGGGCTAAATTATGTGTAGTACACAAAATATGGTGCCTTACAGTCAGATATGATTTAATCTTGAGCCTGTTAAGGCCATCACATATATATTACAGCATAGTGTGGAACTATTTAGTAACTAACCTAATAACAATCTATATTAAAAAATCAACAGTACTTAATTAATAAAATTATCCACAATATTAAGTTACAAGTGTCCTGCTGCTCAAGGAATGGGGATGGGAGGGGACCAAAGATCATTCCTCAGCTCACCATACAACAGTTCCTTTCTCCTCTGCCACCACTTCCCTACCCAATACATAACACACTCGCCCACCTCCTCCCATCACCTGCATCACTTACTCCCTCCACATCTTTCCCCAAAAGCAATACCACCTTTCCATCCTTACTCACTCTTCTAAATTCATCCAGCCACTGTCCTGCCCCTACAATTCTGCGCACCTCATCCATCAGTACCAGCCGATTCCTCTCAAATTCCCTGCATATCACCAAGAAAATTTCCACATCCTCCCCTGCTCCACTATCACACATTATACACCTCTCATCCCTAACTATCCCACATCTCTTCTTATCCTAAGAAATTACTGCATGTTTTTGCCAATCGATACTAGGCTCATAGGAAATCCTTTACCTCATTTGTGCTGAAGGTAGGGCCAGACTACGCAATACCTCCCATCATGCGAACATACAAAATTCTAGCGACATATTATTATGCCACCATCAGCATTATTGTAGCTCAAAGATATGTCCTACCCCTGGCCATTGGTGTGTCTCTAACCCCAGACAAAAGCTCCAGCACTCCACGATATGCTGCTTAAGGGTTGTGACATGAGGAATATTCACATTTCTGGAGTTCCCCAGCTAGTGCCATGCAGATGATGTGTCTTTTATTCTGAGGAGTAAGAATGATTTTTTAATTTTTTTAGTGACAATTTTGGAATGGACCAGCCCATTCCAAAATTATCATTATCAGCTCTGGCCTACATTGATAAGCCACTTTCACTATAATAATAATTTATACTCAAGGTAGTCTGAACTAGTAGTAGAAACTGCATAACAAACCACTCAAACGACCCTTTACCTGACAAACAAGAAAAATCTAATGGCCTACTTACCGTTTCACTCATACAAACCACATATATATATATATGTACATTACATCCTGTGAAACATACATGCTCAGAACATGCTCAGAAGACAACATACGAGTAGCTGAGCAACAAATAAAGAACAAAATTGTCTAGCAATGTTTCTATCAATACAAAACATGCCCCTGCTCAACCAGCTAATTAAATTTGCTTTCTTTGATTGCCTTTTCTATCTCTTTCCTCTTGAATTTCATGAATAGGTGCCCCATGCCTCGGCGATGGCCGTACCACAGAAAGACGCAGCCCAGGAGCATGTAGATACGGAAAAAAGGGTAGTACCAAATTGGAATGAGCATGGCAAGGTTGGTAAAAGTAAAGATGAAGATGGAATACAGAAAGAATTGAAGGTTCCTTGGTTTGAGTACCTCAGGAGATTTCAGTCCACTCTGCTTACTGATGTCCTCATGGTTTCCTTCGGGCTTTTGACTGATCTCACAAAACTTGCGATGTCTGTAGAACTCCTTTAGCCGCTCTTCCTTCTCTGTCCAGCGGTCTCTGAGCCACTTATCCAAGGCGTCCTGTTCCTCAGGGATCTCCTCATCATTGTACTTCTTCACATGGAAATGCACTTCCCTGGGAATGATCCCTGCCTTGATGATGTCGACTTCAGTCTTGGGGAAGACGTCGGGGTAAGCGACGGTCATGTCGTAGACGGCATCCAGTCCTCCGTCCCTGAGGGCGTTCATGGCATACTTGAATCCGGTCGTGCGAGGGTGGAAGCAGTAGTTATAGATGGGGAGGTTGTTGTCCTTTGCAAACTGGTCGCTTCGTTTCTTTACCTTCAGAGTGAAGTCCCCACCCTCGGGAAATAGGAGGAGCTGAAGGGGAGCGTTGATGGCATTGAAGTAGTAGAGTTTGTCACGGAACTCGAGTTTGTCCAACTCCCATTTGCGGTTGATGAAGATGAAGCAGCTTAGTTGCATGCATTGACCTGGAGTGATAATAGGCATTAGGGGCAGGCAAGGGCACTTACAGAATTAACATATTAACCGGGGCACTTACCTTACACAATTAACACATCAACAGGGGCACTTACACAATTAACATAAACAGGGGTACTTACCTTACACAATTAACACATCAACAGGGTCACTTACACAATTAACACATAAACAGGGGCACTTACACAATTAACATAAACAGGGGCACTTACCTTACACAATTAACACATCAACAGGGGCACTTACACAATTAACACATAAACAGGGGCACTTACACAATTAACATAAACGGGGCACTTACACAATTAACACATAAACAGGGGCACTTACACAATTAACATAAACAGGGGCACTTACCTTACACAATTAACACAAACAGTGGCACTTACCTTACACAATTAACACATCAACAGGAGCACTTACACAATTAATACAAACAGGGCACTTACACAATTAACACATAAACAGGGGCACTTACACAATTAACACAAATGGGGCACTTACACAATTAACACATAAACAGGGGCACTTACACAATTAACACACAGACAGGGGCACTTACACAATTAATATATAAACAAGGGTACTTGCACAATTAGCACATAAACATGTTACACCCACAGTAGAACATGTCAAGGGGAAACCCCATGTTCTGTAATTAAAGATGAATCACTGACAATGTAGAAAAGTGAGAACTAACTGGTGCAAATTTGATCACGGTTACCATGGTGTTAGAATTTAGAGGTGTTTAGAATGCAAGTAATAAACTTTATAACACTCGATGTTTTGGCTAGATGCTCATTATTCCTGATGAAGGTTAGAGCATCTAGTCATTATTCCTGATGAAGGCTAGAGCATCTAGCCGAAACGTCGAGTGAGTAAATTTAAAGTTTAAGTCATTGTTTATGATGACCATTACAAATTGAAAATCATTGAGCCTCCAGCAATTAGGTGGGTGGCCACTGCAAGCTTGGCATCAACATTGAAATAGTTATCACTATGAATATAGTTATTACTATGCATTAGTACTTAACCAAATAATTACCACTGATGACTCAGTAGCCACTACAATCCCCCTCCCCCCCCTCCCCCCCCCCCCCCCCCCCATTCCTCTCCCCATAAACTTCATAAGACTAGAGCATTCATAAAACACATAAGTTGCCGTAGATACAAGATGCATTATACCTAATATGGGACGTTATACCTAATATGGGAAGGCTTCGAATGGGCCAACGTTTTGTGATGGCCTTCCAGAAGGAGAGGTCCCCTTGCCTGTCTATCACACTCCACATGTACATCCAGTCTAAGTGAGACACATGGTTCATGATGATCAGAGACCGCCGCTTGAATGTGCCACTGTACCCAAACGTCCGTATCTTGATTCCAAACATGTTCTCTGCAGTATGTGAGGATTCATGTTTATTTTGTGTGTGTGTGTGTGTGTGGGTGTGCATGGCAAATTCTCATGAGTAATTCGTTTAGAACTTACCATATAACATCTGAAAGAGACGGTCCGGAAGATGAAATCACATGAAAAAATTAATAAATATATAAATAAGAGAGAAAGAGAGAACACATAGGTCATGCCAGTCACATGATGAGATTCCCCAGCCAACGGGAGGATTCTATGCGTAAAAGGGGAGACACTCCTGAGTTGATAATACGCTCACAACACCGAGCATTTTTAGTCGGCTGGTAAAGGTAATCTGGCTAGCGAGCTATTGGGGAGGTGGAGGAGAGCATTAGGCGGAGTGTTAAGGTGATCTAACCAATACGATGAGCAGTGTTATACAAGGTCAATGGGACACATCTTGCATGAGGATCAAGAGAGTTCAGTCAGATAAACATCAAGCTATCCTAAAGGAGAATGTTAGCCTCACGACAGTCTTAAATGCCTAATCCAATAACTCCGTTCTTGGATATGTGCAACGTACAGACTTATGCAGTGGGCAGGGTTTGGTGGTTTGACATTTATCACGTTTAACAAATATTATTACAAAAACACTAATAGGACGAGGAAACCTCACAGGAACCTAACCTACTACTATAGCTTAGCCACCTCGCCAATGTAACTTAACTCAGTGAGAGTAAGCCTGCGATCTTTGCCACTCCAATTTATAACTGATAGGGATCGGGAAGGAATGGTTTCAGGATACCTAGTGCTGTGCTAGGGGTACTGAAAAATGGTTAGAACAGCCTGGAGGGTATCAATACCTACAAGGCCTATGTTTACTCGGGCATAATGATAACCATTATTTGATGGTTGTCATTGGAAGGCACTTGCATAAAAGTGGTGATGACATAGACAATTGTTTCCTGACGGCCTGCTAACTTCTAAGCTGGCCTCGCGTGATTTGTTGCTCCTCTACTTGACTCCTCTACTTGACACCCACTCCACAATCGACCACAAGCTGATAGACATAAATAACATCAGGACCTCAGACTTGGGGGAGTAGCTGGAAAGCGGAGTTTGGTACAGCATCCTCAGTGCTGCTTGCTTCAGTTAGTAGCCCTTGCACAAATGCTGTGTCATCTGATCTGACAAATTACTCAACTCAAGCATCCAGTACTGCCTTAGGGATAGAAAATCATTCCTCTGGTGGGGGGGGGCGGGGGGAATCAAATGTACCACAACTTAAATCATATTTTGAAGGTCTAATGCTCATGCAATATAGATGGAGAAACGGCTATAATTTTTTTCTCACATACCGTCATGACAGCCATCCAGTTTGCCGTGCACAAATCAAAAAACCTTCTGAAGAGCCAGTGAGGAGCTAGGCCTGTCCACTGCAAGAAATACATAACTGGGGGTATTCCAATAACGGGCAGAGTGCCAATAGTGAAGGCTATCAGGAGGAAGACCGCACAGCCGAAAAGCGAGCGCATTCTCCTCTGGAATGGGTTGAGAGTAGCAAGTATTTCAGGAGTCAAAGGCTTTTTTATTCCGACGGTGAGGTCAACTTCTGGAGCTGCGGTAAGAGACATCTCGTATCTCGAGCAGATAGCAGCAGGGAACTAGCGGGCGACCTCCGTTGCAGAAGCGACTTGCAGGAGTCCCCCACAGTCTACTTAACTACCACGCCCAGACCTAATGATACACAACACAAAGGTGGTAGGCCCTAACGCACAAAAAATTAAACAGTTTCAATTCTAATTTAAATTAATTTTTTTTTTAGGGGGGGGTGGGGGGTAATGATGTGACACTAATTCATTTATGATATATACATACGTAGTGTTGTTTGCTCCATTATACAATTTATATATATTAAAAAAATAATGTCCTCAGTCTCTATTGTCCTCAGTCTCTATTGTATTTGCTTTGCTTCACTGCCATCTCTATTTCCTTTCGCTTGAAGCTCATAAAAATGTTGCCCAATCCTTTCCGACCTCCGATGTACAGAAAGAAGCATCCGAACAGAAGATAGAGTCCATAGTATGGCACGTACCAGTACGGGATGAGAACAAGCGCGTTTGTGAAGACGAAGATGAACACGGAATAGAGCAGGAAAGGAAGGTTCCTCGACCTGAGGACCTCGACAGACTTCGGGTGTTGCACTTTGCAGTTGGATAAATTATTAACGCCATTACTGTGATGCTGTTCATTTTGTTGCGTCTTTCCCCTGAAGTTACGGTTATGGTAGAAGTGTCCGAGCTCCACCTCCTTCTCTTTCCAGACACTCCTCAGCCACTGCTTCAACTCGTCTTGGTCTTCTGGGACGTCCTTGTCGTTGTACTTCCTTATATGGAAGTGCACTTCCCTCGGCATGATCCCTTTTGCGACGTCGAACTCCGTCTTTGGTAAGATGTCCGGGAAAGCGATGGTCACATCGTACACTGCATCCAGGCCTCCGTCCCTGAGGGCGTTCATGGCGTACTTGAATCCGGTGGTGCGAGGGTGGAAGCAGTAGTCGTAGTGAGGAAGGTTGTTTTCATCAGCATACTGGTCACTCAGCCTCTTGGTCTTTGGTGTGAAGTCTCCTCCCTCGGGGAAGATGAGGAACTGGACAGGGTACTTGAGGGCGTTGAGGTAGTAGAGTCTGTCGCGGAACTCTGGTTTGTCCAGATGCCATCTGCGGTAGACAAAGACGTAATTGCTCATCTGCATTGACTGACCTGATCAAAGCAAAGTGGAAAGTTATATTGTTATATTATTATTGTTGTTATTGTTATTATTATTGTTATTTATTTTTTAATTGTTAAGTAGTAGTATTTTAAAAAGGGACAAAACCAATTAAACTCAATGAACTCACAGTTGACATAATATCATTACAATAACCTTCTCAATAATCAACTTTCAAATTCGACGTTTCAACTAGATGCTCTGGTTTTTATTTATCATGAAGGTTAGAGCAGAGCATCTCGTCGAAACATCGAGAGAATATAATTTCATGTTGATTATTGAGAAGGTTATTGTAACATAATTATACAAAAAACACCTTCTCAATAATCACTTCAAATTGTATTCATTTTGAAGTTTCGTGATGAAGACTAGAGCATCTAGTCTAAACGTTGAGTGAATACAATTTGAAGTTGATTATTGAGAAGGTGATTATAATGTTATTATGTCAAAGAGTTCGTTGAGAACTAGTTACAAAACAAGCCAGTCCTGTAGCGAGACACAAAAACCACTTTATTAATTGCTTTACATCTGACATGCATCTATAATTAGCTAATTATCATATGCATGACTTGTGCCAGTTGCTAGCTACTAAGTTATGTAACTAGCACTTACTAAGCCATGTGACTATACTTACAAAGCCATGTGACTAGCACTTAGTCATGTGACTATACTTACTAAGCCATGTGACTATATCTAGCACTTACAAAGCCATGTGACTAGCACTTACAAAGCCATGAGATTCCCCAGAATTTTGTAAATATTAGGCTACTAGGCTAAATAAGTCCCTTCACTATACTGGAAAACAAAGTATGAACCAACTTTCATAAAATAGGTAAGTTGTTTTTGAAGTTACAGAGTTATATTGGTTTATCTTAGGTTTTCACCATAGATGTAGTTCTGGAGGTTGTATTCTCCCCACAGATGTCTTAACTCTTAACTAATACTTGTTGAGGCTAGGGAATGAAGAGTTAGGAGGACAATACCTCCCAGGAAAATGTAGGTTTAGGAGGGCAGCATCCACCAGGAAAATGTAGGGCTAGGAGGGCAGCATCCACCAGGAAAATGTAGGGCTAGGAGGGCAGCATCCACCAGGAAAATGTAGGGCTAGGAGGGCAGCATCCACCAGGAAAATGTAGGGCTAGGAGGACACCACCCCACAGTAGAATGCAGAGCTAAGGGGAGGACAGCACCACCCAGGAGAATGAAGAGCTAGGGGACAGCACCCCACAGTAGAATGCAGAGCTAGGGGACAGCACACCACAGTAGAATGCAGAGCTAGGGGGGCAGCACACCACAGTAGAATGCAGAGCTAGGGGGACAGCACCCCACAGTAGAATGCAGAGCTAGGGGACAGCACACCACAGTAGAATGCAGAGCTAGGGGGACAGCACCCCACAGTAGAATGCAGAGCTAGGGGGACAGCACCCCACAGTAGAATGCAGAGCTAGGGGGGCAGCACGCCACAGTAGAATGCAGAGCTAGGGTACAGCACACTACAGTAGAATGCAGAGCTAGGGGACAGCACACCACAGTAGAATGCAGAGCTAGGGGGGCAGCACCCCACAGTAGAATGCAGAGCTAGGGGGACAGCACCCCACAGTAGAATGCAGAGCTAGGGGGACAGCACCCCACAGTAGAATGCAGAGCTAGGGGGCAGCACGCCACAGTAGAATGCAGAGCTAGGGTACAGCACACCACAGTAGAATGCAGAGCTAGGGGACAGCACACTACAGTAGAATGCAGAGCTAGGGGGACAGCACCCCTCAGGAGAATATACAGAGCTAGGGGGACAGCACCCCCCAGGCTTATCCACAACACTCCTTGACAACCTGAATGCATGCCTAGATATGTAGGAGGAGAGGGATATCTTACACACGGATATGCCTTTCCCACATTAAGCAATACTGGTGGGATAGCACGTGACAAGACAGGGAGTTCTGCCCGCCCAGTGGAGTAGAGGTACACCTCCCACTCACCAGGCCTGACCACATGTGGGTGTGGTCACATATTAGACACATCCACATGCGGGCATGTTCATACTTTTAAACACACCTACATTTAAGGTTGTGGCATTTTGATTTGGCGATTATTCTAAATAACTAGCGTCTATGCTCGAGAGCCTCAGAACGATCAAGGTGGTGAGGATTATCAATATCCTTTCATAAGGGCAAGGCTGTAGGTTTTGTGTGCATATACAATCATCAGCTAAAGAAAATGATTATGATGCCACATGCTTAACCATATCGTGGAAGTAGTTGATGAAAGTAAGTCTCACATTTTGCCCTTGCCCATCAGCGCATGTGATTCTGTGTTGGTGGTCGCAAGGTTTCCAGCTTGGCTCCTCCACTCCACTCTCGCCAGCGTACTCCATGGCGGCTGTCTCAAACTAAAGCAAACTTCAAGTTCTGCGGGTATGCTACGTCCCATTTCACCTTTGTCCAGCAGGTCCGTGAAAGAGCCTAAGACTGTCCATGTCACTATTGGACACACATAGGTCTCAAAGCTGGAACTCTCTGAGGTGACATTTCAGGCAGGTGAGTGCAATACAATGTCCCCACAATGCTAACTTGAGAGCCCTAGCTCTAGCCCTAGCTCTAGCCCTAGCCAGAGAAACTGCTATGGTTCGACGGAATGAGAACCTCAAAAGACGCAGAAAGCCATCAGTGCTCCATCGGCCCAGGGGCTAGCTCTCAAGTGATTATGAGGAGTGACTTCCTTCTTGGATGTGTTTCCAAGTGGTGTCTTAGAGGAAACTGGTACTATCACTGATGTAGTTCAGTGCACATGATTAAGGAGATATGCTGACACATTCCTGTCCAGCGTCTAGTGCACATATGGCACGCTCCGCAGGCTAATATGTATTATATTTGTGTGAATGAAAACCACACACCATATATGGATGCAGTATATATAGTTCCTATTCAAATTAAAAATTAATTTGTCTTAATCTCTGGTTCATCCACTGGAATTATGGTATGCAATGAGATGAAAGAATTCCTGGATACTGGTCATTCTTATAAATGACACGATTAAAATATTTTTTGTTGTTGTCAAAACTCTTTTTAGGTTGGGCTCCATGTCATGGTGAAGAACTTCCTTCATATCAAGATTCGGCTCTGGATTGTCCTTTAGCCTATGCATTATTAGCAATAAGGCTAAGGCTAAAGCTAGGGCTATGGCTAAGGCTAGGGCTAAGGCTAGGGCTAAGGCTAGGGTTAAGGCCAGGGCTAAGACGAAGGCTAAGGCTAGGACTAGGGCTAAGGCTAGGACTAATGCTAAGACTAGCTAGGGTTTGAGATAAGAGCAAGTCTTAGGTTGGTGATGTGGCTGAGGGCTAGCTCTCTCTGTAGCCCAAGCCTTAGCTTTGGCCCTACATAGCCTTAGCCCTGGCCTACCTAGCCTTTAGCCCTGGCCCTACCTAGCCTTAGCCCTGGCCTACCTAGCCTTGGCCCTACTTAGCCTTAGCCCTGGCCTACCTAGCCTTAGCCCTGGCCTACCTAGCCTACCTACCTTAGCCCTGGCCCTACCTAGCCTTAGCCCTGGCCCTACCTAGCCTTAGCCCTGGCCCTACTTAGCCTTAGCCCTGGCCTACCTAGCCTTAGCCCTGGCCTACCTAGCCTTAGCCCTGGCCTACCTAGCCTTAGCCTTAGCCCTGGCCTAGCCCTGGCCTACCTAGCCTTAGCCTTAGCCCTGGCCCTACCTAGCCTTAGCCCTGGCCTACCTAGCCTTAGCCCTGGCCTACCTAGCCTTATCCCACCCACTCTAGTACTAACCCCCACCCCTTATAATGTGGCAAATCAAGGGAGTTGGAAAGAGAGTTTGACATCTTCCTTTCTTCCCTTTGGAGACATCAACGCCAGTGTTTGTACGCAGTCACAAAATGACTGGAAAACAAGCTAAGCTTGCATCGCTAAATCTTCTACTTATTACAGACTGCCATGTCAGAGTCTGGCCAAGCCTTACGCAAATGCAGATTAATGTACAGATAGAACCACACCCACTAAATGCACCACACCTATTAAATGGCATCCATGTCCATGCCACTCATCTTCCTCACTCATCTTCCTCAAACAGACTGTGATTACAGTCAATGCACAGCACAACCCACTAGAATGCCGAAAAAGTCTTCAAGCCTGAGAACAGCCCAAACCCCAGAGACAATAACTACACTGAATCAGAGCACATGATGCTGTAGAAAGAACCATTATATCATCACAATGGAGTCCAACAAAGACCATTGTCCATCTCATAAAGGCCAGCAAAATAATTGGCACCCAGAGCTTGTAAGGCTTACATCATTCCGACTAGTTCATTCATGCTCAGAAATGCTGACTAAGATATGCTTGCACAACTTTTAAAAACCATTGCACACCAAATAATGTACCAGGCAGGCTTTAATAAAAGGCAGTACAATATTATTAATTTGGTAAAGGGTCGTCGAAATGCTAATGGTCTATATTGGTAAAGGGTCATCGAAATGCTAATGGTCTATAATGGATATAGCTATTTTTCTTGCGCTAAATAAGACTAATTTGATCCAACATAATTTCTCTTTCAACGGTTATTAATATCATCATCATTATTACAATTAGTTGTTGTTTTTTGTCTCGTTTCCATCCGTTGTTTGCTGCTGGTGTATTTCAGCAAAAGCTGGTTGCTAAGCAGTGTGCTTGGTAACATTAGTCAGCAAGAAAATGAGAAAATGGCCGCTTAATACCGAGAAGCTTAACAGCGCCACATGCCGCTCTGGGTTTCATTGATCGAAAAAGCACATGTGCGATCATTTATGATTATATCATAAAATAGCTTATTTTCTGCTCTATTTGTGCATGTAATTTAAAGTGCATTTGTTTACTTTGTTACTACTTTCTGGTAACAAAGGGAAAAAAAAAAAAATTGAAACAAGGTCCATTCGCAGTTTTTTCCGACCCCAAAAATGATGAGGTAACTAAGTCTAGCAGAAGCCATTTTTCCAGTGGCGGACGGTATTCTTGACTCATCTGAAGATGACTCTAGTGAGGGAGAAGATTGTGGCATCCTAGTTTTACTCAGGAGAGCCTTCTTCCGAACGAGGAGCCTTGGATAAGATGGCCACAACAGTCGAAGCTGTTGGAACGAGGGTGGATGAGCTTAGTGCAAAAAGTGATGACTTATGGTCTCTGACGAGGAAGGCATGGATAAGAAGACTTCTCAGGTTTGTAAATGGGATCCAGCTCTAGTATTAGCCTGTTAGTTGTCCAAGGCGGTAGTTATTTCCCCCGGATAAAATGCGGGTAGTGCCGCTTCCCAGTGTACCCTGGAACTTTGTTTAGTTGAAATTGTACCTATGTTTATAGACTTGATGATGGCACTGGAGAACTAGCCTGTTTGCCTCCTTGTTCTCGATCTCCTCTCACAACTCAATTTTATAAATATGTACCACATGTAAAAATAGATTCACAATGTTCTATATTCATATGTGTGGTAAAGGGTGAGGCCTGGTCAATGTTTTGTTGGAAAAGGTCAGAGTACATGTAAAGATTGTGGACACAGTAATATGCTTCCCTTATAATACCTTAGCTACTTACAGTCCTGTGTTTGTCAATAACAAATGATTGCTGAATGTTTGTAAGCAATTGATTCTGCATAATATGTAAAAGGCTGTTAAATCTTAGATAATGATATTCATATTCTGTGGCAGTATGCGTTGGCAAAATCCAACCACATTATTTATCAACAATAAAGTCCCTAGCAACCGTATATTATGGTATAACACTATGGTTAATCAACAATAAAGATCCTAGCAACCGTATATTATGGGATAGCACTATTGCTTATCAACAATAAAGTCCCTAGCAACTGTATATTATGGGATAGCACTATTATTTATAAAAATAGTGCTATTCCATAATATATGGTTGCTAGGGACTTTATAGTGGATTTCTGACTTGGTATAAATGTCTAATGACTGAAGCTGGTTCGATTCTCTTTAACTCTCCCAGCAACCTGACGGCGAGAGGATTAACAGGCAATGCCAAGCACAGACTGACTAGATTATTTTATAGCTTCCACCTACAAACTAGTCACCTAGAAAGACAGGCTCTCAAGCAGAAGACAAAGGCACAGTAGCTGTGTGATAATATATAGGCACTGGGTCAGCTGTGTGATAATAATAGTTATATAGACACTGGGTCAGCTGTGTGATAATAATAGTTATATAGACACTGGGTAAGCTGTGTGATAATAATAGTTATATAGAGACTGGGTCAGCTGTGTGATAATAATAGTTATATAGGCACTGGGTCAGCTGTGTGATAATAGTTATATAGGCACTGGGTCAGCTGTGTGATAATAATAGTTATATAGGCACTGGGTCAGCTGTATGATAATAATAGTTATACAGGCACTGGGTCAGCTGTGTGATAATAATAATTATATAGGCACTGGGTCAGCTGTGTGATAATAATAGTTATATAGGCACTGGGTCAGCTATGTGATAATAATAGTTATATAGGCACTGGGTCAGCTGTGTGATAATAATAGTTATATAGACACTGGGTCAGCTGTGTGATAATAATAGTTATATAGGCACTGGGTCAGCTGTGTGATAATAATAGTTATATAGGCACTGGGCCAGCTGTGTGATAATAATAGTTATATAGGCACTGGGTCAGCTGTGTGATAATAATAGTTATATAGGCACTGGGTCAGCTGTGTGATAATAATAGTTATATAGGAACTGGGTCAGCTGTGTGATAATAATAGTTATATAGGCACTGGGTCAGCTGTGTGATAATAATAGTTATATAGACACTGGGTCAATTATGGCAACCCTAAGAGTCTAACTTCAGCCTTTAAATCTGAGTTTCTGCAACTCCAATATGTGCATAGTCTCTAATTGCTATCCTCCTCTACTCTATATAAGTTATATAAGTCTGTCTTCTTGCAGTGTTGTTTATTAGATAGAGTCAGCCTCTTGATAGAGGGTCTGCTACAGCATCTTTCCTCCTTCAAGGACTTGGTAACAGTAGAGCTCCAGGACTATCTAAACATAGCCATTGTTACTCTACACCATGTTAGTTCATTACTGAACTTCTCTACTCGCACAGACATTATATCACATGACCTCTGTCCTCAGTGGCTCCATCTTCACCGAATCATCACACCAAGCTCAAGAGCAGCTGCTAATAGACTTTTCGAGTAGAACTGTCAAGAAAAGAGCAATCTGATTGGTAAGTGCGAGGTTTTCTAAATCAGGAAGACACTCTACTTGTAGCCACACCCTTCTGGCCTGAGTGTCCATCCCTCTGGTACTTGGGGCTTTTCCTCTGGGGCTATGGTGCAGCTACACTGCGAGGGAACTCATCTGTCTGAATGAACCAGCTCCCTATCCGAGCTCCTGATGTCAATATGGGGTCATCTAACTTTATTAACTTTGAATCTAAGTAGCAATGATATAGTGAGGTTAAGTGTTAATTAGCAAGTGTGGTCAGTTTTAATTAGCAAGCGTGTTAAGTTTTAATTGGCAAGTACGTGTATGTTAAATTTTAATTAACAAGTATGTAATTAGCAAGTATGTTAATTTTTAATTAGCACGAGTGTAATTAGCAAGTATGTAAAGTTTTAATTAGCAAGTATGTTAAGTTTTAATTGGCAAGTATGTTAAGTTTTAATTGGCAAGTATGTTAAGGCAAGTATGTTAAGTTTTAATTAGCAAGTGTGTTAAGTTTTAATTAGGAAGTATATTAAGTTTTAATTAGCAAGTATGTTAATTATTGATTAGAAAGTATGTTAAGTTTAAATTAGCAAGTACATTAAGTTTCTCCTCTGAGGCTATGAGTGCAGCTGCACAGTGATGTAGTGAGTTTTTAGGATCATTATGATACACTAGCAGTTAGCTAGAGCAATTTGTTAGCAATAGCCAGGGAAGTGCTTATTTCTTTAATAAAGAAACTATCAGCAGGTTTCACGAACATGAACCTAGCTAGGGCTAGGGCTAGGGCTAACATAATTGAGAGACGAAATGGAAAATGGCCTAACCGTTAGCGAAGTACCAGCTCATAGCCAACTAAAAAGTGGGTATGGCCAAGGTTGAATACACAAGTTCTGCTACTAGTGTGGGTGGGGCTTGTTGGTGTTAAATTTGTGCACTCAACCTTGGCCATGCCCACTTCTATATTTAGCTGCCGAGCTAGTTCTTTGCTAGCAGGCAGTTCATTTTCAAGCAACCAGCTAGTTATTTATTCACTAAAGAAGAAATCCACTCGATGGCGATTGCAGTGATGAAGCTAGGTTATGGTTGCTATACTCTAAACCAGTTAGACACAGAGACCTGAGAAGTATGTTATTTAGAGGCCCTCAGGCCCTTAGTAGCGCTCTCAACCATGCTTGGATAACCACAGCCCAAGACCTTCAGTGTCATAAGTCTCAGGTCTGAATGGCTAACTACTACTTAGTGGTACCAACTTCTTCACACAAGAGTAAGATTCTCATAAACCAACTCATTGTTCACTACTTCACAGCGAAAGATGTCCTAGCTGGATCCGCATAGCACAGCTAGCTCCCGTCAAACGACATGCAATATTGTTGATTAGATTGCTTGTGTTCTATCGAGTGCCTAGTGGCATGCTCAAACTGAGAGCACACTTTGTTATTCTAGTTTACAAGCCTGCAGTGTCGGCTCACCAGATCTCGATCAGGTCACAGTAGCTTTGCTTGTGTGCCTATTCCTTGCCTGCGATTCCTTCTAGGTCAGTCTCTAGAGGGCCTCACTGTGCAGTTTGGCTGTGTCGCTGGTGATAGCAGGTGCTGCACTCACTAGCTGCTTAGCACTGCTTGCAATTTCCTGAGCCAATCTGCTTGCAGATTCACGAGTAGATTCATTATGAAAGTGCACATTTATGATTGTGAGCCCGTGAATTACACATGCAGGTGGGCGTGTGCAGTCTACTTGAGGGCACAGAGTTATCTAGGGTGTGATAGAAATATGGTGTATATTTTTTTGATGACCTTTACCAAATTCCCTGAACTTGGAGTCTTCCGGTACTAAAATTGTTCAGAGTGGGCTGGGGACCTAATGTACGCAAGTTAGTCAAGGAGGAAAACCAGAGAAGATAGGAGTAAAATAAAAGATAATTTTACAAATCCTTCGTCTGTGATTTACTTGTTCTACTAACTTGAATCAGTTAGTGGATTTGATGGTATCATGCAGTGCCAAGACATGCAGGTTTTCATTGAGTATGCCCCCAACAATACTGCGTACACATCTTGTGGAGCAGTAGTCGACTTCAGTGAAGCATTGGGTGAATGGGTGGCAGAAGGTGATCGGAAATGACTTCAAGAAGCATCTGTCTTCAGTACAATGGCTGACGAATGTGCGGACACAACAACCGTGGAAGAATTATCGGTGTTTTGTCGTTGGGAGGAAGGCAGCATTCCTGTAGAGTGAGGTTTAGATATTCCTCCATTGAAGAAAGAAGATGCAAAGCACATATATTCACCTCTCATAAAATGTCTGAAGGATAACAACCTTCAAGTTCGGAAAGATCGTTGGGTCGGCTATGAACGTAATTTTACATTTTTTTAACGGGTAGCAGATGTCCAAGTGAGGCTCGAGGTGCATGCTCCTCATGCAATATCTGTTGATCGTCAGTGTTACCTGCTGCAGTCGGTGTTACCTGCTGCAGTCAGTGTTACCTGCTGCAGTCAGTGTTACCTGCTGCAGTCAGTGTACCTGCTGCAGTCGGTGTTACCTGCTGCAGTCGGTGTTACCTGCTGCAGTCGGTATTACCTGCTGCAGTCGGTGTTACCTGCTGCAGTCGGTGTTACCTGCTGCAGTCAGTGTTACCTGCTGCAGTCAGTGTTACCTGCTGCAGTCAGTGACCTGCTGCAGTCGGTGTTACCTGCTGCAGTCGGTGTCACCTGCTGCAGTCGGTGTCACCTGCTGCAGTCGGTGTCACCTGCTGCAGTCGGTGTCACCTGCTGCAGTCAGTGTTATCTGCTGCAGTCAGTGTTACCTGCTGTAGTTGGCTTGTGTGCAAGCTGCTAACAGCACTGGTGGCATCAAGCGTGCCCCTTGACGACCCTGTGGAAGTATTTCCAATATTCACCGAAAAGAGCAGAGTTTTTGAAAGATATCGAACGTATTCTCCAGCTACCAGATATGATAATCAACACGCCTTCATGACACATGTTGGCTGGCCCATGAAGGATGTGTTAAGCAGTGAAGGCCAGTTACGCCACTTGTTCTTACCTTTGACAGCAACTACACGAGCCAGAAGCTCTGAGGATATATAAGGTTCTTTCTAAGTTCTCGACAACTGCAGCTATTTTTTTCTGCTTGGCTATACCTCATCGAATACAGCCAAGCTCAGTAAAGCACTTCGGATGAAACAGCCTGACTTATCGATGATTTCCACTGATGCTAGTACCAAACCTTATGACACCATTTCACCTGCTGCAAACTAGGCCTTGGAATGTTAGACTCCAGGGACGACATCCAAAAAGCTACGGGGGGAGCATCAACACCTGTAAGATGCACTCGTTTTAGGACGTTGTTCCTAGATCAGACATTGCCACCGCAAGGGAAACACAACAATCCAATTTTCTTCATCTCTCGATGTTGTACGAGTATTAACCATCTTCGATCCTTGCAAAGTTCCAAGCGCCAATTCTGTTAGTTTTACTACTAATGGGAACGAGTCCATCGAGGTGCTTTTGGATTGCTATGGCAAAGACAAACCTGTCCATGCAGTGCTTGGAAAAGAAACAGTGTAGTCAGCCTTTGTTTCATCTGAAGTGGGGAGAACTGAGTGGCAAAATCTTTTCGTTCTCTGCTGGTCAAGAAACCTGAAGACAGCTCTACTTGGCAGAGTAAGGAGCTGGTTACAAATGGTACGTTTGATCAACCTGCACAAGATTGCCTCAGTCACAATTCCAGTGTCTACCACTTCCGCTGAGAAAAGTTTCTCGCAGATGAAGCTCATTATATATCTGAATGCAGTCTGTCACATCTAATACAACTCTCTATCTGAATGCAGTCTGCCACATCTAATACATCTCTCTATCTGAATGCAGTCTGTCACATCTAATACATCTCTCTATCTGAATGCAGTCTGTCACATCTAATACATCTCTCTATCTGAATGCAGTCTGTCACATCTAATACAACTCTCTATCTGAATGCAGTCTGTCACATCTAATACATCTCTCTATCTGAATGCAGTCTGCCACATCTAATACAGCTCTCTATCTGAATGCAGTCTGCCACATCTAATACATCTCTCTATCTGAATGCAGTCTGTCACATCTAATACATCTCTCTATCTGAATGCAGTCTGTCACATCTAATACAACTCTCTATCTGAATGCAGTCTGTCACATCTAATACATCTCTCTATCTGAATGCAGTCTGTCACATCTAATACATCTCTCTATCTGAATGCAGTCTGTCACATCTAATACATCTCTCTATCTGAATGCAGTCTGTCACATCTAATACATCTCTCTATCTGAATGTAGTCTGTCACATCTAATACATCTCTCTATCTGAATGCAGTCTGTCACATCTAATACATCTCTCTATCTGAATGCAGTCTGTCTCATCTAATACATCTCTCTATCTGAATACAGTCTGTCACATCTAATACATCTCTCTATCTGAATGCAGTCTGTCACATCTAATACATCTCTCTATCTGAATGCAGTCTGTCACATCTAATACATCTCTCTATCTGAATGCAGTCTGTCACATCTAATACATCTCTCTATCTGAATGCAGTCTGTCACATCTAATACATCTCTCTATCTGAATGCAGTCTGTCACATCTAATACATCTCTCTATCTGAATGCAGTCTGCCACATCTAATACATCTCTCTATCTGAATGCAGTCTGCCACATCTAATACATCTCTCTATCTGAATGCAGTCTGCCACATCTAATACATCTCTCTATCTGAATGCAGTCTGTCACATCTAATACATCTCTCTATCTGAATGCAGTCTGTCACATCTAATGGAAATTTCTATCGAGTTGCCAGAGAAGCTTGCAGAGAGTGCCTTGTGGATATATGGAACAGGAAACCACGGAGAAGAGCTGTTTAGAAGTTGAACAACTTTACATTATCTACATTGTTATGTCAGATCTTATACTCGATACAACAATACAAAGTTCACGCAGAAGTCAAGGGGAAGGTGGGTGGGGGGGGGGGGGGAGAAGGTTCAGGAATATGCCCACGATCTGTGCACTGGTTACTGCAAACTACTTGACACATTACGGAATTATTACATGGCAGGAACTATACCAGTATATAACATAGCACGTGCTACATCAGTACATTACATAGCACGTGCTACAGTACATAACACGTGCAGTGTTCGTACAACTGTCGTGTGTACGCTCTATTGTTGGGGTACACGCAAACACACCAAGTGGAGCATGCTAACACACAGGCCACATCCTGGCCAGCCCTGTTAGGGGACAAATGTTAGAGTTCCATTAGCAGAGGCTATTACTAGAAAAATTACCAAAGAGCTCTAGATAAATCTTGGTGTGTGTGTGTGTCTGTTTCATCAGAATTAGTGTTGAACCTAGCAACATAGTGCAGTCTTGGAATGCATACAGCATAGTGCCTCAAACCATAAATTAAAACACATACACAACACAAACACACACACACCAAGTAAAATAGTGGGGAAGCCCCAGGCAAGCCAGAAGCTCTAAGCAACCGTGAATACCTGCCATTACAGCACAGATACACCATGAATACCTGCCATTACAGCACATGTACACCATGAATACCAGCACAGATACACCATGAATACCTACCATTACAGCACAGATACACCATGAATACCTGCCATTACAGCTCAGATACACCATGAATACCTGCCATTACAGCTCAGATACACCATGAATACCTGCCATTACAGCTCAGATACACCATGAATACCTGCCGTTACAGCACAGATACACCATGAATACCTGCCATTACAGCACATATACACCATGAATACCTGCCATTACAGCTCAGATACACCATGAATACCTGCCACTACAGCACAGATACACCATGAATACCTGCCACTACAGCACAGATACACCATGAATACCTGCCATTACAGCTCAGATACACCATGAATACCTGCCATTACACACAGATACACCATGAATACCTGCCATTACAGCACAGATACACCATGAATACCAGCCATTACACACATATACACCATGAATACCTGCCATTACAGCTCAGATACACCATGAATACCTGCCACTACAGCACAGATACACCATGAATACCTGCCACTACAGCACAGATACACCATGAATACCTGCCATTACAGCACAGATATATACACCATGAATACCTGCCATTACACACAGATACACCATGAATACCTGCCATTACAACACAGATATGTACACCATGAATACCTGCCATTACACACAGATACACCATGAATACCTGCCATTACAACACAGATACACCATGAATACCTGCCATTACAACACAGATACACCATGAATACCTGCCATTACAGCACATATACACCATGAATACCTGCCATTACAGCACATATACACCATGAATACCTGCCATTACAGTACAGATACACCATGAATACCTGCCATTACAGTACAGATACACCATGAATACCTGCCACTACAGTACAGATACACCATGAATACCTGCCACTACAGCTCAGATACACCATGAATACCTGCCACTACAGCACAGATACACCATGAATACCTGCCATTACAGCACAGATATATACACCATGAATACCTGCCATTACAGTACAGATACACCATGAATACCTGCCATTACAGCACTGATACACCATGAATACCAGCACAGATACACCATGAATACCAGCACAGATACACCATGAATACCTGCCATTACATCACAGATACACCATGAATACCTGCCACTACAGCACATATACACCATGAATACCTGCCATTACAGTACAGATACACCATGAATACCTACCACTACAGCACAGATACACCATGAATACCTGCCATTACAGCACAGATATATACACCATGAATACCTGCCATTACAGCACAGATACACCATGAATACCTGCCATTACAGCTCAGCCATCACATGGGCACTATATATCAGCCCCACCCACCATCACATGGGCACTATATATCAGCCCCACCCACCATCACATGGGCACTATATATCAGCCTCACCCGCAACCCATAAACACTGACATTTTTCACACCAATTTTATGTCATACATGTGCCGTTTGGTTGTTAAGCTAGGCAGTTACAGTACTGCCATCACCAAGGCTGAAGATGGTCCCCTACAAACCAACCTACACCTCTGCCATTATCTAGGCTGAAGAAGGTCACATACAAACCACCCTCCACCTCTGCCATAGGCTGAAGATGGTCACTTACAAACCACCCTCCACCTCATGCTATCACCGATGCAGTAGCAAATGCACTCACTAACCTCACCAACTACATACCTCACAATTCTCGTCTATACACGACACACAGTATCCAGATGACTGCAAAAGTGCCCCCCACCAGAGATTCCCCCCACCAGGGTGCTGCAGAAATGCCCTCCACCAGGGTAGGGTGTTGGTAGAGGTTAGGATGTTTGACAGAGGTCCCCCCACTAGGATGTTAGTCAGTAGAGGAGAGAGAACTGGCTGCACAGTCAGTAGAGGAGAGAGAACTGGCTGCACAGTCAGTAGAGGAGAGAGAACTGGCTGCACAGTCAGTAGAGGAGAGAGAACTGGCTGCACAGTCAGTAGAGGAGAGAGAACTGGCTGCACAGTCAGTAGAGGAGAGAGAACTGGCTGCACAGTCAGTAGAGGAGAGAGAACTGGCTGCACAGTCAGTAGAGGAGAGAGAACTGGCTGCACAGTCAGTAGAGGAGAGAGAACTGGCTGCACAGTCAGTAGAGGAGAGAGAACTGGCTGCACAGTCAGTAGAGGAGAGAGAACTGGCTGCACAGTCAGTAGAGGAGGGAGAACTGGCTGCATGGTCAGTAGAGGAGAGAGAACTGGCTGCACGGTTAGTAGAGGAGAGAGAACTGGCTGCACAGTCAGTAGAGGAGAGAGAACTGGCTGCACAGTCAGTAGAGGAGAGAGAACTGGCTGCACAGTCAGTAGAGGAGAGAGAACTGGCTGCACAGTTATTTCTTTAGCCTTCAAACCAAACATGCGGAAATGCTGACCTTTCATTCTAACATGGCTATAACTATTAAGTGCGCTGGTTGTCATGGTGAGGGGGTGGTGGTGACAAGCTAGCAGTTTCTTTTGCCCCCTATAAAAATGCCTTGCACTCTATTCATCCTCTCCAGACATGTTTTCATAGAGTTGATGTTTTCATGTGTGTGAATAAGTTGGGTGTGACAGGTACTCTCTAGTGGCTTGGCACGTATTAAAAATGGCACAGACACTTAAAATGCAGCAACAGAAAAGAATGAAGAATGAGCCAATGTCTGCATTGCAACTCACTTGAGCAGCTTCTTCAGGGCTTTAAAAATAATGTTTTCAGCTCCTGAGACACTTTAGCCTTGCAAGGAGGTAAAGTACACACCTAAGAACATTGTAGGACTCTCTATTTCACATAGTTCTTTCCTTCTTCACCAACCTCCAGACACAAGATGTGAATTTCCTCCCCTGGATGTGCCGTGTCACTTCAGCTACTTAGCAACTTGAGAGGCAAGAAATGGTAAGGTTGGTCGCCATGAACACTCCACGAGTGCAGCAGGAATAGAATATTTAATACCTTTGCTATAATTATTAAATAATAATAATAACAGTAACAGTAACAATAATAGTAATAGTAATAATAGTAGTAATAATAATAATAATAATAATAATAATAATAATAATAATAATAATAATAATAATAATAATAATAATAATAATAATAATAATAATAATAAAATAATAAAATAATAATAATATAATAATAATAATAATAATAATAATAATAATAATAATAATAATAATAATAATAATAATAATAATAATAATAATAATAATAATAATAATAATAATAATAATAATAATAATAATAATAATAATAATAAAACAATTATAACAACAACAATAATAACAACAACAATAATAATAACAACAATACTAATAATAAATAAAATAATAATAAAAAGTAATAATAATAATAATAATAATAACTAGCAAGTGCCCGTAGAAACTCTGCGAGGTACATATACATATAAATGTTTATGTTGTAGTTGGAAGGTGTTTATTTATTATCTTATCAATTATTAGGTTTTTAGACCTTGCACTTCCAGCAGTGCAGCCCTCAGTTCTCTCCTCCTACCAGTGTTTGCTGCTCTCTCCTCATCCCTGGCACTCTCTGGTGGTGCAGCCCTCAGTTCTCTCCTCCTACCAGTGTTTGCTGCTCTCTCCTCATCCCTGGCACTCTCTGGCAGTGCAGCCCTCAGTTCTCTCCTCCTACCAGTGTTTGCTGCTCTCTCCTCATCCCTGACACTCTCTGGCAGTGCAGCCCTCAGTTCTCTCCTCCTACCAGTGTTTGCTGCTCTCTCCTCATCCCTTGCACTCTCTGGCAGTGCAGCCCTCAGTTCTCTCCTCCTACCAGTGTTTGCTGCTCTCTCCTCATCCCTGGCTCTCTCTGGTGGTGCAACCCTCAGTTCTCTCCTACCAGTGTTTGCTGCTCTCTCCTTATCCCTGGCACTCTCTGGCAGTGCAGCCCTCAGTTCTCTCCTCCTACCAGTGTTTCCTGCTCTCTCCTCATCCCTTGCACTTGCTGAAATTTCTGCTCTGTGACGTGTCATTTGTTGTCTGATAGAGAGATCCGCAACAGTTAATTCAACTCTCCACTTCCTTCATCTTTCCCAGTCAACATTTCTTGCAGTTCCTCACGAAGTCCCACTTGCTGCATCCCTTCTCCCTCTCTGTCTCTCTGCCGCAGCTCTCCTGCTTTCTGTCACACCTTGTCTAGTTCATGTTCTACGCTATGCAGCTCGCAGAGTAGCCATTCTGCACTCACTTTCTTCAGGACTCTGTACGGATGTGCCTGTGTATAGCCACAACACAAGCACAGACAGACGGCCGGACGATTTTCCAGGATTCCACGCAGTCAAGATCAAGGAATAGTTTTTGATCTGTGCATAACCGTGACACATGAACGGACGGACGGACAAGGCGTGTTATCAAAACTAACAAAGTACAAAGGTTGGACACAAGGATGATTCATTACTTACTCTTCAACTCTGACAAGCTTTGCCCACTGAAAGCTGGTGTGCATTGTCAACAGATTAAAGGTCATTGAAGTGGGTGTGACATGAAACAGTGGCTTATTGGGCTCGTCTTAAAATTACTATTAGTCAACCATATACATGTACTACAATAATTATACTATGTACTGTACCGTATATACAATATACTGTACTACAATAATTATACTATGTACTGTACCGTATATACAATATACTATATAATGTATTAAATATAATATATAATATACAATATACTGTATATATATATATAATCTCTCAACGAACTCTTAGTTGACATTGCGAAATTACAATGACCTCAATAGCCAGCCTGAAATATACTCTCTCAACGGATGCTCTGGCCTTTATCAGGAAGGTCACTGGAATACCCAGGTGGTTAGTGCATGTATAAATCAGCGTTGGTCGGCATGGTAACTGTAGTAACTTTAAACTCATTAACAATTGTTGTTTGGTTTCCTTTAATAAACACTAATTAGTGGTTTGTGTGTGATTACCTTATATGGTATTGTTGTTGTTTGTTTATAGTTGTTTGTAGTTGTTTAGTCTTTTGTTTATTTGTTGTTCTACAGATGCACTCAACATTATAGCAGGGTGGAATACCACAAAGAAACTAAACAGCAGACACAAATCCTTTTTAAGGGGGGACATCTTCAAACTTTAATTTTTATTTTTTTAACCTGTGGTTACAACTTTAGAGCTCAGTAGATTCTGCAAACTTCATGGTATGGACTTGATATATAGCTCAAAAGATAGGTCTCTCTCTGTGCTCTCTTTTGATACTAATATATGTTTCATAGGTATAACTATAGGCAAGTTACTAGACCCTAAAGCGGAGGGACCTCAAAAACCTGCACCCCAAAATCGCCGGCCAAAACCACTCCGAGTTGTGAAGTGCAAAAAAATTAAAAATGGCTAGAGGAAGCTCTAGCTCATACAATGACGTTTTGAGTAGGCGTTAAAAAATTTATTACCTGGTCAAGCGCGCGGGTAGAAAATTGAAGGTGTCGGTTCCTCTAGCCACTCGTACCATTTTTAATTTTTTTGCACTTCGCAACTCGGAGTGGTTTTGGCCGGCGATTTTGGGGTGCAGGTTTTTGAGGTCCCTCCGCTTTAGGGTCTAGTAACTTGCCTATAGTTATACCTATGAAACATATTTTAGTATCAAAAGAGAGCACACAGAGAGACCTATCTTTTGAGCTATATATCAAGTCCATACCATGAAGTTTGCAGAATCTACTGAGCTCTAAAGTTGTAACCACAGGTTAAAAAAATAAAAATTAAAGTTTGAAGATGTCACCCCTATCGTTCCTTTTAAAACCTTATTCTTATTGTATAGCAAGGCAGAAGCCAGCACAAACCTTACTCTGTTGGTGCTCTGCTGTTAAATAGACCGAGCCAGGGATGAGCCAACCTTCAAGGACTTGGCAGCAGCTGCACAGGAGAACTCCACAACCAACCAAGCACAGCAGAGCAGATACAATTCTGTATTGCTCAAGTACACTCACCATACACAGCAGAGCAGATACAATTCTGTATTGCTCAAGTACACTCACCATAGAACTGTATTATTGCAGTAATCAACTCATCTGCAGAACATAGCTCGGCTGAGTCATCTTTTTGGGATGATATCCTTTACCTATTTCTTAACATTATAAAACAGCACATGAGCAAGCTTGACTGCGTCCTCGTTGTCATCCCTTACCCACTATTCCCTGTAAAGAACAGTTAAGTCGCTGCTAGGCATCAGAAAATTTGGATTCCTCTGGCATCATAATATTTGTATGCTATTGTAAGCAAGTGATGCGTGGAAAGGAAAAGGGAAACACAGATCCTTGAAGTGAATTTCAAGGGTTTCCCCCCACTTTTAACCCTGTCCTGTCCTTAGTTTTAGCCTTAACCCTATCCTATCCTTAAACCTATCCTTAACCCTATCCTAGCCCTAGCTTCAACCTATCCTTAACCCTATCCTAGCCTAGCCTCAACCCTATCCCAAACCTATCCTTGCCCTAGCCTATCCTTAGTTTTAGCCTTAACCCTATCCTATCCTTAACCCCTAGCCCTTTCAACCTTATCCTAGCCCTATCCTAACCCTATCCTAGCCCTATCCTAGCCCTATCCTAACCCTAGCCTAGCCCTATCCTAACCATGACCTAACCTAGCCTAGCTTAGCCCTATTGTAGCCCAACTGAATCTTGGACATGCAAGAATCATGCCAGAATCATGCCAGGACTGCTCACACCACCAAAGGACATCATCAGGTCAGCTGGACTGAGAGGAGAGCAAAGACTTTTGCAACTACGATACCGTCAATGCTACGCCTTGAAGACTACCAAGGTGTTTCCGTAGCGACATGTGAATCAACTGGTTGTTTAATGCCCCTCCTTCTAGCCTAAACCTGCAAGAAAACCAGTGTTTATCAGAGTCCAGTTGCTTGCTGAACAATATTGCCCAACCACAAGTGAGCAAGGCACTGTGTGGCAAGCCTCTCACTTACTGCCTTTATATTTCTAGCTGACGAGGTCGTTACTGATGCCCAACTTGTGCATGGTCTCATAACCTGATGCCCTGCAACACAATGGCTGCCTAGTAAGGGAAGACCATGCAGAAGCTATCAAGAACGCCAAGACACAAAGAGTGGGGTCATCAGGCAGTGCTTGCTTGCTGATAGAAGTATTATAGAAGTATCCGAGTACTGAAGGGAAGAAGAGTGAGGTTACTAGGCGGCAGTGCTCTGGGCTGATAGAAGTATCCGAGTACTGAAGGGGAGAAGAGTGAGGTTGCCAAGCAATGCTTGCTGGCTGATAGAAGTATCCGAGTACTGAAGGGAAGAAGAGTGAGGTTACCAAGCAATGCTTGCTGGCTGATAGAAGTATCCGAGTACTGAAGGGAAGAAGAGTGAGGTTACCAGGCAATGCTTGCAGGCTGATAGAAGTATCCGAGTACTGAAGGGAAGAAGAGTGAGGTTACTAGGCAGTGCTCTGGCTGATAGAAGTATCCGAGTACTGAAGGGAAGAAGAGTGAGGTTACTAGGCAGTGCTCTGGGCTGATAGAAGTATCCGAGTACTGAAGGGGAGAAGAGTGAGGTTGCCAAGCAATGCTTGCTGGCTGATAGAAGTATCTGAGTACTGAAGGGAAGAAGAGTGAGGTTACCAGGCAATGCTTGTAGGCTGATAGAAGTATCCGAGTACTGAAGGGAAGAAGAGTGAGGTTACCAGGCAATGCTTGCTGGCTGA
Source organism: Cladorhizidae sp. MBARI D1340-BT2 (assembly GCA_028752905.1). Lineage (NCBI taxonomy): Eukaryota > Metazoa > Porifera > Demospongiae > Poecilosclerida > Cladorhizidae > Cladorhizidae sp. MBARI D1340-BT2. The sequence goes on along the minus strand of JAQNBH010000018.1, from coordinate 6,288,877 downwards.
TAGAAGTATCCGAGTACTGAAGGGAAGAAGAGTGAGGTTACCAAGCAATGCTTGCTGGCTGATAGAAGTATCCGAGTATACTGAAGGGAAGAAGAGTGAGGTTACCAAGCAATGCTTGCTGGCTGATAGAAGTATCCGAGTACTGAAGGGAAGAAGAGTGAGGTTACCAAGCTGGCTGACAAGAACTTCAGACATTAAAAATATATATACATTGCACTTTTGAAGGCTAGAGCATCTAGTCATTATTCCTGATGAAGGCTAGAGCATCTAGTCATTATTCCTGATGAAGGCTAGAGCATCTGGTCATTATTCCTGATGAAGGCTAGAGCATCTAGTCATTATTCCTGATGAAGGCTAGAGCATCTAGTCATTATTCCTGATGAAGGCTAGAGCATCTAGTCATTATTCCTGATGAAGGCTAGAGCATCTGGTCATTATTCCTGATGAAGGCTAGAGCATCTAGTCATTATTCCTGATGAAGGCTAGAGCATCTAGTCACTATTCCTGATGAAGGCTAGAGCATCTAGTCATTATTCCTGATGAAGGCTAGAGCATCTAGTCATTATTCCTGATGAAGGCTAGAGCATCTAGTCATTATTCCTGATGAAGGCTAGAGCATCTAGTCATTATTCCTGATGAAGGCTAGAGCATCTAGTCATTATTCCTGATGAAGGCTAGAGCATCTAGTCATTATTCCTGATGAAGGCTAGAGCATCTAGTCATTATTCCTGATGAAGGCTAGAGCATCTAGTCATTATTCCTGATGAAGGCTAGAGCATCTAGTCATTATTCCTGATGAAGGCTAGAGCATCTGGTCATTATTCCTGATGAAGGCTAGAGCATCTAGTCATTATTCCTGATGAAGGCTAGAGCATCTAGTCACTATTCCTGATGAAGGCTAGAGCATCTAGTCATTATTCCTGATGAAGGCTAGAGCATCTAGTCATTATTCCTGATGAAGGCTAGAGCATCTAGTCATTATTCCTGATGAAGGCTAGAGCATCTAGTCGAAACGTCGAGAGAGTAAAACTCAAGTTGATTATTGAGAAGGTCATTGTAATTTCGTTATGTCAACTGAGAGAGTTCATTGAGAGTTTGTGCTGTTAGCTTCTGCACCCGCTGTCTGAGAGAGCAGTTCCCACGAGAGGCAGTGCACACAAGGAACTGTGTCCTTACCTCGCCAAGCTTGGTATAGTTGCCACACCTCATGACAGAAGCTGTATCCACCTCTAGAGCTAGCTAGAGCTTGTGAATTGAGTAGCTGTTGCAAGGAACTCCAGCGCGATGGCCACTATCCATCGATGCAGCCTATATCCACCTCTGTACAGCCATCTTGCTTTCGAATCTGCCAACCACTTATCGACCGTCTTAAAAAAACACGACTACAGTTTCCCTGCTTACGTGGGGCGAACCTTCATTCTTAACGGGTGAATGTATGCATAATGCATAGATACTGTGCATACTGGCTGTAGGTACTTGCAGGTACAGTGGACGCCGGTAGCAGAAGAATCATTCTCGAGGAGTCTCGCTCGCCAATAATGCCTATCACTGACTCTTCTAACCAGCTACTTTGCTTAATCAATTTTGTAGACGGGACTTATGGAGAGCAATTCGCGTGAGCAGCTAAGGAAGGTGCTAAGTATCTCGAGGAAGACTAAGTTTCTCGAGGCCGACTTAAGAAGCAGCTAGTAATGGCTTCTCTTTGTTGCTACAGTCTTTGCTACTAGAAGGACGTCCATCTACAAACTATTTGGACACCCACTCCATTTTTCCAAAGATAGGAACAATTCTTGTGAGAAGCATGCTACTGGCATCCTTCATGATGCACACGTTTGCACAATTGTTGGGCACGTTGGAAAGTGTTTTGACATTCTCAAAGAGGAGGAGGAATTATCTGCGAAGTAGCAGCTGCTAGAGGATTGGAAGGGCTAGAAGTATCTAGCAAGTTGAGCAGCAAGAAGCTTGTCATGAAAGTAGTGACTATTGTAGCTAATAATGGTCGTAATCGTACTAATAATTCTCACTTCAATGCTTTACGAAGTAAGCTGCCTCGAAGGTGAAGCTAGGTGTGCATAACCGACACCTTCTTCAAAGAGAACGAGACCACTTCACAGCGAGATACCATATGGACACCGAACAAAGATGGCTTGTGTCAACGAGAGAGATGCATGCGGTTTGTCGAGTGCTAAACATTGAGAGGCTTAACGATCAATCAAAGGTAATTAAAATGCTCAAAGGGAGAGACAGCGCAGTCTTTTACCATCATATAACGATGGACAGATGGAGTTAATGACGCTGCGAGATGATGGCAAAATAAATAATGCCCAAACCTCAAGGTACGAATTGGAACTAATGAAGGGTTGCTAACGATACCATGTTTGCTGGGACATAGGAGCCAAACCAGAGGAAACAGAGCAGCTCGTTGCTAGCCAGCCTACATAGCAACAAACTGAACTAATGGACATCAGTTACTAGGGGGGCTGCATATAGAGTATAATCCTGATTAATAGTGTGTGTGTGTGTGTGTGTGTTACCTCCAAAGATACAAGGAAAAACTATCAAATACCCACGGAATATTCAATAATATTCACCTCTGTGAACACTTCACATTAATTTTGGGATGAGTTGGACTGAAAAAGAAAATATTTTTCTTCTGCCGATGCATAAATCTACTCTCAATTTTGTATCTTTGCTAATACAAGTTTTCAAGTAAGGGGGTAGGTAATTGTATGGAGGAGGGTCTTCATGCATGCATAAGTAAGTCTGAGTTTTGAGTCTCGATGCTTATAGTGTGGCTCATGTCAGCACCATGCCACTGGTTAGAGCTCTAGTTATATATAATATGTATCATGCCACTGGTTAGAGCTCTAATTATATATAATATGTATCATGCCACTGGTTAGAGCTCTAATTATAGTGTGACTGGTTAGAGCTCTAGTTATAGTGTGTACCATGCCACTGGTTAGAGCTCTTGTTATAGTGTGTATCATGCCACTGGTTAGAGCTCTAGTTATAGTGTGTATCATGTCACTGGTTAGAGCTCTAGTTATAGTGTGTATCATGCCACTGGTTAGAGCTCTAGTTATAGTGTGTACCATGCCACTGGTTAGAGCTCTAGTTATAGTGTGTATCATGCCAATGGTTAGAGCTCTAGTTTATAGTGTGTACCATGCCACTGGTTAGAGCTCTAGTTATAGTGTGTACCATGCCACTGGTTAGAGCTCTAGTTTAGTGTGTATCATGCCACTGGTTAGAGCTCTTGTTATAGTGTGTATCATGCCACTGGTTAGAGCTCTAGTTATAGTGTGTATCATGTCACTGGTTAGAGCTCTAGTTATAGTGTGTATCATGTCACTGGTTAGAGCTCTAGTTATAGTGTGTATCATGCCACTGGTTAGAGCTCTAGTTATAGTGTGTACCATGCCACTGGTTAGAGCTCTAGTTATAGTGTGTATCATGCCAATGGTTAGAGCTCTAGTTATAGTGTGTACCATGCCACTGGTTAGAGCTCTAGTTATAGTGTGTACCATGCCACTGGTTAGAGCTCTAGTTTAGTGTGTATCATGCCACTGGTTAGAGCTCTAGTTATAGTGTGTACCATGCCACTGGTTAGAGCTCTAGTTATAGTGTGTACCATGCCACTGGTTAGAGCTCTAGTTATAGTGTGTACCATGCCACTGGTTAGAGCTCTAGTGATTCTGATTACTGAGCAATACTAAAGATGGCTGCTACTAAGTTTTGAGCGTAGCAACTCCATAAGTTGGAGAGTTTTTACAGCGGAGGTTTGTGAATCCTTCATGGTGTATTTGTTGCTGTTCGAGGTTCATTCGAGGTTCATTCTTGAGCTGTTAGCATCCTCACCGCTATGGACCAGGAGGATGGCAAAGTGAAGTTTAGCATCAAAGATAGACACCGTAGCAACCACAAATAATATATACTCATGCTGCTAGCCGAGCATCGTTCTGTGGACGTGTTTTCAATCCTGCCTGGAGGGATATCCATTATAATAGCTCGGGGAAGTCAAAACTCTGGTAAGTTGATCGAGTGCAATCTATTGAGTCCATAAGTAAGAGTTATTCTATAATAATAATAATAATAATAATAATAATAATAATAATAATAATAATAATAATAATAATAATAATAATAATAATAATAATAATAATAATAATAATAATAATAATAATAATAATAATAATAATAATAATAATAATAATAATAATAATAATAATAATAATAATAATAATAATAATAATAATAATAATAATAATAATAATAATAATAATAATAATAATAATAATAATAATAATAATAATAATAATAATAATAATAATAATAATAATAATAATAATAATAATAATAATAATAATAATAATAAAATAATAATAATACAATGACCTCAATAATCAACTTGAAATCTACTCTCTCGATGTTTGGACTAGCCTGATGAACATTGTAATTTCGTTATGTCAACTAAGAGTTCCTTGAGAATATTATTATCATGTTGTTCCTAGAGACAAACTTTCGAGGCAATTAAGATATCTTCTCCAAGTCTGATGATTAGCCCGCAAGCCCTTGTTGGTCACTTGACCTCCCAGGGAGGTCACATGACAGCAACAAAATGTAAATTACCAGTAGGTCATAGCCTCAGTCTCAGTCGAGTGCTGGTCGAAGGTGTGGATCTCAACTCCCTCTCTAACTTTCTTCTCCACCATTTCCCCTCTTGAGCAGGTGGAATGCCAGTCTCTGGGCAATGCTCTCCCACTCCAGTCAAGAGGAGTTCCTGCACATCTGAAACAGGTCCCCATAGCTCGTCCTGCTTCACTGATGTAATGGTTGGCAGTCCCCACGTGATCTGGTAGACTGCCCCATATTAGTTGGTCTCAGACACAAGATCCTTGTGGCATCTGGTCTCTGGTGGGCCTGGCCTTAGGGGCCCAGTTCTGGTTACTATGAGCCTTGAGGGCCCAATGCTCATGGGGTCTCTCACTGATATGGTCTTGCTCTTCGATCACCAGGTTCATCCTCTCGATGGAGTAAGGTCCTGACCAGCAATTTCCTGTGTTGTACACTCAAGACAATGACTTTCCTGACCATCAACTAATTCACTCACTTGACATTTCGGCTTGTGCTCTAGCCTTCATCAGGAACAATAATGGAGGCTAGATGCTCTAGCCTTCATCAGGAACAATGATGGAGGCTAGATGCTCTGGCCTTCATCAGGAACAATAATGGAGGCTAGATGCTCTGGCCTTCATCAGGAACAATGATGGAGGCTAGATGCTCTGGCCTTCATCAGGAACAATGATGGAGGCTAGATGCTCTAGCCTTCATCAGGAACAATGATGGAGGCTAGATGCTCTGGCCTTCATCAGGAACAATGATGGAGGCTAGACTTCATCAGGAACAATAATGGAGGCTAGATGCTCTGGCCTTCATCAGGAACAATAATGGAGGCTAGATGCTCTGCCTTCATCAGGAACAATAATGGAGGCTAGATGCTCTGCCTTCATCAGGAACAATGATGGAGGCTAGATGCTCTAGCCATCCATCAGGAACAATGATGGAGGCTAAATGCTCTACCCTTCATCAGGAACAATGATGGAGGCTAGATGCTCTGACCTTCATCAGGAACAATGATGGAGGCTAGATGCTCTGGCCTTCATCAGGAACAATGATGGAGGCTGGATGCTCTGGCCTTCATCAGGAACAATAATGGAGGCTAGATGCTCTGCCTTCATCAGGAACAATAATGGAGGATAGATGCTCTGCCTTCATCAGGAACAATGATGGAGGCTAGATGCTCTAGCCATCCATCAGGAACAATGATGGAGGCTAGATGCTCTACCCTTCATCAGGAACAATGATGGAGGCCAGATGCTCTGACCTTCATCAGGAACAATGATGAAGGCTAGATGCTCTGGCCTTCATCAGGAACAATAATGGAGGCTAGATGCTCTGGCCTTCATCAGGAACAATGATGGAGGCTAGATGCTCTGGCCTTCATCAGGAAAAATGATGGAGGCTAGATGCTCTGCCTTCATCAGGAAAAATGATGGAGGCTAGATGCTCTAGCCTTCATCAGGAATAAGATGGAGGCTAGATGCTCTAGCTTTCATCAGGAATAATGATGGAGGCTAGATGCTCTAGCCTTCATCAGGAACAATGATGGAGGCTAGATGTTCTGCCTTCATCAGGAACAATGATGGAGGCTACATGCTCTGGCCTTCATCAGGTACAATAATGGAGGCTAGATGCTCTGGCCTTCATCAGGAACAATGATGGAGGCTAGATGTTCTGGCATTCATCAGGAACAATAATGGAGGCTAGATGCTCTGGCCTTCATCAGGAACAATAATGGAGGCTAGATGCTCTGGCCTTCATCAGGAACAATGATGGAGGCTAGATGCTCTAGCCTTCATCAGGAACAATGATGGAGGCCAGATGCTCTAACCTTCATCAGGAACAATGATGGAGGCTAGATGCTCTAGCCATCCATCAGGAACAATGATGGAGGCTAGATGCTCTACCCTTCATCAGGAACAATGATGGAGGCTAAATGCTCTAGCCTTCATCAGGAACAATGATAGAGGCTAGATGCTCTAGCCTTCATCAGGAACAATGATGGAGGCTAGCCAGCTACATGTATCTTTAAGCATCTGTTTTCTTAGCTCTGAGACAAGCTGTCAAAAGGCTGTCTTGATCTCTTTTATCCAGGAAGCTGACATCACCATCCCCACGAGAAGAAAACTGACGGAGAAGAAAGATCAGAGAGGAAGTTGATACCATTGTTGTCACATGACCGTCCTGGAAGGTCATGTGATCAATAGTGGCTATGTCATCAGACCAAAAGAAGAGACCGAAATGGCCTCCATAGCTCACCTCTGAACTAAAACACAGACTCGCTAAATTGCTATTTTATTTACAAATTCCATTACTTTAAAAAAATATACTACATGTATATACTATAATTTCTATTTTTAAACATTGCACACATATGGCAATATCATTAATCTCTGTATGTACTATCATGTTATTAGTATAGGAAATAGCAGGGTCTGCACTGAGAGTGGGTATAAACACCACAAATAATTTAGCGGGTACGGCAAAAAAAAAATTCACGAGGTGAGGTCGAGTGCAATTGTGACCCCCGCTACATTACGAGTGATATATATTTATACCCAATTTCACAACCAACCTTGCTCCCGTATCATACCATGCGATAGGAATGGGTGGGCGGGGAGGGGGGGGACACCACCGGTAGCTCTAAACGAGTAATTCTCGACTTTGACTTCCACTCCTCGACCATAGCTTGCGTGCAGGAACAAAAATATACTAGATTGTAGAAAATATTGTAGGCTTTCCATTGGTATGGCATACCCCGTGTAAGGCACTCATTGAGAATCATGAATAACAATAGCTACTACATTCAGAATCAAAATTCCGTACTACCAGTGGAAAAAGTCTAATAAGGTTCTGATTGGCTAACAACTGCGGAAAAAGTCTATTAGCATTCTGATTGGCTGGCAACTGTCAAGTATCATGTCAATTAGACACAGGGCTCGACACTGTTTTAGAACGGGAAGCAAATCATGTATGGTGGTATTAGACAGTGTCTCGACCATGGGTAAGAAGAATAAATTGCCTCGGCCATCACGAGACCTCGTGCATACAGAGTGCTAATTAGGGCTAGGGCTACGGAGTGCTAATTAGGGCTAGGGCTAGGGCATACCCAATATTGGAAGGTTTCGAAGACTTCGCTTCGTGACGGGTTTCCAGTACGTCAGATCTCCCTGGCGGTCGACCACGCTCCAGAAGTACATCCAATCAAAGTGAGAGACGTGATTCATGATGAACAGGGAGCGACGCTCGAAGGTGCCGCTGTGTCCGAAGGTTCGGATTTTAACCCCAAGCAGGTTCTCTGAAATTGAGTGAAAATGGTAACAAATGCAATTAAAATAAGCAGGAGCTTACACACAGTAGAAGATAAGCCCCTCCCTCTCATAGTTAATTGCTATCCACTGCACCGAATATTAATAAAGGCAAATTCTGTCAGAATACAAATACCGCCTCAAGCATTTTCAAGTTGTGTAATAATCTGTGGTTTACACAGTTGGAAACCATCTGCGAACAGGTGCGATTAAGTGCAGGAGGTATGGCCTCCGCTATAGCTACACAAGCCACGAATATCCCTCCTCCCTCTTGCAAATTCTTCTTGGCAGTCATTACCTGAGAATATGTAACCCTTCGGAAATATCCAGCTAAATGTTCTAACAAGGATAAAAATCTGACTTTAACCCCAATGATACTGTCGTCATGTGATTGGTGCCCATGAGCGATAAATTCTCACTTTCAAAATCAGTTGAAAAGTGCATAAAGGTCACTTTGGGTTCTTGCCTAGTTTGACCTAGTTTGAAGTGAATTAGCACTCCAATTAATGCTCATATGTGGGTGCACAGGACGAGTGAGCGGCCCAAAATGATTGACACTGCAGCTGCCATCATGGGGACGACCTCTTCCGGGCCTCTACTGCTGTTTCTGGAAGCCCACCTGCTACACAGGATCTTTATCTTACTGGGAGCCCCTCTGAATCCTTGATAAAGACAACATTCCTAGCTGGATTTCATTGCTCCAAGCTTGATGTAGAGATGTGTAGTTTTTGTTTGCTTACCTTGATGGCCTTGCACTCTAAATGATATAAAGTGATAATTGCTGAATAAATAAATAAATAAACAAATTAATTAATTAATAAAACAAACAAAACAAATAAACAGATAAGCAAACAAACAAACAAACAAATAAATTACAAACAAACAAATAACAAACAAACAAATAATAAATAAATAATAAATTTAAAAAAATTAAAATAACAAAATAGATAAATAGATAATAGATTGATCGACTGATAGATAGACAAATATATAATAGATAAATAAATAATAAACAAACAAACGAATAAATAATAAATAAATAACTAACTAACTAAATTAATTAATTAATAACTAAATAAATGATATAAAGTGATAATTGCTGAATAAATAAATAAATAAACAAATTAATTAATTAATAAAACAAACAAAACAAATAAACAGATAAGCAAACAAACAAACAAACAAATAAATTACAAACAAACAAATAACAAACAAACAAATAATAAATAAATAATAAATTTAAAAAAATTTAAATAACAAAATAGATAAATAGATAATAGATTGATCGACTGATAGATAGACAAATATATAATAGATAAATAAATAATAAACAAACAAACGAATAAATAATAAATAAATAACTAACTAACTAAATTAATTAATTAATAACTAAATAAATAATTTCAAAAAGACTCGACCTTTACTGTGATGTTACGGGCATGTGCTAAACTTCTACCATAATGCTTGGCTCGCACCATTCATTGCAGGCAATTAACCCATAAGATTTTAGTTAACAAGTAGTCAGCACTATCACCATAGTAATATACATTTATGTGAGTGTATGTATAATGTATGTGTGTATAATATGTATGTGTATATGTGTATGTATGAACATGTATGTGTGTATACATGTGTGTGTATACATGTGTGTATGTATATACACATGTATGTATATGTATGTGCATATGTATGTATGTATGTATGTGTATGCATGTATATATTCATTCATATATACATGTATACATGAATATATATGAATGAATATATACATGTATACATGAATATATATGAATATATATACATGTATACATGTATGTATGTATATATGTACACCACTCACCATAAACAAACTGTCACAGATTTCCAGGAATAACATGTGTAGGGAAAAAGACAAACATAAAAGAGTTAAGTTCATAGCACTTCTGTTCAAAACAAAGAGGTATCCCTCCGACATTCCTGGCCCTCAAACCACCAACCATCACAGCTAAAGCTCGAGCACCAGTGACCTCTGTTTCAGAATGTCAGGCCATGCTAGAGGACAGGAAGCCGACCAGGACTGGCTAACAATAGGCCACCAGGAGATCCTTGGGAGACAAGGATGAAGTTACAATGACTTGCTTTATAATCAACTTAAACTCTCAATGAACTCTTAGTTGACATAACGTTGCAATGACCTTAATCAACTTGAAATTGTATTCTCTCGACGTTATGACCAGATGCGCTCTAGATCAGGAATACTTATTTGATAAACCAACCCCTTTCTATGCCCCCTCTAACCAACCCCCTTTCCATGCCCCCCTAACCAACCCCCTTTCCATCCCCCCTCTAACCAACCCCCTTTCCATGCCCCCTCTAACCAACCCCTTTCCTTGCCCCCTCTAATCAACCCCCTTTCATGCCCCCTCTAACCAACCCCCTTCCATGCCCCCTCTAACCAACCCCCTTTCCATGCCCCCTCTAACCAACCCCCTTTCCTTGCCCCCTCTAACCAACCCCTTTCCATGCCCCCTCTAACCAACCCCCTTCCCATGCCCCCTCTAACTAACCCCTTTCCATGCCCCTCTAACCAACCCCCTTTCATGCCCCCTCTAACCAACCCCTTTCCATGCCCCCTCTAACCAACCCTCTTTCCATGCCCCCTCTAACCAACCCCTTTCCTTGCCCCCTCTAACCAACCCCCTTTCATGCCCCCTCTAACCAACCCCCTTTCCATGCCCCCTCTAACCAAACCCTTCCCATGCCCCCTCTAACCAACCCTCTTTCAATGCCCCCTCTAACCAACCCCCTTTCATGCACCCTCTAACCAACCCTCTTTCCATGCCCCCTCTAACCAACCCCCTTTCCATGCCCCCTCTAACCAAGCCCCTTTCCTTGCCCCCTCTAACCAACCCCTTTCCATGCCCCCTCTAACCAACCCCCTTCCCATGCCCCCTCTAACCAACCCCTTTCCATGCCCCTCTAACCAACCCCCTTTCATGCCCCCTCTAACCAACCCCTTTCCATGCCCCCTCTAGCCAACCCTCTTTCCATGCCCCCTCTAACCAACCCCCTTTCCATGCCCCCTCTAACCAACCCCCTTTCATGCCCCCTCTAACCAACCCCCTTTCCTTGCCCCCTCTAATCAACCCCCTTTCATGCCCCCTCTAACCAACCCCCTTTCCATGCCCCCTCTAACCAACCCCTGTCCATGCCCCCTCTAACCAACCCCTTTCCATGCCCCCTCTAATCAACCCCCTTTCATGCCCCCTCTAACCAACCCCCTTTCCATCCCCCCTCTAACCAACCCCCTTTCCATCCCCCCTCTAACCAACCCCTTTCCATGCCCCCTATAACCAACCCCCTTTCCATGCCCCCTCTAACCAACCCCTTTCCTTGCCCCCTCTAACCAACCCCCTTTCCATGCCCCCCTAATCAACCCCCTTTCCATGCCCCCTCTAACCAAGCCCCTCACCAGCCCCCCTTTAATCAATGACTACCAACTTCTTAAAAAACTATTTTTTAATTCCACCATAATCCATTCATAAGAACACATATACAACAAGCTGCAGCTTGGTTAAGAACAGGTCCATTGAAGTAAACAGACAAAAGCTATGCAGCGCTATGGCAACAACAGAATATACAGCTGAGGAATCCATTCAGGAGTGTCTCCTTTCTCAAGAGCAAAGGGACTCAGAGAGGTTCCAGGTAAGCGTAGGTGCCTATGTAGCTTTCTTCAGTAGAAGAGCATTCAGAAACATCAGTGAAAGCCTGGAAGAGAAGGTCCACGATGGCTGTTGCAAAGCCAACCTTGGACGCTCACATCATCAAACAGCAGCTGGTTTTCTGACTACTCAATAATGATAGAGAAATCTACCTGCTTGTGCAGGTCAAAACAAACTAATTATAAAATTAATTATAATAACAACAACAACAACAACAATAATAATGGTAATAATATAACAAACAATTATTCAAACAATTAATAATAATGGTAATAATAATAACAACAACAATAATAATAATGATAATGATAATTGTTATTATTAACAACAACAACAGTAATAATAATAATAATAATAATAATAATAATAATAATAATAATAATAATAATAATAATAATAATAATAATAATAATAATAATAATAATAATAATAATAATAATAATAATAATAATAATAATAATAATAAACAATAACAACAACAACAATAATAATATGCAGAAACCTGCGAGGTATATCTTGTGTGTTATGGTTGGAAGGTGTCTATTTGTTATCTTCTCATTTATCAGGTGTTGAGGATTATAAAATCCTTCCAAGAGGACCCTTCTACACATGCTCCACACCATTGTGCTGGAGTCTAGTTTTTGTTGGTCCCATAATTATAAAACTACAAGGGATAATTAGATTATCACATTAAAATGTTTTTGGTGAGAGTTATTCCTTGCCTGACCCCTTTATGCTGAATGCAGTTTTTAGTTCTCTCCTCCTACCAGTGTTTGCTGCTCTCTCCTCATCCCTGGCACTCTAGCAGTGCAGCCCTCAGTTCTCTCCTCCTACCAGTGTTTGCTGCTCTCTCCTCATCCCTGGCACTCTCTGGCAGTGCAGCCCTCAGTTCTCTCCTCCTACCAGTGTTTGCTGCTCTCTCCTCATCCCTGGCACTCTCTGGCAGTGCAGCCCTCAGTTCTCTCCTCCTACCAGTGTTTGCTGCTCTCTCCTCATCCCTGGCACTCTCTGGCAGTGCAGCCCTCAGTTCTCTCCTCCTACCAGTGTTTGCTGCTCTCTCCTCATCCCTGGCACTCTCTGGCAGTGCAGCCCTCAGTTCTCTCCTCCTACCAGTGTTTGCTGCTCTCTCCTCATCCCTGGCACTCTCTGGCAGTGCAGCCCTCAGTTCTCTCCTCCTACCAGTGTTTGCTGCTCTCTCCTCATCCCTGGCTCTCTCTGGCAGTGCAGCCCTCAGTTCTCTCCTCCTACCAGTGTTTGCTGCTCTCTCCTCATCCCTTGCACTCACTGAAATTTCTGCTCTGTCGACAGTTAATTCAACTCTCCACTTCCTTCATCTTTCCCAGTCAACATTTCTTGCAGTTCCTCGCGAAGTCCCACTTGCTGCATCCCTTCTCCCTCTCTGTCTCTCTGCCGCAGCTCCCCTGCTTTCTGTCACACCTTGTCTAGTTCATGTTCTACGCTGTGCAGCTCACAGAGTAGCCATTCGGCACTCACTTTCTTCAGGACTGTGTACGGATGTGCCTGTGTATAGCCACAACACAAGCACAGACAGACGGCCGGACGGTTTTCCAGGATTCCACGCAGTCAAGACCAAGGAATAGTTTTTGATCTGCGCATAACCGTGACACATGGATGGACAAGGCGTGTCAGGTATTATAATCAATAAACAATAAATGTCAGTGTTTTATGAGTGATGTCCAATTTGCTTCTCCCTCAGGTGCTTATTACAGTCAATTGGCTTAATCAACCATCCTACCATGTCATCTCACCTCCTCCATAACAACCCCTCACTATGACTCCTCTAACCACATCCTTTACCAGGCCACACCCTTTACCACTCCCTCACTATAGCCGCTCTAAAACACAGCCCTTCACCACACCCATTTAAACCTCATTAGAGACTGCTTCCCAGCATATCCCAGCATATCTAATAGTGGGGAAAAAGAAGAAAACACCCAAATATGGAGCCCTTTCCATGTTGGGTTTGTGCCTAGAGGTAACCATGGCGAAGTCACACGTCAAGCCAGGTATCTCAATTTACACTGCCTCGGCAGTTAAATCCTTATAAGGAATCAAGAAGGCCTAGAAGGAACTGGTCACCAGCTCCCACCACAAGAGCTGACCCGAGCAAAGAATTCCAATTACTAAACTACTTCACATATCATACGGTCAACCTAGTGAGGCCGAAAGCCCTGTCCACACCGTACCGAAACTAATGATAATTGATGCGCGTCGGGTCCTGGGGAAAATTCATCAGTCGAAGTCAATGTACGTTTGTTGCATTAACACTAGCACTGAAATTAACCGTACGGAGGGGAAAAAACCAATTAACACGCTTATCAACGTCACAAGAAAGTTTATTGTATGCGTCCTTCTCTTGCTGATTGGCTATCTACAGACAGTTCTTGTCCCAACTTACCCACTAATTCTGTAATATGTAAAGCAGCATTCTAAATCCTGGTTATTGTTTATCTAGGGCCCCTATTTGTGAGGTGCCAAATATCACCTAGGAAACCCATAAGGTAATTATAAAAGGTGTTGATTGTTAGGTGGCATTAATGAGCATGCTGCACGTACACATAGCTGTGTAGCTCGACATGAATCTTTGGTGGGGGTTGTTTTATTGGGTTGTTTTATTGGGCTAGTGTCCACGGAGGTTGTGGTAGGACTGCCTCTCCCTCTCCTACACCAGCCCAGAGTACACGGGTTGTAAATGCACTACTTTCACACTAAATATGCGTCTCTGAGCTTTGTACTCGTGAGATATTTGGAGTTGTGAAATCTCATATGGTCATAAATAGTGATGCGTGTGATAAGATGTGATTGAAGGTTGTCCTGAAGTGGGCGAGGGCCAGTGCGTTTTGGCATCCTGGTTAGTATTTGGACCGAGCTCATTAAATGGCAAAGTCGGACATCGTCGGGGAAAAAAAAATTACATCGAAGGATTTGTGTTGTGTTCCCGTTCTGTGTGCACATGCTCTACTGCTTACTTCCGGTTGGAAGGGGCGAGCGAGCAAAATGAAGCAAGATTTTTAATGGCCGATGGTTGCAACTGCCTTCATGAACGGTCTCTTCCTGGCCTCTTGTTTCTGAAAGTTCTTCTTCGGTGGAAAGTAGCACAAGCACATACCAGGAACCACTCTCAATTCCTTCACTCTTGAGCAAGGAGGTGCTTCTGAATGGATTTCTTTGCTATAAGTTTTGTTGTTGACAGACATGCGGCGACATAGCGCTGTGTAGCCTTTGTTTGCTTACCTCAATGGAGCTGATTCCTATACCAAACTGCAGCTTATTGTATTCCCATTCCCATTCTGAATAGTATATTTAATATATATTTTTACAACTAACCACAAATAAAGTCGGCGTTCAATCAGTTCTCTGTGTGTGTTTTTCACATACATGAAGTATATGCTGCTTGACTGCATCCATTTTTTTAACTTGTGTGTAGACAACCTCAAGGCCTCCTATCCACACTGAATGCAGAGGCAGTCCTCAGCAAATGCGCATTCACTCTGTCCACCTGGATGAATGGTTTGAGTAGAATTGGAGCAATAGATTGAAGCCTCCAAATAACTCCGCAAGTGTGCAATACATTCACGGGCATCTTTGGGATGGCTGTGGGTCGGACCTTCGAGGAGACCAGGCCACATAGGTTGTAAGGTAGCTATATGTGGCCTGTGGCAAGCTAGACTAGCTCGGTCGACTAGTTACATCGCTAGAGAACTGTTGCATGTTGATCATGCGTCCGTGCAGTCCCAACCTTCGCGTTGGTGCTTCCGTTGGTACTTCCCTTGCTTCGGGCTCTCTCCTCTTTCTTCTCTGCAGCAAATATTTCCTGCGGAATTCAACTGTTTCACAGGACCAAATAATCTGAACTGGGAACAACCATCACCTGCTAGTATGCATTAGTTCAAGTCCTGTCTATTTATCAAGTCTGTATCCACATGTTTTGACAGAGGCCTGACTTACTTGCAGCTGATGGTGCAGGGGGAGTTAAACATTCCATGGGAGGATATCAGCCTTGCGACAAGGGAGTCACTAAACCTCATTGCATTTGCATTTGGAACAGTTACTTGTAATTCTACATGCTATCCTCATAGGGAGATCAGAATGGATTAACAAAGGCCGGGCTCATGCATATAATTATTGCGTGCGAGGTGATCAACAATCATGCCTACAGGGATACGCAAATCTGGTCCGCCCCCACCTCATTTAACCCCCCACCTCGTTAACACAAAATGAAAACACTTTGTATAATATTACTCCTTTAACTGATTAACTTACTGTCATGAACGACATCCAATTTGCAATGCAAATATCAATGAATCTTCGTAATGTCCAGTGGGAGAGCATGCCTGTCCAATGCAAAAAGTACGCAACAGGAGATATGCCGATGATGGGGAGAGCACCCACAAAGAAAGCAATCACAACGAAGACGATAGCCCCAAGACGTGTACGCATTAGCTTGTGTAGGGGATTCAGGCCAGCCTGAACTTTGGGGGACAGGGGCCCAAACATTCCACGAGGGATATCAGCTGCCAAAGGCATTGTGACAAGGGAGTCACTTGCAGGGATCTCTGGTTGGTGTTTAGAATGGTGACAGCAAAGGTTAGAAGTCGCCTCTACCTTTTATCTTCCTCACGTTATGAAGGCGATTCTTGGCCTTTTCTGCAGCTTTCAGCTACCGCACTAGCAATCTTTGTTACTTCATCCACTTCGCGTGACAAATCACTCCATCCTTCCACACCAGTCTTGGGAGTTGGCCTGACATTTCAATAGCCTCGCAGACCATTATATCAATAGCGGAATGTTGGGTGGAGTTGTAGGGGTGGAGCTACATATGGGGTAAAGGGTTGGCTAACATTCGACACAATATCGCGCTCGATCGATATAGCGATCCTTTACCTTCCTTCCCTTTACTTCCCAACCCTCCCCCATCTTTTTCCTTAGTGTATACTGCATCGATCGAATAAAACATGTGGTAGGCGTTTGATTTGTTATGCTGGATGTTTTTAATTAGGCCGAAATTATGACGTGTTTAACTGGTAGACCCAAAGTGTATGGGTAAAAGATTGCTTTTGAGCATGGCCATATTGAGCATGTTCCCCTCAGCATTGGATGCTAGCTGGTCTTTGAAGTTTTGAAAGAAATTCTGTGTCTTAACCAATCATACAATCCCATCTCGTAGTGCTATCCAATTTTCTGCCTAAAGTTGTGAAGTAGTAATTTTGTTGTGTGTGTGTGTGTGTGTATGTGTGTGTTCACCTTACTGAGCATGGGCAGTGTCAGTTTATATTATTATTTTGTTGTGTGTGTGTGTGTGTGTGTGTGTGTGTTCATGCTACTGAGCATGGGCAGTGTAAGTTCTTTATTAAGTAGGGTATATATTAGGATTTATCTATAACACTTGTTTTATTACTTATTATTAACACTCTCCTCCTCCCCCCCCCCCAACTCCCATTTTTATTGCTCCCACATCTGGTCACATGTATCACACATGTGCAAGGGTGTGGTTAGCTTCACGTGGTGGATAGCTAGCTAAATATCAACCTCATGTAGTCTTCTGATGAAGACGAGAGCATCTAGCCGAAACAATGAGTGAGCAAATTTAAGTTGATTATCGAGAAAATCTTTGTGTCATAATACAGTGAACATAGGTACGTTATTTGAAGCATATTTTTAGAAGTGGTTCTGTGTATAGTCAATTATAATAACAATTCAATCTTCAAAATGCTGAGTCCCTTGGGACGATGTGCACTCAGTACAATACAAAACAAAAATAATAACGGCAATAAATAAGGTGGCTAGGTAAGATGTTCTGTTGGGTTGTATTGCTTGATTGTGGTGGAGTGTGGCAAGCCAAAGTCCCTTCCTCCTATTCCAACACCTTGTTATGCAATACAAAATACACCTCTATACACAGAACTTGCACCAACACCTGATTGCTCACACCCTCCACCAGAAATAATGCTACTCCTAATTGTGCGAGGGAAAAAATAGCCGCAGAATTGCTGCACGTATTGGCCAGTGCTCCTTCCCCATAACATAATCCTGGATTTACATAATCATAATGACATCACCAATACTATATAGATCAGTACTGGGTTAGAGCTTCATTTAGGGTTAGGGCCAAGGCAGTAGCTAGGGCTAGGGCAATGGCTAGAGCTAGGCAATCTAACAGTGCTCATTTTGTCATCATGGTTATTACAATGCTAGCTAGGATTTTTGTTATAGTCCTATGCCATGAGCAATCAATTATTATTTCAACAAACTCTCAGTTGACATAATTACTTTCTCAATGACCAACTTAAAAAAAAATTCACTCTAGATGCTCTAGCCTTCGTCGAGTTAATAAATTTAACAAGTAAGTCATATCTACTGTGTCAACTTAGAATTCGTTGATAAAATTTCTTTCTTGACTTTTCATTCTATAGATGCTCTAGCCTTCTATATACTGTATAGTGGGTAATTTCCGTTGGGAAATTATTTTCATGGATTTCATAGTTAAAAGTAAATTATGATTTTTTTACCCGTGGATTTTACTATACTCATAAATGTTGGTTTTAAACGAAAGTACATTAAAAAAATTGTAATATATAACTCCCTGTTTGCGAGAAACAAATGATATGGCAAGCTTGCTTGATATGATCATAACTAGTCCCACACAGTTCATGTTTCCCCTAGTTCTGTCCCAAATCCTGAGCAACATACAGCTAAGGAGATGTAAATAGTAAATAAGCCATTACCACCCCACCGAAATCTTGACTTACTGCCTAATAAAGCACGTCAGTGTACCAAAACTATCCCAGCTCAGCTAGTTCACCCATCAATAAGCAAGATATGTCTGATCAACACTCACTTGCTGCTCACCCTAAGCAAGATTCTCCCTTCCACAACATTCTTCCATCCACAATATTCTCCCATCCACAATATTCTCCCATCCACAACATTCTATCATCCACAACATTCTATCTGATCATCACAACATTCTCCCATCACAACATTCTCCCATCCACAACATTCTATCATCCACAACATTCTCCCATCCACAACATTCTCCCATCCACAACATTCTCCCATCCACAACATTCTCCCATCCACAACATTCTATCATCCACAACATTCTATCATCACAACATTCTATCATCCAAACATTCTATCATCCACAACATTCTCCCATCACAACATTCTCCCATCACAACATTCTCTCATCCACAACATTCTATCATCCACAACATTCTATCATCACAACATTCTATCATCCACAACATTCTATCATCACAACATTCTATCATCACAACATTCTATCATCCACAACATTCTCCCATCCACAACATTCTCCCATCCACAACATTCTCCCATCACAACATTCTCCCATCACAACATTCTCCCATCCACAACATTCTATCATCCACAACATTCTATCATCACAACATTCTATCATCCACAACATTCTATCATCACAACATTCTATCATCCACAACATTCTCCCATCACAACATTCTATCATCACAACATTCTATCATCCACAACATTCTATCATCAACATTCTCCCATCCACAACATTCTATCATCCACAACATTCTCCCATCCACAACATTCTCCCATCCACAACATCCTCTCATCACAACATTCTATCTGATCATCACAACATTCTCCCATCACAACATTCTCCCATCAACATCCTCTCATCCACAACATTCTCCCATCCACAACATTCTCCCATCCACAACATTCTCCCATCACAACATTCCCCCATCCACAGCATTCTCCCATCCACAACATCCTCTCATCACAACATTCTATCATCCACAACATTCTATCATCCACAACATTCTCCCATCACAACATTCTCCCATCACAACATTCTCCCATCACAACATTCTCTCATCCACAACATTCTATCATCCACAACATTCTATCATCACAACATTCTATCATCCACAACATTCTCCCATCCACAACATTCTCCCATCACAACATTCTCCCATCCACAACATTCTCATCCACAACATTCTATCATCACAACATTCTATCATCCACAACATTCTATCATCAACATTCTCCCATCCACAACATTCTATCATCCACAACATTCTCCCATCCACAACATTCTCCCATCCACAACATCCTCTCATCACAACATTCTATCATCCACAACATTCTCCCATCCACACATTCTCGCATCCACAACATTCACCCATCACAATCCTCTCATCCACAACATTCTCCCATCCACAACATTCTCCCATCCACAACATTCTCCCATCACAACATTCCCCCATCCACAGCATTCTCCCATCCACAACATCCTCTCATCACAACATTCTATCATCCACAACATTCTATCATCCACAACATTCTCCCATCCACACATTCTATCATCCACAACATTCTCCCATCCACAACATTCTCATCCACAACATTCTCCCATCCACAACATTCTCCCATCACAACATTTTCCCATCAACATTCTCCCATCCACAACATTCTATCATCCACAACATTCTCCCATCCACAACATTCTCCCACCCACAACATTCTCCCATCCACAACATTCTCCCATCCACACATTCTATCATCCACAACATTCACCCATCATAACATCCTCCCATCACAACATTCTCCCATCCACAACATTCTCATCCACAACATTCTCCCATCCACAACATTCTCATCCACAACATTCTCCCATCCACAACATTCTCCCATTCACAAAATTAAAACACATAATTTCTAGTCTTTTGTCTACACTTTCCGCTATACAATTACAGAAACATGGTTGTCAGACCATATATTTAGCAAGAACTGTTGCCTTCAAATTATCTGTACGATAGAAATTCCCATGGTGGAGTAGTTACAGCTACTCATTAATCTATTCCTTCCAAATTATTGTAATGTCCTTATGACTTTTGCAATTGAAAATCTTCTATCACTCATGTACAGTGTATGCACCCTGAACTCTCCTCGTAGCTACATCTTTAATTCTTCTATTACTCATGTACAGTGTATATATGCACCCTGAACTCCCCTCTTAGCAATGCTTATAAACTTATTTTTGACCTAACTCTGATAAAATAGTTATTCTCAGTGACTAATTTACACGAGATAAACTATTCAATGTGAACTGGTTCATCTGTTCATTCCAAATTAATCTGCGAATTAGTTTCGACGTAACTCAGTCTGACCCTACATACATCAAAGGCAGCATACTTGACATTGTGTTATCAACTAGCCATGACCTGGTTCAAAATCTTGTAGTAAAATCAAATCCTTCCACTCAACTTTCCTCCAACCAGAATTTTCAATTCCTGCATTATCTGTATAATCCCATAAATGTCATCTTCAATACCACTTCCAAAGTTCATGTTGAAAAATTGAGTCCTTGATCTTGACTTTTGAGTTATATTTACAATTCAGGTGACATCGAATTCATCTGGTGTAACCCATTCTTGACTCCATATCTTTCACTCCCAAAATCAAGAATAAAAGAAACTCTCATCCAGTCTGGTTCACTCCTAGTATCAGAAATAACCAAAACAAGATCCGTTTCCGGCATAGAAAATGTAGACACAACCCAGACTCATTGAAAACAAACCAAAGTATGTGATGAGGAATATCGCACTCTAACTGAAATAACTATGCAAACCATCTAGTTGTGGAGCATGCACAATCTGGTGATGTGGAGGAATTTTCAAGTAGGTTTGAAGCTAGACTAGAGAGGACTAATACCTCCTGTTATCCACCTGCACCGCATCAGCCCAGTCCAACCTAGAACAAGCAAACAAAGTTTTTTCAGTATTTTTACCACCAGTAACTTCTCTGTATCATCAATGTCAAGCCAGATGTAGTCTTATAGACTCCATCTCCATTTCTGAAGAGGATGTGTACAAAGTTCTGGCATCTGTTCATCCCTGGCCATGGGTCCAGATAAACATTCAGTTTTAACATTGACACTCGATTACACCATCTCTCCTGGCTTAGTTTAGCACCATAGCACCATTAGAATGGAAAACACATTAAATATAACTGGTACAAAATTCCGGAGACAACTCTTCTGTTAGAATTTACAGGCCCAATAGCATGTTATCTTACAGTTCAAAGATTCTTGAATGCCCACAACATCATTAACTTTTTTCCACCTAAAATATCGAATGCCCAATTTGGATTTCTCTGGAATAAGTTCTTAAGTTCCTAAATCTGCTCTTTGATGAGTTTTCTCACAAGAAACGGATTAATGCACTTTTCCAAGGCCTTGGATAAAATATCTCACAATCAAGCCAAGAGTCCATTTTGTCATTACTGGAAGACTTCTTCAAGTCCTACCTCTCCTCTAGATAGCAGCATATCTCCATCCTAGTGTTCAATCAAATCTACTGCATATCACATCAGGAGTCCCCCAGGGCAGGTAGCATCCTTGGCTCCCTGCTTATATCAATGTTCTAGAAAGCTCTATTAGATTGACCCAACTATATATTTTTGCGAAAATGCTGTAAACCTATATCAACTGCTAGGGATAGACTTCTGAACAATGTTAACGCCATCAACAACTGGAGTTCTACATGGAACCTTGAACTCAATCTAAATCATTTAATTTTCATCCCAAACACGCTACCAGACTTTTGACAAAGAACTACATCAGAAACACATGCAACACCACGAGGACCTATATAGGTATAGTTATCTCTGAAAATCTTTCCTGGTCTGATCATTATAATATTATCAGGTAGTTACTTGGCTTATTGTATCGAACTTCAACTCTGTCGCAACCAAACTTCCCTTGTTAGCCTCAACTAACACATTGCTCACCTGTCTGGGATTTCACTTGATAAAAAAAATTAATCTGCTAGAACGAGTTCAGCGGCATGTAACAAAATCCATTTTGAATAATTACATAATGGATCGTTTAATTGCTCTCAATTATTAGTTGCTTGACATCATCTTCTTTATATACCAAAAAAACACCTATATACAGATTACTGATGATGTCACTTTCTCAGCAACCAACATGAGATCTTTCTCATATATACAAACTTCTACCCTCAAGATCAATGCATCACAACTGTACTTTAATAGATTGCCGAGATTCTGGAACTCATTACCACAGAATCATTTCGCCACTATTTTTACAATATTTTCTGATTCAACTTCATGTCTTGTTTATTTTGATGGAGCTAACTATTCCTTGCACCTTTCCACTTCATTTTCCAAACATTGTCCACACCACTTCATCTGATTATTCACATGACATAACTATTACAACAGGCTGCTAGTATTTATTACTAGTATATATGTGTTCAGTACAGAACCCATGTCATGCTTTTATGTCAATCTCTCAAAAAATTATAATCGAAAAATCAAAAAACAAAAGACCAATCCATTTTTATGGTGGTGGTAGACGTTGCTAGAAGACACCAGCACCAGAAACAACACAGCACTTGGCATCGTAGACCACAATTTTAGAATCTAAGAATACGTATTTCACGGTAGCTCACAAACAATATGGCAACATGGAAAGCTGTCATATATGTCGACTGGCCCGATTTAAGTGGGACCATCCTGAATTTTGGTACTATGTCTGTGGATGTCCCGCTTTTATTGGTACCTTTTGAAGCCGAGGCAAACATCCTGATGAAGGCTAGAGCATCTACGTCGAGTGAATACAATATGAAGTTGATTATTGAGAAGGTGATTATAACATCACATGGTTCTTCATTCTCAGTCGCTTTCATGATCAAGAAGAAGGAGGTCAGTAACTGGAATAGACATGAACGGTTCTTCAAAAAGCCATGTTGATTATTAGATAAGTAGGGCCAAATATTTCATGGATTCTTTTCCCCCAAAAAACTTTCAGTAAGAGACATGGGAGGAAATTGGTCTGTAGTTCTGCACTGTTGAGTGATTACCACTTTTAGGGTTAAGAATGATTTTGTGAAGTTTCCTTTCATCTGGTATTGTACATTAATCAATGGAAAATGTAAGGAGATGAGTGATGGGAGTCATCAATGAGTGAGCTCATAGTTACAGAACAAGACGGCTCAAAATTGTCAACGCCAGGATTCTGATTAGCCGTGACAACATCATATTTGTTGATGAATATGTGGCAAAATTGGAAGGAGGAAAAATAAAATCACTGGTAGAAAAAAAACTGAGTTAAAGAACTTTTTTTGAGTGGATGCTTAATTAACCACAGCAGATTCGTGAATAATAGAACAGAAGGAGAACAACTTAAAAGATAGCTGCATAGTTTACTTGATTTAGAGTATATAAAAGATAGAAACTAGGCTAAATCCATTAAAATCACCTTCTCAATAATCAACTTCAAATTTTATTCACTCGACGTTTCAACTAGATGCTCTAGTCTTAAACCAATGTTCTGGTTGTATCAAACACTGAAGAGTTGACTCAATGGAAAGTAGCTAGGACTCTTGATGAATTGTGGGTTTACAATTTTACAACGATCAAGAGTGCTAGCCTTCTTTAGCTGCACTAAACTAGCAACAGAAACTTGTGGCATACACTCAATATACTATCTTAGCAAGAGACCAAATTTGTGAAACATCAGAGAGCAAGATACAGTAGTCAACATTGTGTAGAAGGTGATCTTGTAAAACCAACTAAGCCAGTAGTTCAGTTGAGTGCTAGAGGGGGGAGGAGAATGTAGCAGGTGTGAGGTGACTACATCGAACAAATTAAATGATGATCAAATTTGTCACTGTCAGTAAATGAATTGATGAAAGTGAAAGTGGACAATATGTGAAAATTTGATCAAGAATGTTGCCATTATGTGTGTGGGGCCATTTTCAAGTTGGACTAAGTTGCGAGAGAATAAATTATCTCAAAGATAAGTGAAATGGGATGTGGATACATGCAAGGTCGATCAACCAACATCTGTCATTTTGGATCGCCAGGTAAGATGATGTGCGAAGAACTGGGCAGGAATGATATTGCAGCAGGAAACAGGACTAGAAGGAGGGAGGGATATACACACAGCAAATGGAAGTATCAGCGGGTAATGCGAGGTTAATCATTATCAGCTCTATAGATGTATTAATTTTATTGAGAAGAAATGCAACCTAAACACTACCATCTCTGCCATCTCTATCATGCCGATAAATAGCCATCATGATGAGAGGATTTCTCTATCAAAAATGTATTTTGTGAGTCATGTTTCAGCGATTGAAAACACATCAAGAATTTGGCACAGGTGAGTGCTATAATTGAACTGTTTTTTAGGTTACGTGCATTCCACAGGCAATATGAAAATGGAAAATCATCAAGTAGTCATTTACAGGAGGTGTTGGAGTGAGAGATTTGGGTTGCATCAGCATATATGCGGTGGCAGCAGGCAGGTTCCAAGGTGAGAGTTGCAACTTGTGAAGAAAAGGGAAGTGCTGGGAGTTACCTCAAGTAGCTGTAGTGGTTGCTTCAGAACCATTGTGTGAAACTGTGGGGTTAGGGGTGGCTTCATTGTCATGGTGATCACTAGAGGTGGAGAATAATCAACTACACCAGTTACCTATTGTTGTTCACAGTGAGGCTGTCTTTGTGAATCTTGATCATTACGATCTGTACCAGATGATATCAGGTGTTTCTTTGAGTTAGTAAAAGAGATTCAACCTTTCTCTGATTGAAATAAAAGGAAGCCGGGACAATCTTACCTCATTAGCAAGAATAATGAGAACATCATGGGTTTGTTTAATGCAAAAATGGGTTGGCAGCGAAACTTTCCTAATCTAACCCAATCATTGACAGTACCATGAAATAATGACAATTAGTTATGCTGTGACAGCTCCAATGTCTTTCGCAGAACGGACATGTTGTGTAGTATCTTTTGGTTATCCTTGAATCCATAGGTTGTACTTTCTGTCTGACCTTAGTGTGTGTGCAGAGTTGAATGTAATGGTTTGACATCTGTGGAAATTTCAGAAGTGTAGAGGATTGACTAGACACAACATGAGCACAAGAAGAGGAGTAGGGGAAGAATTTTGTCGTTTTTATAACTAAGGCTCTCTGCTGACATTATGCTCTCCAGACTCTCCTTTAGAAATTTCACCAGTTGTTTAAGCTCATCAATCTCCAACTCTTGCTCATTCAGATGGCAATGAGGGTACTGAAAGGGTGTAGGGCATGTCTTCATGAGATGGAATGCAGTTATGGAGAGGCCTGCACATCTTATATGGAGCTATGTGCTACACTTACCCTCGCATTCTATCAAGTCTTGTCGGAGGCATCAACTATACCTTTGTACAGTGAAAGGCAACTCTGTAGTATCTTCCACCTTATATCATATATTTTAAGCAGTTTGCAACTTTTTGGACTTCAGAGTGACTTTAGCTGTCTTGGAAGCAATTTGAGGGAGAAGTGCTATTTTGGCAGGGAGTCTAGTCTACTGGTATATATATAGTCTGTTTGAGGTTATAGTCAACAGTAGCCTCACTCTTAGTTACCTTGTTACCGTAAGACAACTCGTATATATTGTGGATAGATGACAGACTGGTCTGACAGCATCTTAATCTAGGCCCAGCCCGTCAGTCAAGTTTCACTCATCTGATGGCCGCTTTCTTCAAACCACCTGCTCCCAGGGTACATCTTCAAGCCTTCTTGACTGTCACAGTGTATGCCAGGCACTGGCTGGACTGTCCCCCAAGAACTGAACCGAGACAGAACATTGAATAACTGGAATGTACATGTACTACCATTCACCAAATTTGATCACTTCAGGAACAACTTCAACCCTGGTATCATACCTAGTTTCCATGTATATAGCCTGTTCATATTCAAATTGTTAATCACTAGTTTTTGTACATTTTGTCCAGTTGTTGGCAGCTTAATGTGGCACTATATACATGACACCAAGTCACTTCATTCTTATTCCCATCTGTACTATTATAATTTAAAGTTCATATTGATACACACACACTTCAGCGCAATTTTTTTTTGTGTGCAAGTGTGTGCATGGCTGCAATAAAGAGGGTTTAAAGGAAAAAATAAAGAGGGTTTAAAGGAAAAAATAAAGGTCGGCCTGTTCCCATTTTCTTGGGCATGCTGAACTTCAAGGGCTGAGAAATGGAGATTGAAGGAAGTCACCCAGGAGAGCCCATGATGGCTTTGAAAACATTGTTACTATAAATCAACATTCTTCTCTTACGTTTCTACTGCGGGTATATATAGCAAGCTGAGAGAATATCCAGCTATATAGGAGGAAAATATCATGAATATTTTAAAAAATTTTTTGGTTGACACGTAGGATAGTTGGTATCCGCCTGAATCTGTCCTCATGGTAGTGGGAAATGATTTTCAGTGGACTTTTGGGGGACGATTGTATTTTTTTAAACTTTTTTTAAACTTGTGGTTACAACTTTAGAGCTCCGTAGATTCTGTGGTATGGACTTGATATATAGCTCAAAGATAGGTCTCTCTGTGTGCTCTCTTTTGATACTAAAATATGTTTCATAGGTATAACTATAGGCAACCCTAAAGTGGAGGGACCTCAAAAACCTGCACCCCACAATCGGCGTCCAAGATAACAAAAATGAAAAATGGGATGAGTGGAACCGCATGCAATGATTAGGCGTTAAGAATTTATTACCTGGGTGCGAAATTGAAGGCGCCTCTAGCCACTCTACCATTTTCATATTTTTTCATACCATGAAGCTTGCAGAATCTACGGAGCTCTAAAGTTGTAACCACAAGTTAAAAATTTTTTTTTTTTTTAATACCCAGTGGTCCTTGGCTAGTGGTCACGTGATATAGTCTTTGCCCAGCTAGGCAAGTAGCACCTTTACCTATTACTACGTCTCGCGAAAGATGTCAAGCCAGAGGCCTGTGGTGGACCTCACGGTGGAGGCAAGCCACCCTCTACCTAGAGAGCTGCAAGTCACTCTAAACCCCATCCAATCGAGGATGCGTTCCCCCCTCGGGGTTGTGATTTTTCTGCTCATTTCATTTGGCATCGGGATAATTCCCATCACTGTTGTTCCATTTATCTTGTACTCACTGCATTGGACGAGATTATGCCCCCACTGGCCTATTCGGAGGGCCATCGACCTCTGTGTGGGACATGGGATGACTATTTTGACGGTAACAGTTGAGCTAGCAGCCATTATAGAACTGCATGTACTGTACAATGTAAAATCAGGCCAGGGAGAAGTAGATTTTAATGGTGTGTCAGAATGTGGGTTCAATCCAATTGTTCTGCTCTTCTCCATGCTACAAAACAAGACATTACCTGTTGATGCTTGTGTAAGTGACTTTTGCTCAAACTGGTGGTTGTCAAAAGTTGTCTAATTGTTTTCTAACTCTTACACGATTATGTTCGGGCGATGTCAAAAACTTTAAGGCTTTTCTCTTTCAATCAGCTTATTTTCTTTTTTAGTGCCTATGCTCAACTGAAATACTTCGGTCTTCAGTCGAAGTATTTTGTAAAACGTTGGCACTAAAACAATGAAGCTGATCGAAACCTTAAGTTAATTTGGGATATACTAAAGATGGTGGAGGATAAATAGAATGAGCAGGAATCCCATCACAAAGCTAGGCAGCGCACTAGAGCTATGGTAACTTGAGCACTAGAGCTATGGTAACTTGAGCACTAGAGCTATGGTAACTTGAGCACTAGAGCTATGGTAACTTGAGCACTAGAGCTATGGTAACTTGAGCACTAGAGCTATGGTAACTTGAGCACTAGAGCTATGGTAACTTGAGCACTAGAGCTATGGTAACTTGAGCACTAGAGCTATGGTAACTTGAGCACTAGAGCTATGGTAACTTGAGCACTAGAGCTATGGTAACTTGAGCACTAGAGCTATGGTAACTTGAGCACTAGAGCTATGGTAACTTGAGCACTAGAGCTATGGTAACTTGAGCACTAGAGCTATGGTAACTTGAGCACTAGAGCTATGGTAACTTGAGCACTAGAGCTATGGTAACTTGAGCACTAGAGCTATGGTAACTTGAGCACTAGAGCTATGGTAACTTGAGCACTAGAGCTATGGTAACTTGAGCACTAGAGCTATGGTAACTTGAGCACTAGAGCTATGGTAACTTGAGCACTAGAGCTATGGTAACTTGAGCACTAGAGCTATGGTAACTTGAGCACTAGAGCTATGGTAACTTGAGCAAGCACAATGCTAGCATATATCAAACTCTTACATTTGCTAAACCTTTGCCTGACCTGTTCCACGGACCTGTTTCAAGGATCGACCATGCATATTCTTATTCTTATTAATATTATCTCTGGCCTGTTTCAAGGATCGACCATGCATATTCTTATTGTTATTATCTCTGGCCTGTTTCAAGGATCGGCCATGCATATTCTTATTGTTATTAATATTATCTCTGGAGGATCGACCATGCATATTCTTATTGTTATTAATATTATCTCTGGCCTGTTTCAAGGATCGACCATGCATATTCTTATTGTTATTATCTCTGGCCTGTTTCAAGGATCGGCCATGCATATTCTTATTGTTATTATATCTGGCCTGTTCCAAGGAGCAACCATGCATATTCTTATTCTTATTGTCATTATCTCTGGCGTGTTTCAAGGATCAACTATGCATCTTCTTATTATAGTGCATGAAGCCATAAACTTCCATTTTGGTACTCCTTACATAAATGACTTTATACTAGTTCTTTATACTAGTTAAGTACTACAACAAAATTAGCTTTCATTTTCAGTGAAAACAAGAACAATGCGGCTTTAAATTTGTGGGCTTAAATTTGGGTTGCTATGGCAACATCTCATGAATATTGATGTAATCAATTCGATTTGTTTCTTGGAATGATTTATCTAATTCTGTTAGTGTACAAGAATTGAAATTTGGTATGTAATTACTTCCCACCAAATGGAATGTTTTTGTAAAGCTAATTTTACGTTAACCCTTTTTCATTCTAAAAACAAGGGTGCAGTGGTTGAGAATAGGTATTATATTGAAATTAGTAAAAAGGCAATGAGTTATATTGGAGTTACAAAATTCTAAATATGTTCTACTATTATAATTCACTAAACATCTATAAAGTCAAAAATTGCTTACTATAGCTCTGTTTCAGGAACACGATGATGCGATTGATATGATTTCACAGTATCTTCTACTTCAACAGCTCCTGTTTTTCCCTTCACAGTACGCACGATGATATTCCCTCACTCTTCTATAATACTTCTGTATCAACTCAAGACTAACTGAATCCAAGGCTGGTTGAATGATTTTCTTCAGTGCTACAAATGTATAATCATAGTTAGTTTGTCTGAACCGTTTTGCCTGACCCCAAACCTGTTCAACAGGGTTTAACTCACAATAGTATTTTGGAAGGACAATACATACACCTGTGCTTGTGACTGGAAACCAACTCCTCTACTCGAGTTTTCTGGGTCATAAAATCATGCATGCTTTCCAGGACTTTGATCATCTCAGTTTTGACCATGCCTGTGGTGTCCACACCACGCTCTTCCAGGACTGTTTGTAAGTCCTTTGGTCGGCCACTTGCTGTAGTCATCACTTGCATCACTCCATCCCAGTATGTGTTTCGCCTCTTTGGTTGCTTGTCACCATCACTTACATTCATCCTGTGTGCATTTAAAGCATTATCAGCATAAGCAGTGCTTTGGTCAAAGATATATGTTATTGAGTGTGTTTCACTAGGATATTTTGTTTCGGCTATTTCAACCGCATTTTCCAATTGAATCAGAAACTTTTCACAGTTCCAATATCCTTCAGATTGGGCTCCATACTTGAACAAAATCCTGGAAGCTCTTGGAATGGCTGGATAGATTGGCTTTGCTCGCTCATGTTCTTCTCATTGAGCTGTAGATAACTATGATGCTCAGTAATAAAGTCACTCACCATAATCCCACGTCCAATTGATTTTGGTCGATTAGTAAGTTTCCATTAGTAAGTTTCCCTGCTTCAGCCAACTGCCACGATGGTCCTTCATTTGCATGAAAAGTGGACTCATCGTTGTAAATAAGCACAAGCTTTCTTAAGGCAGTACTGGAACCTACATTCTCTTCCAATTTTCCATCCCTACACTCTGGTGGTGGCAAATGTGTGCATTCCAATACCTCAATGTTTCGTAAGTACATCTTCCTGTACTCATCGACATATACACCCTAACAGTAAGATATAGGGTGGAAGCCAAGACAGGGTTTCATTTAGAAAATTGTCCAAGGGGGGGCAACTGGAGGAATCTGGATATTAAGGGGGGGCATGATGTCAAGCACTTATCATCATCAATAAGAATTTTAATAATACAATTTCCAAGGGGGGGCAAAAATCTTCCTGCCCCCCCCTAAATGAAACCCTGCAAGATAATGTAGCCACTTACAAGCAGTGTGAGGAATTATGCTACGAGGAAAGCCAGGAGAGAGGTGAGAGTAGGGAAGCAAATCATGGTTGACTCCGGCAGCAAATCTAGCAGCTGTCATGGTTGGTTGACCTTTTTCATAGGCATTTTGCTGTAACCATGTCAGTGCTTTTGAGCGACACTCCTCATCATCCAATACATAGGGCCGCTTGTGCTTTCCTCTTAGAGAATCAGCTAACTCTCCCTCGTTACAGTAAAAATAATTCCTCCATGATTGAATTGAGCAGTTATTGAACCCTACCACAGATCCTGCCTCATTAGCAGCTGCTACATTTGTCAAGTCCAAATCTTATCCTGAAAGTGTCCATAAGAATGATAGCAAACATTTTCTGGACACGCTGACTAGAGACCCATTCTTTATAGCAAGCTGTTGCTTCTTCTTCTGTAAAGGTATGGTTGTCAGAGGAGCTATCATTGTCATTCTCTTCATCGGATGAATGAACTGGTGGCAGCCCAAATGAGTCATCCAAGGGATAGAAGTTTGAACTGCCAATGAAATTGTGGTTGTCCCAGCTTGTGAGCTAGATATAGGTTGACTCACTTCTTGAAGAAGTGGTGTTTCTGGTTCAGACTCCAATTCAGGCAACTGTGACACAGCTGTCTTCACTCATATTGGTCATACATAGTGCTTTAGCAGCTCTCATACTCTCAGCTCTGGCTAGCTGACGCTCTCTTTCACCAATTTGGGCTTTTTTTTTGCACTCATTAGCTAAACAAATGCAGAACAAAACCAAAAGCTCTAGCATGTGTTCGGTTACCATGGAAACAGGCAGCGCCCATATATTTGTTGTGTATGGCACAAAAAAAAGAAGTAATTACAAGAAAGTGTACACAAGTTATTCGCGCGAATTAAAATGGAAGCTTATCTGCTTGCACTATATTATCTCTGGCCTGTTTCAAGGGTCAACCATGCATATTCTTCTTCTTATTATTATTATCTCTGGCCTGTTTCAAGGGTCAACCATGCATATTCTTCTTCTTATTATTATTATCTCTGGTCTGTTTCAAGGGTCAACCATGCATATTCTTCTTATTATTATCGGGCTTGTTTCAAGGGTCAACCATGCATATTCTTCTTCTTATTATTATCTCTGGCCTGTTTTTCAAGGGTCAACCATGCATATTCTTCTTATTATTATTATCTCTGGCCTGTTTCCAAGGGTCAACCATGCATATTCTTATTATTATTATCTCTGGCCTGTTTCAAGGGTCAACCATGCATATTCTTATTCTTATTAATATTATCTCTTGCCTGTTTCAAGGATCAACCATGCACAGGGTTTCATTTACCTTTTTGCCCCCCCTTGGAAATTGTATTATTAAAATTCTTATTGATGTTGATAAGTGCTTGACATCATGCCCCCCTTAATATCCAGATTCCTCCAGTTGCCCCCCTCCTTGGACAATATTCTAAATGAAACCCTGATGTATATTCTTATTAGTATTATCTCTGGCCTGTTTCAAGGGTCAACCATACATATTCTTATTATTATTATCTCTGGCCTGTTCCAAGGGTAAACCATGCATATTCTTATTAATATTATCTCTGGCCTGTTTCAAGGATCAACCATGCATATTCTTCTTCTTATTATTATTATCTCTGGCCTGTTTCAAGGGTCAACCATGCATATTCTTCTTCTTATTATTATCTCTGGCCTGTTTCCAAGGGTCAACCATGCATATTCTTATTATTAATATTATCTCTGGCCTGTTTCAAGGGTCAGCCATGCATATTCTTCTTCATATTATCTCTGGCCTGTTTCAAAGTTCAACCATGCATATTCTTCTTCTTATTATTAATATTATCTCTGGCCTGTTTCAAAGATCAACCATGCATATTCTTCTTATTATTGTTATTATTAGCATGGTAGCTGATAAATGATAGTAGATAGCAACTATTTAAAAATATTACCAATGGAATATTAGAGGGTGAGAGAAGGGTGCAATGGAGATGTTGGGGGTGAGATGCAACATTGGAACACTTGCGGAGAAATGAAGGGTAAAGGAGTTTAAATGTGAAGTGGGACCATAAGAACTTATTTAGAATGTTGAGATTGTAGATGACAAAGGAAGCCGTCTGAATTATATTTATTCATGCTCTTGTCTTTTTATATGCCTTTTTTATATGCAATTTCCCCCCACCATGGGTAAGGGAAAAGCGATAATGGAGGCACTAGGAGAACATACTGCTGCTTGCTTAGTTACCAGAAATAGAGGAAGAATAACTTCTTTAATACCAGACCTCTGAACAAGCAACCAGTACTGTATCTCAACTGTGACTTCCGATTCCAGTCTATATCTCGGTTCCAATTCCTATGGACCTCGGAATGAGGTCCTAAACCCAGAACATGATACCTGCTCAGAATAAGAGAAAACACTCGAATTGCGTAATGGACTTGAACTGAGCTAGTTACGTTTATTATTGACGTTATTGATGTGAGATTGTGTATGATTCTATTTAGAAGGACAGACCTACACTGAGAGCTGGTAAAGGTGGGATATTTGTTGCATGTCTGTGTGTGTCAAGGACTGCTATATATTGTGTCTATGACTGCAGTTGAAAAAGTGAAATGACATTGTTTTATAATTTTATTATTTATTTGATGCATTCACCTCGCTAGTTCACCTTGCTAGTGTCGCTAGCAAGGAAAAGACTGAGTTTATAATTTTATTATTTATTTGATGCATTTACCTCCCTCGCTAGTTTCGCTAGTGCAAGGAAAAGACTGAGTTTATAATTTTATTATATATTTGCATTCACCTCGCTAGTGCAAGGAAAAGACAGGGTGTATTGTGCAGTA
This sequence comes from Cladorhizidae sp. MBARI D1340-BT2, assembly GCA_028752905.1. Classification (NCBI taxonomy): domain Eukaryota; kingdom Metazoa; phylum Porifera; class Demospongiae; order Poecilosclerida; family Cladorhizidae; species Cladorhizidae sp. MBARI D1340-BT2. The sequence continues at coordinate 6,255,082 of JAQNBH010000018.1, read as the reverse complement.
ATCAGGTGAGCTATAGGTGCTCACTTTCAGGGGGGTTGGATCGCTGCATGCTAGCTGCTATAGCGCCCTCTGGTTTGTTAACGGTTAGTTCCCACGTATGGTTGCTAGGTTCCCATGCATGGTTGCTAGGTTCCCACGTATGGTTGCTAGGTTGCATGGTTGCTAGGTTCCCATGTATGGTTGCTAGGTTCCCACGTATGGTTGCTAGGTTCTAAGTACCCATGTAGAGCACGAGATTTAGCATTTGTGGTTTTCATTGTTAGAATCCTCGCACAGTATGGCGGAGGCTTCCATTAGATCATAACACAGTGTAATGTAGCTTCCTTGTACTCTATACAATCGTGAATATCCCTCCCCCCCCATAAATTTTTCTATTAGTCACCAACTGTCAATATTTAACCTAAAAAATATCCCTCCAGATAATGCATCAGTAGTTTAGCCTCTTGCTTGTACTATTGATTACTGCTGTGATGTGTTCTCTATCTCTTCCACCTCCTATCCCATAGGCTATTTATGGTAAGTTACTGAAAGTTCATTTCACAAAATGTTTCATAAATATCTTCCTTTACATCCTAGAGAGCATGTTTGGAATCAAAATCCGAACCTTTGGATACGGCGGCACATTTAAGCGTCGCTCCCTGATAATCATGAATCATGTCTCTTACTTTGATTGGATGTTTTTCTGGAGTGTGTCACACAGACAGGGAGACTTGTCTTATTGGAAGGTCATTACTAAACGTTTTCCAATTCGTAACATTCCTGTCTTTGGTAAGTATAAGTACTGATATATATTTAGCTGATTTTTATAAATTGCATGGCCACGGATATTGTATTAATTAATTTCTACATAGGTGTGTACAAAATTTAGAGATCCCAGTGGAACTCCAGGTGGTGTGAATTCCTCTACATATAGTTCTTATCTTTAAATCAGCTTTTTGGTTTGTTGAAGCCAACAGAGTACAAGGCAGTTGCTGCACAGCAATGCACTGCAATAGCTGGTTGTTTAACCCTCTCACCGCTGTAAGCGCCATATGGCGTAATGGACTTTAAAAATCGCTAATAAATCGATCGCTTGGCCTATAGTCATAATTTGCATACCACCGGAAAGAGCAAATATTACTCTATATGATGTCCAAAAATCACATCTGGAAATGCCCGATTAGTCAGCGAAAAATACGTGCAACTACCGACGGTTCGCGGTTTTGACGACCTAAAAATGAGTGGACGTTTAACGCTTAAAGAAGTACTTTCCCTGGTTTCTAGCGAGGATTTTGCTCTTACTGAGGATGAGTCAGAGGAAGAAGAAGGTGAAGAAATATGTGGCTACCTTGGAAATGCAAGTTCTGATTGTGCAGCAGTGCATTCTTTAGCCGCTGTAGTTGACCCTACTTTAGACCCTCAGGATTCTTCCTTTTGCTATGACCAGCTCTCTAGTTATAATGAAATTGATCAGGAAGCCTTCTCAGGTTAGCTAAAGTATCTACATATTTGTATTTGCATGTTCTTTCTCAAATAGTTGAATTTCAATAACATAATAAACCATTGTATTACTGGGCTATAGAATCATATGATCAAATTTTGTCAAAAACCCACCGCTATATATTGCTATATGCCTAAATTATTATGACTAATGTTTACTAAATGCTAACTAAATGAGTAAATATATTATAAACATTTTTTGTTGATTAAATGTTAGATATTGATAGAGAAATTTAGCATAATGATATTCATATTTTGTGGTTGATAATGTGGTTAACTAATGAGATCACATTGTTTATAAACAATGGTGCTATCACATGACAAAATTACAACTGATATGAATGGATTGCTGATTTTATAATGATTTTTTTTTGGTAGCTGGTATACTTTAGGAAAAATGTCCAGGAAAGTCAGCGGTGAAAGGGTTAAGGGGGGGGGGGGGGAGGGGGACTAAAGGTCAAATACTAAAAACATGCTTTCTCAGACCCGTGAATTTTTTTCATACACTCTATGGTATAATTTTTGTTACCAAAAGATAGAGCTTTGGGGGGCTTTAAAATGAGAGGGGGGAGAGGGGCTTCAGGTTTCAGTTGTAGTTTGATCTAGTAACAGGGTGCTTGACCTACCCACAAAACAAGTTTGAACCCTGCTCTTGGAGAGAGTTTCGCACAGTCAATTTGAATGCCCTCAACTACTTTGCCCGTCAATCACCCAATAATGTAACGACCCCCTCACATTATATCTCAATCACCCAATAATGTAACGACCCCCTCACATTATATCTCAATCACCCAATAATTTAACGACCCCCTCACATTATATCTCAATCACCCAATAATGTAACGACCCCCTCACATTATATTTCAATCACCCAATAATGTAACGACCCCCTCACATTATATCTCAATCACCCAATAATGTAACGACCCCCTCACATTATATCTCAATCACCCAATAATGTAACGACCCCCTCACATTATATTTCAATCACCCAATAATGTAACGACCCCCTCACATTATATCTCATTTTAAAGCCCCCAAAAACTCTAAATTTTGGTAGCAATATTATATCCATGAGTTGTATGATAACAAAGATACACATCTCAGAAAGCATAATGCTTCTTTTTAAAAGTTCGACCTTTACTCCCCTCTTGCACATCCCGATACAAAGCTCGCAGTTTTTGTTAGGTAGTTGCTTCACGGTTTATTTCTAATGTTCACATGTTGAGTGCATATCTGGACTCTTTCTCCTCTGGCTCAAGGGTCAGTGTTTCTCCTAATGTCTTGGGATAGGCATGATGTCCCCATGATGCTCTATGGTCTGTTTTTAGTTGTTCGTTCACGTGCCAAGGTGGGGGAAAATCTTCGTTCAGTTCCAAGTACAGGTGCACAGTTGTGTGAATAACAAAATGTGGGCTGGAGTGATCCAAGATCCACTTCCCAATGTGTTCTACAAAAACACAGCATAATCACTTGGTTCTAACCACTGGATTACATTGTGTTTAACCCATCCATTGCTGGATTTACATAGCACTGGATTGCATTGTGTTTAACCCATCCGTTGCTCGATTTACATAGTACTGGATTACATTGTGTTTAACCCATCCATTGCTGGATTTACATAGCACTGGATTACATTGTGTTTAACCCATCCATTGCTGGATTTACATACTGGATTACAATGTTGTCTTTAACCCATCCATTGATGGATTTACATAGCACTGGATTACATTGTGTTTAACCAACCCATTGCTGGATTTATATAGCACTGGATTACATTGTGTTTAACCCATCCGTTGCTTGATTTACATAGCACTGGATTACATTGTGTTTAACCCATCCGTTGCTCGATTTACATAGTACTGGATTACATTGTGTTTAACCCATCCATTGCTGGATTTACATAGCACTGGATTACATTGTGTTTAACCCATCCATTGCTGGATTTACATACTGGATTACAATGTTGTCTTTAACCCATCCATTGATGGATTTACATAGCACTGGATTACATTGTGTTTAACCAACCCATTGCTGGATTTATATAGCACTGGATTACATTGTGTTTAACCCATCCGTTGCTTGATTTACATAGCACTGGATTACATTGTGTTTAACCCATCCATTGCTGGATTTACATAGCACTGGATTGCATTGTGTTTAACCCATCCGTTGCTGAATTTAAATAGCACTGGATTACATTGTGTTTAACCCACCCATTGCTGGATTTACATAGCACTGGATTACATTGTGTTTAGCCCATCCATTGCTGGATTTAAATCACTGGGTTACATTGTGTTTAACCCATCCATTGCTGGATTTACATAGCACTGGATTGCATTGTGTTTAACCCATCCGTTGCTGGATTTACATAGCACTGGATTACATTGTGTTTAACCCATCCATTGCTGGATTTATATAGCACTGGATTGCATTGTGTTTAACCCATCCATTAACCCATCCATTGCTGGATTTACATAGCACTGGATTACATTGTGTTTAACCCATCTGTTGCTGATTTACATAGCATTCTAACTTCATTTCACATACCGTAAACTAGCGCTCCGCCTCTTACCCCCAACCTACAAGAAAACGGGTGCCTGACTGAGAATAAGCACTTACTAAATACTGTTGCTAAATAACGTATACTCACAAAAAAATTTATGAGTTACTTTCCATAATTTTTTTAAAATTGTGAACTGAGAACCTAATCCTGCATGCCAGTGGAAGGAGCTAATCAGGCGAAGAAAGACCCAGTCTCTCGAGGCAGGTTACATAGGAGAAAATCTCTTGAGGAGGAACTAGCCTGCTCATTCAAGTGTTTGACTTTTTTCCTCAGAAACAGGTTTGATACTGAACTATTTAAACACCCTACATGGCGAAAGGCTCCTTTTAGCCAATAATGGGAACAATTCTTGCGACAGGCTCGCTATTGGCATCCATCACAAGCCAGAAGTGGCATGTCTGAAAGTGTTTTGGAACTTCATAGGCCCTGGAGGAGTTACCTGCGCTACTAGACAGTGTTTGCATTTTGCCCGGGTAAAACCTATTTAAGGGGGGACATCTGCACTTTTTTAAATATTTTTTTTTAACCTGTGGTTACAACTTTAGAGCTCAGTAGATTCTGCAAACTTCATGGTATGGACTTGATATATAGCTCAAAAGATAGGTCTCTCTGTGTGCTCTCTTTTGATACAAAAATATGTTTCATAGGTATAACTATAGGCAAGTTACTAGACCCTAAAGAGGAGGGACCACAAAAACCTGAATCGCTCCAACCTCCATAGAAACCACTCTGAGTTGCGAAGTGCAAAAAAATTAAAAATGGTACAAGTGGCTAGAGGAAGCTCTAGAGTACGCAATGAGTATATTGAGTAGGCGTGAAAAATTTATTACCTGGTCAAGCGCGCGGTTGGAAAATTGAAGGCGTTGACAAAGCGTCGCCTTGTCAACGCCTTCAATTTTCCAACCGCCGCTTGACCAGGTAATACGCCTACTCAATATACTCATTGCGTACTCTAGAGCTTCCTCTAGCCACTTGTACCATTTTTAATTTTTTTGCACTTCGCAACTCAGAGTGGTTTCTATGGAGGTTGGAGCGATTCAGGTTTTTGTGGTCCCTCCTCTTTAGGGTCTAGTAACTTGCCTATAGTTATACCTATGAAACATATTTTTGTATCAAAAGAGAGCACACAGAGAGACCTATCTTTTGAGCTATATATCAAGTCCATACCATGAAGTTTGCAGAATCTACTGAGCTCTAAAGTTGTAACCACAGGTTTAAAAAAAAAAAAAAAAAATGCACAGACGGTCCCCCTTAACCCAACCCAGTGGGTAAAACCTGTGATTTAGGTATTTTCCCCAGGTTTTACCTCTATTTTACCCGAGTTTTTTACCCAGGCTTTGCCCAGGTATTACCCAGTGATATAAAACACTTATTTATAGCCCTGTCACAGCCCTGTCCCAGAGTCACAAGTGTCTTGGTGGTGGTGGACACCAGGGCTATTTAAAAGGCAAGCAGGTCATCATTCACTGCTTACAGTTTAGTAAGTGTACTGCAATTACAACTGAAATTCTGCTATTCAAATACTTCTGCAGTTTTCTAAGTGGATATAGGATCATGGAAGTAGCCTATGCCACCAGCAGTGAGAGAAGTGGATGGCCAAAGAATATTGTGTGGCAACACAATCATCCAACAGGAACAGGCAAGAAAGTACAATGCAGGAAGTGTTTCCATTTGTTATCAGCATATGTGGAGCACCTCATCGCTCATCACAAAATATGTTTGGGTATCTTTCTTGTGACTACCCCGCAAAAGAGACCTGCATGTGACTTATCAGATTTCCAGGATGAAATCGGAGAAGCTGAACAACCATCATCCAGCCATGTAGTCTCCTCTCTACTACCCCGCAAAAGAGACCTGCATGTGACTTATCAGATTTCCAGGATGAAATCGGAGAAGCTGAACAACCATCATCCAGCCATGTAGTCTCCTCTCTTCCTCCCCCTGCAAAGAAGCAGCGACAGACTGTCTCAATGATCACCTTGTCACAACTACACCAGTCCAAAAGCAAGACCTGGACCAGGCATCGGGTGATCTGTTGTATGCCACCTACACACCCTTCAACTTTGCTGATCACCCATTATTCAAGAAAGTTTGCAACATGATGCGCCCAGGATATGTGCCTCCAACAGCCAAGCACATCGGTGGCTCACTTCTTGATAATTCGCACAACCAACTTCAATCAAAGATGAGGTAACAGCTACAGAATAAGCCCACAACTATCCAACAGGATGGCTGGACTAACATCAAGGATGACCCCATCATTGCCACTTCTCTCACTGCTGGTGGCATAGGCTACTTCCATGATGCTCATGACCCCATATCCACTAAGAAAACTGCAGAAGTATGCAAAGATCTTCTTTTGGACTCTATCAAGACAGCAGAGAGCAAGTATGGCTGTGAAGTACTGAACTGCTGTACAGACAACGAGAACAAAATTAAGAAAGTGTGTGAAGAAGTCCACAAAGAGCATCGTGATGTCAATGTATATGGCTGCATGAGTCACAGCCTGAACCTTCTTTGTGAAGACCTGTCCACTCCATGGGTCATGCAGCATGTCAAGTCCATCAACCATCACTTCAAACATGTCCACCGTTCCCATGGATGGTTGAGGGAGTCACCTGGCCATGTTAAACCCAAACTGACACGCTAGAATAGTAATCTGGATCGTCTGAAATCATTTATGACCAATCATTCCATCTACAAGAAAATAGCCATAGACAATGCTGATGAGATGGATCCCATTATTGTTAGTAAGATCAAGAATCTAGGTATTCTATATGCTGCTGGAGATCTCCTGGAACAACTCAAACCTATTACTGTTGCCATCAACATGATAGCGGCATGATTGCTGATGCTACACATCACTACCTCTCCCTCCTTAAAGAGCCCTATCTGGAACCCCACCAGGATGCTATCAAAAAACGCTTTGCTGCAGTGATTAAGGTTGGCCACCTTGCTGCCTACCTACTTCAGTCTAAGTATCAGGGCCAGTTACTTAGTGATTATCAGATTGAGGATGCCAAAGCTTGGATGAAGACGAAAAGCCAAGCATTCCTCAGCACAGCCATCTCTTTTGAGGCTCAGGAGGCCCCATTGCCTTCATTCTACTTTGAGCCAACTGAAACACCACCTCTCACTTGGTGGAAAGGTGTAGACAAGAGGTGTGCCCTGCCCCCTGGATTCATGCAACTTATGAAGCAGCTCCACACTGCAGTTGCATCTTCCAGCTCCATAGAACGTATATTTAGCTCCTATGGACTTATCCACAACAAACTCCGCAACCGCTTGGGAAATGAGAAAGCCCAGAAACTCGTCTTCTGCCACAGGCTCCTGCGAGGACCTCAGGAGATTGACTATTAAATGTTTAACTTGCATATCAATTGGACTTTAATCCCATGAATCTTGTTTAAATATTTAAATAAATCATTAAATAACTAGTAGACAACCTTGTCACTTGGTAAATAAATGCTGAGTGAAACACAGCTCCTGTTTTTATCTAGTTCTTTGCAGTTGCCATTTATTGAATGTCTTACTTCCTGATTACACTTATAATATTATTCTATTGTGTCTATTATTTTATCCTGGGCTGTGTCCGTGTTTGAGTAAAACCTGGGTAAAACCCGGGTAAAACTCGGGTAAAACTCGGGTAAAAGGTATTTAACCCAACCCGGGTTACACCCAAGCCCTGGGTAAAACCTGCGAACTCTGCTACTAGAAGACTGGAAAAAGGCCACAAGTCCCCTACAAGAAGCAAAGAAGTCGTCGGGATATTACGAACAATTGTAGACAATTGAAACTAACATTAGTAGACGTGCTAATTCTTGTAAATTAATGCTCAATGTTTTGTTGGAATAATTGCCTAATGGTGCAGCTAATATGCTAATATGCAAGTGTACTTTTTTCTACGACATCGATATCAGAGCCCAGCAAAATACCATAAGAGCGCCTAACAAAGAAAGGGAGTCAACTTTGGCAGCAAAGTGAAGGTCGTGATAGAGCTTGTGAAGTATGTAGTATTATTCCAAGGTGTATAACTAGCTACCTAAATAAATATCTAACTAGATATCTAGCGTACATGCCAAGTACCCAGGTAAATGCTGTCTTGTCAGGTTTGTACCTGTGAGGAGGGAAAGACAAAAGTATGCTAAGCTAGCTTATAAACATAGCTATTTACTTACCTGGGAGCTCTTGTTCCTGTTCTTCACCATCATCACAGTGTATAAATAAAGTATACTAAGCTAGCTTATAAGCATAGCTATTTACTTACCTGGGAGCAATTGTTCCTGTTCTTCACCATCATCACAGTGGATATATAAAGTACTCAGCTAGCTTATAAGCATAGCTATTTACTTACCTGGGAGTCCTGTTCCTGTTCTTCACCATCATCACAGTGCATATATACTAAGCTAGCTTATAAGCATAACTATTTACTCACCTGGGAGCTCCTGTTCATGTTCTTCACCATCATCACAGTGCATATATACTAAGCTAGCTTATAAGCATAACTATTTACTCACCTGGGAGCTCCTGTTCATGTTCTTCACCATTATCAAAGTGCATATATAAAGTATACTAAGCTAGCTTATAAGCAATAGCTATTTACTTACCTGGGAGCTCTTGTTCCTGTTCTTCACCATAAGCATAGCTATTTACTTACCCGGGAGCTCTCGTTCCTGTTCTTCACCATCATCACAGTGCATATACTAAGCTAGCTTATAAGCATAGCTATTTACTCACCTGGGAGCTCTTGTTCCTGTTCTTTTCCATCATCACACTCAATATCTCGATCGCTAGGCAAGTCAAGACAGCTGCAATCTCTGACCTTGAAATAAATGTGTTGTAATCCATGATTTCACTCAGAGCTGCTAGCTCTTCGTGGTCTCTAGTTTGTTGTCCATGATAGGCAAACCTCCCTTCTCCTTCCTTGTCACTACTTATAATTTCAGCCAAAATTGTTGTCATCCAGAGTCACCAAAACATTATTCAAATTCAGCCTCGAAACCATTTTTTTAATTTTAATTGTACAGGCATGCTTGACATTACGTTTATCTTAGTTACCTGGGAGCTATAAATTAAAATATTTTAAATGCAGCTCGAGCAGAGCACTGTGCATGCCCATATATATTTAGCGTGCATATTTCTGGTGTAGTTGCAGTCATTAAAAATACAATGCCATATGGCGTCTACGGCAGTGAAGCAATTAAGTGATTGCAACAAGAAGATGACTGGGAACCGATAAATGCCCAAAAGGAAAGCAAGATAGAATCACTCCAGTTACTTCTTGCAGTGCATCGACTCGATCAAACGTACCTACATATATACTAGAATGAGGCATATATTGTTAAGTGCCTGGAGACATGAATCATTGCTGGCCATCTGTTATAAGCACATGTGCTTAACCTATTCCCATCATCGCCGTGCAGAGGTTGCAACGTATTTTCTGTCACTATGAATAAGATTTTAAAAATAATTAAAGTGGTGTCGTGTATGTTCTGTATAAATTGAGTTCTAGAATGCCTATATCTCTTACCACACTATTCAGTACTTTTGGTAACATGTGCAAAGTGTATAGGATAAGTATGTCTTTATAATGTCCGTCTCAATGCCAATGAATTATATTATATGGTGTTTTGTTCCGTGATGACTTTTGTGAGGTAAAGGGTCGATAACACTGCCTATTATCTCTGCATTTTCTTCTGGTGTAAACAGGCTGAGGTAAATGGTTGCTTTGTGTAGCTTTGTTATATGTTGTGAATGTTGATCGTGCCACAGGTCAGTGCGTACAGATGGCCTGTTTCCTCTTCCTCGCTCGTAAGTGGGAGACGGACAAACTCGAGTTCCGCAACAAACTCTACTACTTCAATGCCATCGACTATCCCGTTCAGCTCCTCCTATTTCCCGAGGGTGGAGACTTCTCTCTCAAAACTAAAGCACGTAGCGATCAGTTTGCGAGAAACAACAACCTTCCTTTCCTCAGCTACTGCTTTCACCCCCGCACGACTGGATTCAAATACACCGTCAACGCCCTCAGGGACGGTGGGCTGGATGCCGTGTATGACATGACCATCGCTTATCCCGATGTTCTCTCGAAGTCACCCAGCGATGTTCTGAAGGGGTACCTGCCAAGAGAAGTGCACTATCACATCAACAAGTATGACGATGAGGATCTCCCCAAGGACCAAGATAAATTGGAGGAATGGCTCGGTGAACGTTGGCTGGAGAAGGAGGAGAGGTTGAAGGAATTTTATACGCACAAAGAATTCCGGGAAGGAGATGGAGAGAGATCTATTGAAGTACGAAGACCGAAAAAGACTCACTCTCTTCTCTTGTCCTTCTTGGTTTTCCTTGGTCTCAATGTGATGGTGTGCCTATCCCTGCTCTGTGTGCCTTACTTCTGGCTCTTTTTGGTGGTCGGGTGCCTCTTTCTCTGCCTTGGTCATCGCAAAGGACTGGGAAATATTTTCATGCAATTCAAGAGGAAAGAGATCGAGGAGGCAGTGCAGAAAAGTGAATACAACAGAGACAATTAGCCCAGAGATGATTTCTTAGCATCCTCTCTTACGTGGCACAGCAATAATACATGCATAAAGCAGAGACAGGAATGTTTTTATACCAATTTTGACCATATATTGGTGAGCTAAAAATGTAAAGGGTCATCTAACTGGTTGTGGTCCATATGGGGAGATTTTTTTTAATACAAATCATAATTGTTTTTGGTGGGGGGGGGGGGGGGGGGGGGGATGGTTTGTGTAAGCATTTATCCCGAGTTTTGGTGTGGTTGAAAGATGGTGGAGATAGAGTAGCAGGAGTTCTTGGGGAGTTCTGTAGATAGTCTTGGTCATGAGTGAATTATAGGGCCCTTGGGGGCTCGGGCCAAAGGAGTTCTCGGGAGCTCTGACGAGGATTGTGGTGCGTCTAGCAGCAATGGTAAGATGACAAGTGGAAATGTCTAGTTCCTAGAAGATAAGGGCAACCCCTATTTACTTATATACTTATATGCGAAACTCGGTTAACAATCGATGCACATAACATTAATGTTGAGGCTAACTGGTGCATGTGGTAAGGGTCATCAAGTACATGTATATGCAATGTCATTATTCTAAATGTCCTCCATCTCCCCCCAAGTCTTTATGAGGTCCCTTGGAAGCATTGTAAAGACTGATATATCAAGTCATGTCGTAATCCCCTGTGGTTTGCCAACTTGGTGCCTTTCTAGTGCGGGATGAGCATTGTAATAAGGGATGGTGGGGGTGGAGTAGAGATGGTAGGTGGAGGAATAGGATTTGAAGGAGAGGGCGAAATGGGGATGGCTGCAGGTGGTTCAATTAGAGACTGGGTCGTCCACTGTTAGTGGGACGGGTGGGGTCATGGATGTGTTGGACTTTGGTTCATCGGTGAGGGGTTCAAAATATTTCATGTCCTCTCGGATGGTTCTGGTTGGTGGGCGTGGGTATACTGGGGTGTATTTCCTGAGGAATTTTCTGTTTCGTAGTGTGATTCTCCCAGATCCATCAAGCTTGATGACATAATTATTGATGGAACTGTTTGACCTCCACGACGATACCTGTCTTGTCCCATTTTCTTGGGTGATTTCCTGTTTAATTTTGTAAGCGAACATGATCTCCAATGACGAGAGGTGGTAGGGATTTAGTGTGCTCACTCCATCATTCATGGTTTAACATATGACGATTTCTGAGTGTCTCTTCTCTGGCTGATAGTGAACTGCGCCAGGTGTCATGAGGTTTATATTTGCCTGGTAAGATTGGGATGAAGTCCTTGACAGGTCGATTGAAGACGCACTTGGCAGGGGACATTTTGGTGTCTCTGTCTGGGTTGTTGCGATATTGAAGGATTGCTAGTTGGAATTTGTCTAGGTCAAGTTCGCCTTTTGGACCAGTGTTGTTCTGGATGAGGCGTTTGATTGTCTTGACCCCTATTTCAGCACGGCAGTTACTGTGTGGGAATGCAACAGAACTGAGGCGATGCCAGTTCAGCAGGAAGGATCTGGTCGAGTTGGCCGTGAATCTGGTCCTCCATCAGACGACAGCTCGTCTGGAATTCCATAGGTAGCAAATGTCCGTCTTAGGGTGTTGATCAATCCTTTCGCGCCCTCCATTGATCCCTCTACTATTGGCCATCCAGAGTACCGGTCAATGATGACAACATAGCTGATTCCTTGGTGATGAAAATAGTCGGCACATATGGGTATACTGAAGGAATCGGTGGTGTAGGTGGCATGTTGGGTTGTGATGGTGCCATTCTGTTGCAGTGGTTGCAGTTGTTCCTGGTGGAGTAGAAATCTGGGGTGATGCCTGGCCAGAAAATGGATGTCTCGGCTCTCGTGATCATAGATGATGTGCCCTGATGGGCTACATGAAGGGCCCTGAGGCAATCTTGTCTTAGTGATGATGGGATGACAATTCTGTTTTTGTACACGACTACCCCATCGACAGTGTAAAGGTTATCATGGAACTGGTGGTACTCTTTTGTCGGTGTTGGAAGTTCGTGGCGGTGATCAGGCATGCCATCTTCTATGGTGGACATTAGTAGCATCATGTTTTCGTCACTGCTTGTGTACTATCAGTTATGTTCTCTCTAATGATACTATCAGTTATGCTCCCTCCCATTGTTTAGGACGGGAGTCCCGTTCCTATTTTATGTTCGGTGAAACATTGCCATGCGCAGCCAAGTTTTAAGTCACACCCCTAACCTCGTTGGGGATACCCTTTGTGCAAGTTTGGTTGGAATCTCTCTGATGTTTGAGTTCCTCGCCACGAGATTTGCAGTTGAAGTTGAGAAGATGCTAAGTTTGTTGAGAGCTTCAGATATTTGAGAAAACGTAGGTTTGCTTAGATGTAAGGTAGAGCCTTCAGTAGGGCTTGTCAAATGGTAATGCATTATCGGTTGACTTACTCATTGGTTGGTTGGTATTAACTGAAACCTGGTAACAGTTTTGTTGCTGGACCTTTTGGGGGTTTTCTGGCTAGACATTATTATTATTATTATTATTATTATTATTATTATTATTATTACTTACAGTACACATGATTTACAGATGAGATGACAGTGATATGAGGATATAGCTTTGTAGTGATGGTCTACTAGAAATTAACTGGTAGCCAATAATGGCTTGAAATTACAAGGGGAGGGAACATTAGAACAATTTACACGTGGGCATTGAAAGTGGAAAGTGCACGAGTTATTGGAAGCAATGAAAAGATTGTGAAAATATGATTGTGAAAATATGATTTTTTCCCTTTTTTTCCTCTTTTTTCCTCTTTCTCAAAAACATGCTCAATAGCCACTGGCTAATGCAAAGAGCACACAATACACACAACACACACAACACATGAAATACATTATGAATGTTATGAAATTGTTTGTATGTAATTTTAAATAAGCTATGAGAACGGGATTCCTTAATAATGTTCGGAAGAGCATTCCACTTACGAATGACAGAAGGGAAAAAAGATACATTAAAAGACTGAGTACGAGGGAAAATGAAAGTAAGGTTGAGGGGGTGGTATGATCTAATGTTGTAAGGAGGCTGATGTGCAGGCAGTGAGGTTGGAAAGTCAGTGTAATTATGCAAAAGCTTAAAGAGAAGTATGAGTTTAGAGTTGAGACGACGAGAGGAGAGTGTAGGGAGTTTTAGATTAGAACGTAAGAGGGAATAGTCAGAGGACCAGTCTTTAGAACAAATTTTGCATGCAAAGAATTGTATTTTTTGGATAGACATGGAAAGGTGCGCAGATTGTGGGTCCCATAGAAAAGAACAGTATTCAAGGTGAGGTCTTATTAGAGAGGTGTATAGACGCAGAAGAGAAATGGAGTCAGAATTAGATAGGATACAAAGACCCATTTGCACCCAGATGACAAGAGATATAAAAGTAATGTTACTGAGAATAGCAATGTGTGCAACTGTAATCAAATATTGTGAGCATGCGCACATGTAGGTAATTGCGTGTGGTAAGGGATCGTTATGCCCGTAAGGTAAGGGGTCTCTGAGCCCATAGTTAGCTATCTCCCCCCAGGTCGAATCAGTCTTTATAGTTCGGCCGATGGTTGGTTACGCATTTCCGTGTTGAACGCCGCAGGGAGGGTGTGGAGAGTCTGTCTGGAGTGGGTGGAGGTTCAGCCGGTTGAACAGGCTGTGTTTCCAGAGGAATTTGACGCGGTGTCGGAGGAGATTCCCCTGGAAGTGAGTCCCATGATGTGGGATCCGTGTCTGGTTCCATGGGAGGTGGACGCGGATCGGGAGGTGGGATGAGTGGCGGACTGGGCGGTGGCTGCGTGTCAGCGGTTGTCTGAGAAGGGGTAGCGAACTTGCGTAGGAATTTGCGATTCCGTAGTGTCGCTCGTCCTGAGCCAGACAACTTGATCCAGTACTGGTCAAATTGCTTTACTTCTGTGACTGTTCCCGTCTTGTCCCATCGGCGGGGAGCAGGTCCGGTCTGATTCTGGATGCAGACCTGGTCTCCTATCCGTAATGGTGGAAGTGCCCAGGTGTGCTGAGACCATTTAGCGAGCTCGGTTGCTCCTCTGGCTGCCATGGTGGTCTCCCTGGCGTCGAGGAGTTTGTCCCAGTAGGTGTGGAGGTTCAACTTGCCGGGCAATACAGGGAGAAGCTCCTTGATTGGCCTGGCAAACATTGCGATAGCCGGCGAAATCTTGGTGACTGGGTCTGGCGTATTCCTGTACGCCAGCATCGCCCGCTGGAACTCGTCGCAGTCTAGGTTTCCATTGGCAGGCGTGTTGCCCGCCAGTGCTCGCTTCACGGTTTTCACTCCTATCTCTGCACGTGAATTGCTATGGGGATTGGCGACGGAACAGAGACGGTGGTGGATACCCCAGTTAGAGAAGAACGTCTTGGTCGTGGTAGCAGTGAACTCCGGGCCCCTGTCCGTCGTTATGTCGTCCGGGATGCCGAAGGTGACAAAAGTCGTGCGTAGGGCGGTGATGAGACCGGCGGCGCCGTTGATGGATCTTTCCACGATGGGCCAGCCGGAATATCGATCTACAATCACCACGTATGTGTGACCCTTGTGGTGGAAAAAATCGGCACATAGACTCTGGAAGGGCCTCGTTGGGAGAGTCGGTGGTGTTGGCGGTAGAGATGCCTGGGAGGGTGACATAACGTTGCACGTGGTGCACGATGACCGATGGTTTGATATGTCTGCTGCTATGCCCGGCCAAAAGATGGATGCATCAGCTTTTGCCTGCATCATTGTTGTCCCTTGGTGGGCAGAGTGGAGGAATCGGAGGCAGTCGTCTCGTAACGCTGGTGGAATGACCACTCGGTCTCTGAAGATGACTACTCCGTCCACCGTGTAGAGGTGGAGACGATGGATGTAAAACTGTCGGATGTGATTGGGCATCTTAGCCTGTTGTGGAGGGAAGCCCTCTTCTATCAGCTCGATCAGTTGTTGAAAGTGAATGTCTGCTGTCGTCGCTTCCTTGAGACGTGATGGGGGTTGCCGTCTCAAGGGCCGAGCAGAAGGTGGACACGAGGTCGTCCTCATCCCTGTCGCTGTTGGCGTCGGCTGGGTCAATCGACATTCCGGCCATCAGGGCGATGGGGATTCGTGGGGGTGGTGCCGATACCGCGTCTGGCAGGGCCATCCCATGGGGAGTGTTGGATCCAGACGGATGACGGGATAGGGCATCCGACGTGCTGTTTCGCACACCGGGGATGTAGACCATTTTGAAGGAGAAAGGCAGTGTCTTCTCCTTCAAGTTGCGGATTCTTGCGTTTGGAATGTCCGCCAGAGCCCGGTCGCCGAAGATTTTGACCAAGGGCTTGTGATCAACAGCGATGTACAGGTCTGTGCAGCCGAGGACAAAGTGTCGGCATCGTTGGAGTGCCTCAGCGACCGCGAGTGCCTCCCCTTCGATGGCAGCGTAACGGCTCTCTGCTGCGTGGGTGAACCGGCTTCCTACGAGAGTGATCTGCCAGCCGTCCTTGCAGCAGAAGAGTTCACGTTGGGGGCAGGAGCAGTGGCGCTGAAACATCCAATAGCCGATGCCGGACTTTGACCAATCGGTGGCTATGCATGTGGTTCGATCTTTGTCGAAGATCTCGACGCCTGTCTGAATCTGGTCGATGATTTGCCTCTTAGAGGCTTCGAACGCTTCCTGGTGATCGTTCGTCCATGAAAAAGTGGTTGTTGGCTTGAGAGGGTCTCTGAACGGTGTCATGACGTCAGCTCGCGAGAAAGAGTAGGCCACTTGATTTACGAGCCCGAACCATGATCGTACATCTGTGGTAGACGTGGGTGTCGGGAACTCAGCAATTGCTCTCGTAAATTTGCGGGCTGGTTTCACCGTTGTGGGTCCGATCTCGAATCCTGTAAACTGGACTGTGTCCTGCGCGAAGACGAATTTCTCTGGATTCAGGGTGATTCCGTTCGCTCCGCACAGGCGCAGCCAGTCTGCAGCGTCGTGAAATGCCTGTTCAATGCTTGAGGACCACATCACGGTGTTGTCCACACACTTCGTCTTGTTTGGCACATCCTCGATGATTGAGTCGAAACGGGCGGTGTACCCGTCACCTGAAGCTTTGAACCCCTGGGGGGCGGTCAGGTAACGGTACCGTCCCCAAGGCGTGATAAAAGTGGTGAAGTGCGTGTCCTCCGGGTGCAATGGAACGGAGTGGTATCCGTTCCACGCGTCGAACACGCTCTTCTTCACCTCCTTGGGGACACCACGTGCCTGGTGGTACGGAGACTTAGTGTGGTGCGTCTCCCTCGTTGCATGGTGGTTGAGGGGTTGGAAATCTACGACTCGCCGTGGTTCGCCGTTGGCTTTGCCGACAATCACCATTCGGTGACACCAGGTGTCAGGTGTGCCAACTGGGACCTTCTCCAGTACCCCGAGACGGACGTCGCGGTCGAGGTGCTCTTTGACTTTGTTCTCCCAGTGCACGAGCACTGAGGCCGCCTTGTATACAGTGACCGGTTTTGCCCCGGGGTCGATATTGAGCCGCAGGTGTGGTCCCACCATCATGGGAGGGGTTGGTGTCTACAGACGTTGAACGTGGAGGCTTTGAATGTCGATCTTATGCTCCAGTGCACTCCTGTTCTCCTCCGTAGCTGGGACGGGGAGAGGGATTGGGCCAGTTGGTGGCAGTGAGCGTGTCGGGCATCCACACGTACGCTTCTCCGCCGAGGGGTAGGTGTTGGTTTGGCGTTGTTCCCTCGACGGTCCCTTAACCTCGCCGTTTACCGAAGGTGTCGAGGGAGTGCTGAAGCGAGACTGCCCAGGTAGTGGGATGCTCGATGCTGCTGCTGCTGTAGTCGTGGATGGAAACTGAGGAGGTATCAATCCGAGATCCGAGCATGTTTCTCTACTCAAGAACAATCTGGTGACACTGGGTGTCACGTACACCATCTGCTTGGACTTGGCCTTGGTGTCCGGTAGTGAAATTTCCACTATGATGGCGCCTATGAGGTGTATTCCGCTCTTATTCGCCGCCTGCATCCGTTGGGAGACGGGAATAAGATTTTTCCGAGTCGTCGTCGGATGTGTGTACCCACCAGGCAACACTGACACCCCGTGTCGGGCATGCCGTCGATGTTGAATTGTGCGGCGCGTGGGCGTCGAGCGATCTTCAGTCGGTCGTAATCGTCTGGGATCAGTTTGACCAACAGATGCCTGGTTGGCTGGGGGAGAGACTGCCTCTTCACCCATTTGTCTTTGGAGAACACGTGGTGATCCAGTGTGCGACATCTTCCCGTTCCGTGGGTCGTGATGTCGCAACATGTGCCAAATATGGCATTCTCGGTCGAGGGTTGCTTTGACCGGCACACTCTGTCGGCGTGGTTCTGTTTTCCACATTTCCCACAGGTGTGGCCGAATGCATGGCATTCGGCGCTGCGTAAAGAGATCGGGGGGTTATTTCCCGTGCCCGCAGAAGTAACACTTCTCGTCGTCCGTGTCGGTGTTGGGTTGTGTACGCCCGGCTCGAGATGTCTTCTTGTAGCCGCTCTGACGAACCGCCCCCATGGAGGTGCCCGGGTCTAGGAGTGACACGGATGTTTTTGCCGCCTCCTTGGACTCGACGTAGAGCATGGCTCTCTCCATGGAGAGCGGCTGGTCGGGTTCCCCGAGTAATCCTTGCTTTATCTCTGGATCTGCTAGGCCGGTTATCAATGCGTCCGCCACATTCTCCTCAGTGTAGTCGACTACCAGTAGGCATGTGCACGCTTTGGTATACTGGCAGGTGGCTGCCTGGCCCCGGAGTCGTGCCCCGAAGGCCCTTACACCTTCCTCACGATCTTGAGACATGTTATGCAGTCTGTCTCGTGCCACTGTAGGGTTCTCGATCCTCACAGCCAGTGTCTTGATTGCCTTCATAATGTCGATCAGGGGCTTTCTTGACAGGGCCACGCCCCCGTTGTTGCGCTGGATTCCTTTGCGGAGGTCCGAGTCACAACACTCGAGGAGTTGTATCGCCTGATCTTCACCCTTGGCATTGGTGGCCTTCACATTATCCTCCCATCTCGATAGGAAGTATAGCCAGTCTTGGCTGGTTCCGGCTGTAGAGACCGTTGGCCTCTTGACAGCCTCGACCTTGGACCTCTCTGTCCCTTTGTGATTCAGCAAATGTCCCTGGAGATGTGCAGCAGCCAACACAGGGGTGGCCATCAGTCCCTCTGGGAGTAGGAACGGGCATCCAGCGACCGGGCAGCGCCTTTCTCCAGCCATACCACTCATGGTGGGCGTCAAATAGAATAGTGCCGGGTTTGCCTCTTCTCCTGGCTTCTTTCAGCGAACAGACACTAGTTGACGATCAATAGAGGTTTAGGCTACGACAGTTGCACACATAGATAGGATACAAAGACCCATTTACACCCAGATGACAAGAGATATAAAAGTAATGTTACTGGGAATAGCAATGTGTGCAACTGTAATCAAATATTGTGAGCATGCGCACATGTAGGTAATTGTGTGTGGTAAGGGGTCGTTATGCCCGTAAGGTAAGGGGTCTCTGAGCCCATAGTTAGCTAAGAATGATGATAAAATTGTCGGTTTAAGGGGGGACATCTGCACTTTTTTTTTTTTTTTTTAAACCTGTGGTTACAACTTTAGAGCTCAGTAGATTCTGCAAACTTCATGGTATGGACTTGATATATAGCTCAAAAGATAGGTCTCTCTGTGTGCTCTCTTTTGATACTAAAATATGTTTCATAGGTATAACTATAGGCAAGTTACTAGACCCTAAAGCGGAGGGACCACAAAAACCTGAATCACTCCAACCTCCATAGAAACCACTCTGAGTTGCGAAGTGCAAAAAAATTAAAAATGGTACAAGTGGCTAGAGGAAGCTCTAGAGTACGCAATGACTATATTGAGTAGGCGTGAAAAATTTATTACCTGGTCAAGCGCGCGGTTGGAAAATTGAAGGCGTTGACAAAGCGTCGCCTTGTCAACGCCTTCAATTTTCCAACCGCGCGCTTGACCAGGTAATAAATTTTTCACGCCTACTCAATATAGTCATTGCGTACTCTAGAGCTTCCTCTAGCCACTTGTACCATTTTTAATTTTTTTGCACTTCGCAACTCAGAGTGGTTTCTATGGAGGTTGGAGCGATTCAGGTTTTTGTGGTCCCTCCGCTTTAGGGTCTAGTAACTTGCCTATAGTTATACCTATGAAACATATTTTAGTATCAAAAGAGAGCACACAGAGAGACCTATCTTTTGAGCTATATATCAAGTCCATACCATGAAGTTTGCAGAATCTACTGAGCTCTAAAGTTGTAACCACAGGTTAAAAAAAATAATAAAAAAATGCACAGACGGTCCCCCTTAAGAGGCCTAAGAGACGACGAGACTTACTACAAATGAAGGCTTACTACAAATGAAGGATATGTGTTTAGACCAAGATGGTGTGGAAGATAAGAGAACACCCAGATACTTGAACTCGGAGACTAAATCAAGAGAGGAACCAAGTAGGTAGAGCGAGGGTAAAGTTTTGAAGATAGGAGAGACTTTGTAAGTTATAAACATCCATTTCAATTTTGAAGAATTTAATGTAAGAAAGTTGGATGAGATCCAAGAGGAGACAGTATCAAGATTTTGTTGAAATAGGGAGAGATATCAGAAAGGGAGTTAACAGGTTGGAAAAGTAGGATATCATCAGCATACAGAATAATCTTGCAGGAAGAAGACAGTACATACTCCATTAATATAAATGATAAAGAGAAGGGGCCCAAGGATTGAACCTTGAGGGACACCAGAAGAAACTGGAAGAGGGGAGGAGGTGGACCCAGAAATGACCACCTGTTGAGAGCGGCATGAAAGATAAGAATGGAGCCATTTGAGGAGCCAAGGGGGACATTGGAGAATTGAGAGAAGGTGTAGTAGGGGTGCATGAGGGACAGAATCAAAGGCTTTTTTTAGGTCAAGGAAGCAGGCACACACAGCTTTATTATGTTGAAGAAGCGTATGGAAAGAATGGACAGCAAAGAGGAGGGCAGATGAAGTAGAGCGGTGAGGGAGAAAACCAAACTGAGACGGAGAGATGAGATTAGAATCAAGACAGAAGTTGTAAAGAAGACGGTGCACATGTTTTTCAAGTAATTTACTTACAATAGGGAGAAGAGAGATAGGTCTGTAGTTTGAGGGAGAGCTGAGATTTGAAGTGGACTTTGGAATGGGAACAATGTTGGATAATTTCCAATCATTGGGGACATAACCAGCACGTAGAGAAAGATTAAATATGTGGGTGAGGGGAGAAGAAATGTTGAGAGCAGTCACTTTCAACATGCGAGAAGAGATAAGATCAGGTCCAGATTCAGTGACAGATGGTAGTCGATTAATCAGGTAAAGCACTTGATCCTCAGAACATATATAGTCAGAGGGACATGAGGTATTAGTGGACAGAGAAGAATAGGGAGTAAGTGGAGGAGTAGAAAAATTGAAACATTCACAGAAGAATTTATTTAAAATATCAGCTTTTTGTTCATTAGAGGAGAATAAGAATCCATTATAAGACAGGGTGGGAACTGTTGACGAGTCTTTCCCTCAGAGAACGGATTTGGGGGAGGATGAGAGAGATCGGAAAAAGGAGAGCTTGTTGAGGCGAAGAGTAAAGGATATTTTATTTCTTAATGTACGATATGCAAGGAAGAGTGAAGGAGAGTTGTACTTTTTGGCCAAAGCATATAGGTGCTGTCTTAATTTCATTTTACATATTAGATCACGATTGACCCAAGGAGGATGAGAAGGTGGGAAGACAAGTTTAGAGGGAACACAGGAGTTTATTACTTGCAAGAAATTTACTTTAAAGATCCTCCACGAAGTGTCAATGTCCGGTGAGAGAATGCGATTCCAATCGATCGAATCTAGAAGTTGATTGGCCATATCAAAGTCAGCCCGGTGGTATAACCAAACCCTCCGCCTAGAAGAATTACAGTACTTGGAGGGGGAGGCAAAGACAGAAACAGATGTGAGTATGGCGTTATGATCAGAAGAAGAGACAGGTGGTAAAATACAGCAGTTAGTAGGACAGTCAGAGGGTATAAGAACAAGATCAATAATAGAAGGTTTTCCAGTGTGTGAGTAATGAGTAAGAGATGTGGCCACCTGATCCAGAGAAAACAAATGGCATAGAGCAGTGAGGTGATTGGAAAGAATTGATGCACGAGAAGGATCAGTATTAAAATCACCAGATATAATTAAGTTTTTAAGATCTTTTGGTGGAAAAGAGCTAAGGAGATCAATAAGTAAGCATATATCATTAGGAGAAGAAGGGGGGCGATAGAAGGAACCAATGGTGGCTACTTGACTGTGTGTGCTGACAGAGATAAGGAGAAGTTCTAGTTTAGAATTTAAATTTATAGGAAGAGAACAAGCGTGAAGGGAAGAATGGACATATATGGCAACACCACCACCCCGACGACTTCTATCAAGACGGAAAATATTAAAACTAGGAAGAGAGATTTCTGAGTCAAGGATGTCAGAGGAGAGCCAAGTTTCAGAAATACAAATGATGTCAGGAGAATGAATTGTACAAAGAACTGAAAGCTCGTCTATTTTAGGGAGGAGACTACGTGCATTGAAAGATAATATTTTTATGTGTGAGGAGGATGGTAGTTGGGGGAGAGTAGGAGGTGTGGTGCAAGGAGAGTTGTAAGTAGACCCAGGAGTGGAAGGGTGAGGTGAGGCTGAGAAGCGAGGTGTTGAGGGCTGACATGAGGGGGATATGGGAGGGGATGAATTGGAGTAACTTGGGACGGGGGTCTTTGGTTTAAACCTGGGGGCTTATGGAGAAACCCTTGGGTTGGCTGAGGATGTATGGGAGTGTGTAGAAAGGATGGGTTGAAGTGAGGGGCATCTTGGTGTTGAGGATGTTGAATGTAGGTAGGAGTAGGGAGCAGAGGGGGCTGTGCAGATGGAGGCCAGATAGCTGAGGGAGGTTTGGAGGCTTTGGGGAGGGGCGGCGGTTGGATAAAAAAAGATTTTTTTGGTACATTATGATTGGTATTATTTGAACGGGTGGAGTGGGTTGACCTGGTGTCCTGAGATCTTTGGCCATGCATAGCAGGAGAGACAGAAATAGATGAGGAGAAAGATGTGTCAACACTTACAGTTTGGGTGTGTGTTTCTGAATGTGATGTAGGATTTACACTTGGTTGAGACGAGTTTGGTGGGTCGCCAGTTGGGCATGGTTTAGTAGGGGGGTCATCTTTGGTAAAGGAGGCAGCTTTGCTAGCGAGATCAATAAGGAGTGGATCATTAGATGACTTGGCAGCATTTCTCAATTGTCGAATTTCAGCTTTGGGTGACTCCACTGAGCTAACGAGTGACACTAATAGTTGTTGGTGTTCAGAAAGGATGCACGAGGGGCACTTGAATGGTGATGACAACTGCTTGTAATCTTCCTTATGGACTCGTGCACACCAACGATGCAACCATTTCTGACAACAGCCTTCACAAAAAAGTGCTTCCTGACCTTCCCTCTTTTCATTGGCATCGAGAATTACGTTGCAACAAAGAGGACACTCATGTAAAGAAGAAGCAGAGATCACGTATGGAGTGCCAGGACCAGGGTTGGTTTTTACGTCTCCAGACAAAAGAAGTAGTAGGCAGCCACATTGGCCAAACTAGTTGAGGATGAACGGGAGTAACGGCGACGGCAGATACGAACGTTGTATAAGAAACCTGAGCAAGTTGGTGAGAGTGATGGCTTACAGGAAACAGATACCAATGGTAGAGTAGTTCCAAAGGATGTGGGACGGAGGTCTGGCTCTGAAAAGAGCCGGTAAGAGGATTTTAACTTCAGAAGAAGAAAAAGGAGGAACAGGAGGAGAGTCAAAGAAGAGCGTTTCCTAGCAGTTGCCGCCATTCGTTTTAATTAAGATATATTTAATTTTAGACAATGACATTCAGATCAATACATGGCAGTGTGTTCCATAGGCGAGGGAGCCGATTAAAGAAGAAATGTTGACTTGATTGTGATGGATAGAATGTGGAGTAACTTTACGTGTACTCTCGATCTTGTGCACAATGATGATAGAGTTATATAATTGAGGATGTTAAAGTGACCTGCAGGCTCTTTTAAAGATTTAACTAGAAAAAATGTTATTCAGTTCAAGAGTCATCATTAAGTACGAATTTAGTAGCTCTTTTTTGTATTTGTTCTAGAGGAATAAAATGTTTCTTCAGGTTAGGATGCCAGACAGGAGAACAATAAGTGAGTTGGGATTTAACAAGAGACATGAAAAGTAACTTTTTGGCACTAATCGAGTCACAATGATTGAAAGTGTTATGTAGAAGGCTCAAGGTCCGATAGGCTTTTGAGAGGATGTTTGATACATGATGGTTCCATGAAGGGGGGACTACACCTGAAACCACCAAAATTTGAACGCATTTTTGTAGCCATCATAACTTTCCCTCCCTTTCTTCTGTGAAGATACTTTTGATACCAACTTGTTGCTCATTCTGTGTGCTTTAAGATGATATGTGAAATGTCTCTATAGGCACATTTTCTTAGAAGATACATCCAAAAAGGCAAGGGTCACTCCAAAAATTGCACCCCCCAAACTGCGGCGAGGATATTTCCAAAGTGCCTGGTCTACAGATGCCCAAATTTGGTTTGTAGCTTACCAAGACATTTAGCTGTGATATAACGGAGGCATATTTTTCAACACATCTCCTGTTCATTAGTTCTAAGGCATTTCATTTCCAACCACACAAAATAAACGCAAAATCTGTGACAGTCACCTCTTCTAATCACCATAACTCGGCAATGCTTCAAGTTAAAAAAATTATCAAACCGTTATATCACAGATCACTAAAAGAGCTCTCAAATGAATCCTCAAATATTGAAATTGAGTCAAGTGTGGCAAAGTTATGTTCGCCGCAAAATCAGAACAAAATAGATTTTCAAAATTCCTGGCAATAATGTGTTGAAGGAGGGACAGTTGGGGAGAGTGACCCACATGTATTTCCCCCCCTTTTTCTTCTTGTGGTTACCACTTTATAACTCCATAGATTCCGTAAACTTCATGGTATGGACTTGATATATAGCTCAAAAGATAGGTCTCTCTTTGTGCTCTCTGTTGATACTAAAATATTTTTCATAGGTATAACTATAGCCAAGTTACAGGAACTACAAGTGGAGGGAACCTCAAAAACCTGAATGCCTGAACTGGCAGCATAAATATGCCAAGTGCTAGAGAGTTGAAATTAGCACCAGTGGCTAGAGGAGGTCCTACTCTATTCAATGAGTGTTTTTATTAGGCGTTAAAATCTAGTACGTGGTCAAGCACGTGGGTAGAAAATGAATTTCGTTAATAATCCATAAAACTCATTTTCCACCCACGCGCTTGACCACCTACTTAGTCTTATGAAAACACTCATTGAATAGAGTAGCCACTGGTGCTAATTTCAACTCTCTAGCACTTGGCAATCAGGAGATATTTATGCTGCCAGTTCAGGCATTCAGGTTTTTGAGGTTCCCTCCACTTTAGGTCACTAGGCTATAGTTATACCTATGAAAAATATTTTAGTATCAACAGAGAGCACAAAGAGAGACCTATCTTTTGAGCTATATATCAAGTCCATACCATGAAGTTTACAGAATCTACGGAGCTATAAAGTGGTAACCACAAGTTTATTTGTTTTAATTTAAAAAATGCAGCTGTCCCCCCCTTTAGTGTTCCTTGTTGGTTTCTCTTCAAATCAATGAGAAATTGCATGGACAAAAACCATCATAACTTTGAAATGGAGCATCCAATAGCTCTAAAACTTTATAATTGGCTAATAGATATGTACAGCAACAGTTTGAACTGATTTTTAAAAAAAGAAAAGAAAGTTTTTCAGGTGTAGTCCCCCCTTTGGAGCGCCTGCCCACCTGACCTTTGCACACATAAGTCACTTGAAATTATTACATCTAGATCTTTAACGAGATCTTTAACACTATTTTTGGAGTTTATGCAAATGTTAAGGCCGGTTCACAATATGACGCTAGCCCAGCGTTTCGTTTCGTCTCGTTTTTGTCTCCGTTTCTGCTCCGTCTAGCGTTTCGTTCAATCCTGTTCACAAATTGGCGTTTCGTTCCGTCACCTCGAGCCAAATTTTGCCAATTGAGGTTCGACCCTTTATCTACCACACCCTCGACTACGGCTGGCTAGCTATGACTCGAAGTTCGGCAGTGAAGCAGGCGATTATTTTGATTCTTTTGCTCAGGAGACGGAGGAGGAGGAATAGGAGAAGGCAGAACAGAGTGTGGGTACGTCCAATATTTCGAATGCGAAGACAGCAGGGCGAGTACCACAACCTGCTTCAGGAGATGCGTATGTCAGATCAAGAAAGCCATTTCAGGTATCTGCGGATGTCGAAGGAGAGATTTGACAGTCTGTTGGAAGAAGTGAGTTAAGAAAAATAATCTACTTAGTGGGTTTACAAATCATTATACTAGGTAAGTCCTTTTCTGGCCCACCGGCGTTATGACAGCTTGGTCAGATCTTCCATCTCTCCTGGAGAGAGATTGGCACTGACCCTTCGTTTCCTTGCCACTGGGAATTCACAGGTATAATGAACTTTTTCCTGTTTACTGAAGTAAATACTTTATTTTTGGTGCTATAAGCTATAACCAGGTGTCACTATCCTTCAATTACCGGATGGGTAGATCTACAGTATGTGGCATAATAAAGGACACGTGTGAGGTGCTGTGGAAGGTACTGATGCCATAGTACGTACGATCACCATCTTCAGCAGTGGAGTGGAAAGGAGTGTCCCAGCAGTTTCAGCAACTGTGGAACTTTCCACATTGCATTGGTAAGTTCACAAAATATTTGTACTTTATATATACAGATGTATATTTTTGTAGGTGCCATTGATGGTAAGCATATTGTTTTGCAAGCCCCTATCAATGCTGGGTCGACCTACTTCAATTACCCATTCTATAGTGCTGCTAGCAGTATGTGATGCACATTATAGGTAAACCAAATATCAGTACACCAGAAAGCTGGCATCATGGGTGTTTGTTCTGTAGATTTCTTTTGGTGGACATCGGTGAAGTTGGTAGGCATAGCGATGGTGGTGTGCTATCGCACTCTGTTTTCGGACAAGCACTTGAGGTGGATTCATTGTGCATTCCTGATTTGTCCCCACTTCCAGGTATGTAACAGGTATGATTACTGTCAAAATCTTTATTCTATTATAATCAATATTAGGTACATTGCAGGCGCCTCTTCCCTATGTTGTAGTGGGTGATGAGGCATTCCCATTGAGGAAATCCCATTGAGGAAAAACATGCTACGCCCCTACCCTGGCCGGAACCTGCCTGGTATATATATCTAACATGTATTGTACGGATGCCATCCTATATTATTAAAACTTTTAGAAGATCGTGCTATATTCAACTATCGTCCGAGCAGGGCCAGAAGGGTGATAGAGAACTCTTTTGGAATCCTGGCTGCAAGATGGCGATTGTTTCGCAGGCCGATCATTGCCAGTCCCCAAAGGGCCGTCATTTTCATCCAGGCTACCATTGCACTCCACAATTATTTAAGGACAACGGAATCTGATGTATATTGTCCACGTGGGATTACTGATACTGAAGATGGTAGTCGAAATATGATTGATGGTGGGTGGAGAGGAGATGAAGAACCAAATACAGGAATGACATCAATTGGTCATGCTGGCAGCAACAGGTTTGCTATAATTTATCTATATAGTTGCATATGCGTTATGTTGATTTCTTTTTAATAAGACATTCTCAGTCTGCTGCGGAGATCAGGGACGGTTTCAAAGAACACTTCTGTACTCCTGCTAGACAAGTTGATTGGCAGTACAGCTATGTTCGCAGAACTTAACTATTTATATCATTCACTAAACAAATTGCGATGTAATAATTATAATGCACTAGTTCAATAGTTGTAATAATCCATAGAATCATGGGAGTGAGGGGTAGTGGGGTGAAAGGTGTCTGAAGAGGGATCATGTGAGTGAGAAGATGTGGATGAAGAAGGGTTGGTATAGGGGTCATTTGGGAATTCAAACCTAAAAAGAAGTCTGTCAATTTCAATTTTCGCAATAGCCTTCAGCCTGGGGTGACATCTGCGTATATAGGCAGGCAGCAACATGGTTCCCATACGCAGTGTCACCATCATCCGACTGCCCTTCCAAGTCTTTAAACTTGGAGAGCAATGCCGTGTCCACCTCATCGAGGTCAGCTTGTCTCCTCTTGCGAGGACGTTCTGTCGAAGGTGAAGGTGCCACTGGCGTGCTGGATGCAGTACTGCAGCCATTGAACAGGAAAAGAAAAGACTAAACTTTAGCAAATAGCAGGCTTTTAACAAACCTGTTATTAATGTTAGAGCTCATCTCTTCCTCTGCATCAATGTCACTATCTGGAAGCTCTTGCCTGTACAATACAAAGATTCCAATTATACAGTGCAATGTGTATTCATAAACGATTCTCGAATATACGTCTCTGCAGGAGCCAGAACAAAATTTGTGACGGTGCTATACAAAATGACAAATACATGAATACAATATTCAACCTCACTACATACTTCTTGTGCTCATTACTACATACTTCTTATGCTTCACTGTATCCATTAAGAACGAAAGAGTATTATACAGTGGCCAACTAGACACCACAACAGGCCCAGCATCTCCAGACTTCTTGTTTTTTTATAGTTCCCTCACAAATTTGTCCCTCAAAATCCTCCACCTCTTGATACATCCATCGGCTGTGCAGTCTTCTCCAACCTAAACAAATTATGAATATTATGTGAATATGACGACTACTAAGATAATTTAATTCAGTAGCTACGTAGTTTACCTTGCTAGCAACCTCTTTCCACGCATTCTCCTTAGCTCTTAGATCCTTGTAAGAGCTTGCTCCTACCTTCCAAAGACATACTAAGCTTCGAACAGCCTCCACTAACTTCATCCTCCATCAAATCGGCATTAATTAGAACTACGATATGACACGTGAAAATATGAAGCAATCGGATTGGTCAAGCTAGAATAGAACTCGAGTCTAATCTAGCGGTTCTGTCCGTTTCTTCTTTTCTTCAAAATGGAGCATGTTCACAAATTGACGGTATGACGCTAGGTAACGGAACGAAACGCTGGGCTAGCATCATAATTATTGTGAATCAGCCTTTATCCAAAAAGTATTTAGAGTCAATAGCAGGCACTTTTGAGAAAATCCTCAAAAGGCAACACTTTGCGATGTTAAAAGAGAGATGTCCATCAGTCGACCATTTTGCGAGTGAGGATGAAGAAGTGATAGATCAGAAACTGATTAAAACACTTGGCATCATCTGCATATAAGAGTAGAGAAGATGAAGAAATGGTAGTTGGAATGTCATTTATGTAGATAAAAAATGGTAATGGACCAAGGATGCTGCCTTGCGGAACACCGGAACTGACTGGAAGAAGATCTGAGTGGTTATTATTATTTAGTGATACCATTTGACAGCGAGAGTCTAGGTATCCTCTGAATCGATGCAACAGTTCTCCTGTTATACCAGAACACCGGACACCACAGTTTGAAAAGGAGGAACACTATCAAAAGCTTTGCTATAGTCCAAGTAGACTCCGTCCAATTGAGATTTCTCATTAAGTGCAGTGTCTGCACTGTTGACTAAATGAAGCAACTATTGGGTTGTTGAAGGTCCCTTTAGAAATCCCAACTGAGTTGGAGAGATAGATTGTGAGATGAATCCCACAACCTTTGTGTAAATTATCCGTTCCATGACAAGAGATATACAACAGAGAAGAGAGATGGGTCTGTAGTTTCTAACTGATGATTTGTTCCCAGATTTGTGATAACGTGAACACGCCAGTCTTTGGGGATTTGAGTTTGAGTTACATCACTAATTGCATTTGGTTTTGTTAGAAGTTATGTTATAGACCAGATTTGTACATAGCTAGCAGCCATAGTTGTAGTGTAGTTTCATACGAGTCTTCAAAACATGGTAGTAAGTGCGATGGTTACATTTGTATCTTGTTTCAATGAACCCTCAGTTGACATAATAACATTACAATAACCTCAAAAATCAATTTGAAATTGTATTCTCTCGATGTTTTGAAGTCGAAATGTCGAGAGAATACAATTTCAAGTTGATCATTGAGAAGGTTATTGTAATCATGTCAGTGATCATTTTCTAGGAACTCTATACTTCACAGAGTGTGCTTTCATCCAAATGATATATCTTATGGAAGATCTACTGAGAATGCCTTGACCGTTTGCCTGAGTGGCAATTCACTTTGTGAAGAAAAAATATATTGCTGCTTTTTGGTAACTGGGCAATGACCTTCAAGAAGCCCATCCTCCAGCTGAAACTAAAGTTGGTGAGTGGCTATCATTAGGTCACATTATGAGCATTTACCAAGTCACGGGCCAAGCCAACTCACTCTCATACACCTTGACCATTAGTTTCTTCCCTCTTCCTCCCCATATAACCAGTCCTATCCTTTGAGGATAAAGTTAAGAGAGCGTATTAGCCACTTGCTTGTCCGCCACTTGGTTCTTCATTCTGCTGATCTCTGAGTTCTTCAAAATGTATTTATTATCCTTGTCAAGATTCATACCCTCGATTGAATGGGACAACCCCTTTGAGTAAGTTGGACCTACTGCCACGAGCTTGAAAGCCATTTCTAATCAGATCAAGAAAGAGTGATAATGGTGTTAATGTCTTTGTCTTTGTAAATGTGCTATACCACACATGCCTTTTACGCAGCAGCACCCTTTGAGCCAAACCTTTCTTTGGTTGATCTTGCTTCTTCTTATAATTAGTGGAGAGCATGGTTCGTAGTAAAATTGGGTATAAATATCGCAAGTAATTTAGCGGGGATGGCAAAAAAATTTGTGAGGCAAAGCAAAGTGAAATTGCCATCTCTTCCCCATTACGAGTGGTATTTATATCCAATTTCAACACATCCCATGCTAATACCATATAATATGGCAAAGAAAAAACACTTAACCCTTTCACCGGTGACTTTAAAAAAAATGAAAAAAATGATGTGCAATGAACATAATGCTCTTTTATCTCAACAAGGGTTGACTAAAGTCCATAGCAACCATAGTGTATCCAATAGCCCTTGTGCTAACCAACATTGTGGTTACTAAGTGTTGCCATAGTAACAAACCACAGTGTGTTGAATCTAATTATAAGTTGCTCTAGTTCTAATCACAGATAATTAGTATTAGTATAGCTAGTTTAAAACAAAAACAACAACAACAACAAAAAATGATAATAAAGAGACCAAAGTCTAACAAGTATAGTCCACCAAGGTGTGGTACTTGAAAGAACAGTCTCGGTCCACAGTGACACAGAGAGGTACTTTGCAGTGCCTACATTCAAAATTAGTCTCATGGCGATTGGAACCCCCCCAGCTTCCTTCCAACCGCCAAGCAGACCACACATCTCCGGCTCTTCACCACCTTCTGTACCAAGTGACCTAGGCCAACGTTGAGTCTGTCCAGGTGCTCATGGTTGATTGATCGAGGATGACCTATGCGTTGTCTAGAGCAGAACCCTCCAACCAATTCCCTAGCCAGCTCCAGACGAAATGAAACGCTAAAAAATCTTGTTGACTATGAACATGGGAGCTTAGCACGTAGCTGTTGAGGATGCAGCACTCGACAATATAGGGGGAAAAACCCTTTTCCACCACTTCTTACTCCTCCTCCCAATGTTGTAGTAGCCGGACAACTGATCTCCACGGTCTACACCTCGCATGTACTTCTGGTAATCTACCAGAAGAGGAGGACTTGAAACATCAACGTGAGACCCATCCAGCCTGCATCTCTTCACTGTACAACCGGTTCAGCAGGGTGAAAGGTGGACAAAAAGTAGATGCTCCTTTTGTCCACCCACACAGAAGCTAAAACAGGACCATTTGATTTGTAATCATAATGCTCGGTTTTGATTTGTGGCTTTCGTAACCAGCTCTTTGGGAAAAAAGCGTCTATTGCTACGGGCAGTGCCACACGCATTTATCCCATGGCTGTACAGTGTGAGATAGAGGATTGGGCTTGTATAGTAATTATCAGTATACAACTCATGTCCACTATTCTCCAGGTAGACTTCTTCATCTAAACACAAGCAAACCAGCTATAAAACACTAGTCAAACTTTACCCGTTATATACCCGCCCTCGAATTTATACATGTATCATATTTCCCAGGAACTACCCTGGAAAAACAAGCTAAAATTGCTTTTTGCAGATCATCCTCTACACACAAACTATACAACGAACTATGGCTTAACTCGCTGTCAAAGTCTTCCTTGTCACTAGAACACTCTGCCGCATTCATAGCATCGAGTCCAGTTGAAGCGCATTCACCAGAAAGTAAGTCAGGCGCCACCACTCTGCCCATCGAAACTACGGCTTCATGATCGATTCTGCTCTTTCCTAGTAAGAGCAGATGCCTTCTTCATCTTCGTCATCCTCAGATAAACCAAAGTCGTCATAAAAAATTCGAGAAATAACTTCGTCCAAACTTAGCCTGGAAGACATTTTGAAATCCGCACTGTCAGCTTTCAAATATATATTTTTACCATAGTTACCGTAAATCTAACGCCGGCTAATTTGGAACTCGCGTAGAGTAAGAATTCAGCAAAAAAATTAATATATTATATACTAATAATGTCTTATGATACGTCTTATGATACGCAATGAAAACTTGTTTACGATTTTTTTATCACCCATGACGGATATATCCGCTTACACCACTCCAGCGAGTGAGTTAAGGTAGTTCTAAACAAGTAACTCTAATATAGTTAGCGAGCTATATACTACATTCAGAATTAAAATTCCGTGAAAAAAGTCTAATAGCATTCTGATTGGCCAATAACTGTCAAGTGTCACATCAATAGCCACAGGACTCCACGACATTTTAGTATAGGAAGCAGTCAGGCATGGTATTATTATACAGTAGGAAGTCAGTTATCCGAACACCTTGGGACCGAGGGTGTTCGGATAACTGAAATGTTCGGATAACTGGTCACACAAAATAAATTTAGCGATACGGGATATTATGACATTTTACTACACATAATCAATAAAAGTGGATGCATATTGTATGTAATCTAACATTTAGAATATCTAGTCTGCAGCTTGAGTAAAGTAATCTGTAACTTTTGTTTGTTTCTTATTTACAAATCTTTTTTTTGCAGTTTGAATTAGGAGATTATTTAGCACTACAGTTGTGCTCAGTGGGATTCCAGGCTGCTCCTGGACATATGCTAGAACTGTCTCTAGTGCAGTGCAAGCTTAGGAATGGGACACAGCTGGAAGACTCTCCTCTTCCTCTTCCTCTTCTCTATCACTTTTGTCACCTTCTGTAGCAAGTGCCACAATCTCCTCTTCTGTCAGTTCATGGTAGCCTGCATCGTTGTCGTCAGCCAAAGGCCAACCGATTCTCTCTTCTGGTGGAATGGCCAAGTTATTGAGAAGAGTGTCAATTTCTGGTGTTTCCACCTCCTCTTCCTCCCGAAATGATTTGGGCATCAACAGCTAGCAGCCTACGTTTATGCGCATGAGCACGAGTGCACACTTTTGAAGGAAGGTAATAAAAAAAATTAAATAAAAATATAATTTTTTATATTTTTTAATGGGTGGTAGGTGTGGCTTCATTTAGCGTTCGGTTGACCGACGTGTGTGGATAACTGACGTTCGGATAACTGACTTCCTACTGTATATGCAATATGCATGTCATATATACCTGTGTACAGCTAGATGTTACACACGTCCATCAATAGCCACATGACTCCACGACATTTTAGTATAGGAAGCAATTCAGGTATGGTATTATGTATACAATATGCATGTCATATATACCTGTGTACAGCTAGATGTTACACACATCCAATTTAGATTCGGCCAGCACCCAGGCTTTTATGACCTAATTGGTTTTGTTTTATAGCACTGTATCCAAGACAGTTTCACCTAGAAATTAATAATGTACTGCTTTCAAAGTGATAGGGTAAATACTGATTGAAAGGCTTCAGTGATTTTGTCCGGCAATGGCCAAATCTTAGCCACTTGTCATAGTCATTGCTGGAACGGTTTGGTTCCTTAGTGCATCATTGAAGTGTGTGTTCAAATCTTCCAGGCATAATTCTGCTGATATTTGTGAAGCGAAATGGCCATTTTATACATCAGCAGTACCTGTATAAGTTATTATATCATAAATTTTATTTTACTGTTCATCATTTCTGTGTAGGATAGGATACTCAACAAGACCAATTGCAATGATAGTGGCTAATAGACATTCAACACTCTTCTCATTGGGTTGAGCATCCAGTCAGTCATTCAGGTATTTTCCCACTATTTGTTGTGCATACTTATAATTATTGACAATTTTATTTGCACTGCAGGAATCAAGAACATCCTGAAGAAATCTACGAGCCATTTTATCCCGCATGTTTTATTCCTGCAGTTCTGATTTTAGCTCCGCTACTTTTCCTATACATGTATTATGTATTTATTTTATTGAGGGTTTGGAGAGAAAGTTCAGGAATAGATTGAGGGTGTGGCGAGAGTTCAGGAATAGATTGAGGGTGTGGCGAGAGTTCTGGAATAGATTGAGGGTGTGGAGAAAGTTCTGGAATAGATTGAGGGTGTGGAGAAAGTTCTGGAATAGATTGAAGGTGTGGAGAGAGTTCAGGAATAGATTGAGGGTGTGGAGAGAGTTCTGGAATAGATTGAGGTGTGGAGAGAGTTCTGGAATAGATTGATGTGTGGCGAGAGTTCTGGAATAGATTGAGGGTGTGGAGAGAGTTCAGGAATAGATTGAGGGTGTGGAGAGAGTTCTGGAATAGATTGAAGGTGTGGAGAGAGTTCTGGAATAGATTGAAGGTGTGGAGAAAGTTCTGGAATAGATTGAGGGTGTGCCGAGAGTTCAGGAATAGATTGAGGGTGTGGAGAGAGTTCTGGAATAGATTGAGGTGTGGCGAGAGTTCTGGAATAGATTGAGGGTGTGGAGAAAGTTCTGGAATAGATAGAGGGTGTTGAGAAAGTTCTGGAATAGATTGAGGGTGTGCCGAGAGTTCAGGAATAGATTGAGGTGTGGCGAGAGTTCAGGAATAGATTGAGGGTGTGGAGAGAGTTCAGGAATAGATTGAGGGTGTGGAGAGAGTTCAGGAATAGATTGAGGGTGTGGAGAATAGATTGAGGGTGTGGAGAGAGTTCAGGAATAGATTGAGGGTGTGGCGAGAGTTCAGGAATAGATTGAGGGTGTGGAGAGAGTTCAGGAATAGATTGAGGGTGTGGCGAGAGTTCAGGAATAGATTGAGGGTGTGGAGAGAGTTCAGGAATAGATTGAGGGTGTGGAGAGAGTTCTGGAATAGATTGAGGGTGTGGAGAGAGTTCAGGAATATAGATTGAGGGTGTGGAGAGAACAGGAATTGGTGTGAAGAATTCAGGAATGTTTTTTTTTGGATGGGGGGGGGGTATGGAAAATCAATAGACAAAGGCTAATATGAGTAAACAAATACATGGAGGAATATATTAAGTTGATTATAGTTAAAAAAGTGATGATATAGTTGAATATAATGCTTACTCTGACTGGGATGTCTCTCATGGTGGCTGCACCCTTCACCTGTTGAGAGTTTCCTAAATAGATTTCCCAACAGAGATTTGTGAATGGTTGTTGGACCTGGAGGAAGCGCAACATGAACCAGAGGAGGCAATGTGGGACTGAGCCAAAGGCTTTCTTCACGTCAGGCCACGAGGATGAGGATGTTTTTCTTCCTCCTCTTACTGTCACACAGCCTTCCATTGGGAGGAATCCCTTCTGTGATGGGACATTTTTTTGTTCTTCAGTGGCCAGGCAGCGAATTCGCCAGCATTGCTGCAAACACCTTGTAGATGGTTGGAGTTATGGGTCTCCAGTTCGTGGTTAAGTCCAGGTCGCCTGACTTGGGCAGGAGAATGGCGTGCTATCTTTCCAGGGGGGTGAGGCTGTTGTCACCTCCAAAAGCCCTCGCTGACAATCCAGTCGAGCTTGATATCATGGAATAGATGATGGCAGAGGGTTTTTATGAATCTCATGGGACTGGCACTTCTATTTTATGTCAACTGTCTTATTCTCCCGTGAAAACCACACCCTGTACCTGGTGGAAATATCAAATGACCTTTTCGTGTAAACCACACCCTCGGATCGAATTTAGATAGAACTCGTTCGCTATCTTAATTCGTTCACCTCGGCTGCCAGCATATTAATTTTTTTTTGTGAATGAAAATTGTTTTCAAAAAATGGGCCACACTTAGAAATAGTGCTATACTAAGGCAACCCGCGGAGTGGGCGAAGCAAGCTTCTATCCACACCCCCAGCTACAAAAATTGAAGTAACAACATCTAGGCAATGCCTAGGTTAGAGTTGTTGCACTCTAAAGAACAGTTCCAAATATTCATTGAAGACAATGACAAGGTACATTACACACTGGGTGGGACTGTCGCCAGTCCAATACCTCTGTATTACAGGAAGCACAAACATGCAAGCATGACATACTTACATTAGCACAACATCCTGGCTAGGATAATACTTACAATACTACACTAAAAATAATATAAAAAATTTAAAAAAAGAAGAAAAAAATAAATAATAATAATGATTATAATTACAATTACAACCATAATCATAATTATAATTATAATAATAATAATTAATGTTCACAGTTATTGAAATGTGGAGGCTGATCAGCGTGACTTCCAAATTGCGTATGAGCCCTTGATGGCATCCACGCAGCAAAGTTCAGAGAACATTGGCGTAGTGCCGGCCAAGGCCCTGAGACAATCGTTATTCCCTGGGTCCCAGGATCCGAGAGATCCCACGATGAAGGTGTGTAATGTGACATTGGTGTAGCCCGGTTGTTCGCTCATCCAGACACGGAGGGCCTCATATTTTTGCATCTTCTCAGATCTCGACTTCTGGAAGGCTTCTGATCCAGACTCATAAGGTACAGTGACTTCGGCTATCACTGCCTCTCCAGTCACTTAGCTACGAAGGACGATGTCAGGCCTCAGGCTAGCTGGGGAGAAGGCCTGCTCCACGTAAAGTTCCTTGCCTTCCTTGTCGATGGCTTTGACGAGACGCTGTAGGATGGCATTATGTCGGGCTCTCATTAGGCCAACGTTGTGAGTGCAGGCATTTAGGACGTGACCGAGTGACTCCTGCTGAGCGTGGCACTTCTTACAGGGAGCTCTGAGTGCGAATTTGTACTCGGCAAAAGACACATCTACCGGTGGAGATCCAATGGCTGGAGGCTGGGTGGAGGGAGATGGCATGATAGGATCGGCCCTGGTCTGAGCTAGCCAGCACCTGCTTCAGCCGTCGGTCTTCTCTGGCACATTTTATTAAGTTGGCAACTGATCGCCAGGAGGTGGTCCTCACAGCTGATTCTGGTATCCCACTAGAATGCCATCTAAGTTATGGTCCAGATGTACGTCTAGGTACGCTAGGGACTTTCTTACCATAGAGATCTAACATCACCTCGAGAGGCCTCATTTCTAGGTGGGATGGAATTCAGAAAACTAATCGCCTCCTTCAGCGAATCAGGTGGTTGACCGGTCCTCTTCTTAATGGTGGCACAAAGTTGGTCCCATGCCGACGCCTGACACAATCTTGCCGTTTGATTCGAGGGTCTTCAGCGCTCTCAAGACCATGGCAGCCTCCAGATTGTCCTCAATTGAGTGCAGTCCAAACCCTCCCATATGGCACGGAAGGTGAAAAAAAGAACATAGAGTCCTCACAGGGAGTCTGAATGCCTTCTTGATTTTTCCCCTGATATCTGAGTCCAGCCTAGCTGCCCAAGTCCTATTGAGAGCTGATGTGTTGAGGTGATAGGTTGTCTTTGACAGAGCAAATGTATTGATAGCATCCAACTTCTGCCAGTCAGTAAGTCACGTCGTCAGGATCGTACCGACGGTGTCCTCGATTTCGTTTTTTAGTTTGTCCAGAGTACTGATCTTGACCTTCCCATGTCAACACCCAGATATCGGTAGGTCTCCTCCCATTTCAGTGCAGAAATGACCTTTTCGTGTAAACCACACCCTCCGTACCTCGGATCGAATTTAGATAGAATTCGTTCACCTCGGCTGTCAGCATATTGATTTTTTTTTTGTTGAATGAAAATTGTTTTAAAAAAATGGGCCACACTTAGAAATAGTGCTATACTAAGGCAACCCGCGGAGTGGGCGAAGCAAGCTTCTATCCACACCCCCAGCTACAAAAATTGAAGTAACAACATCTAGGCAATGCCTAGGTTAGAGTTGTTACACTCTAAAGAACAGTTCCAAATATTCATTGAAGACAATGACAAGGTACATTACACACTGGGTGGGACTGTCGCCAGTCCAATACCTCTGTATTACAGGAAGCACAAACATGCAAGCATGACATACTTACATTAGCACAACATCCTGGCTAGGATAATACTTACAATACTACACTAAAAATAATTAAAAAAATTTAAAAAAAGAAGAAAAAAATAAATAATAATAATGATTATAATTACAATTACAACCATAATCATAATTATAATAATAATAATAATAATTAATGTTCACAGTTATTGAAATGTGGAGGCTGATCAGCGTGACTTCCAAATTGCGTATGAGCCCTTGATGGCATCCACGCAGCAAAGTTCAGAGAACAGTTTGGCGTAGTGCCGGCCAATGCCCAAGGCCCTGAGACAATCGTTATTCCCTGGGTCCCAGGATCCGAGAGATCCCACGATGAAGGTGTGTAATGTGACATTGGTGTAGCCTGGTTGTTCGCTCATCCAGACACGGAGGGCCTCATATTTTTGCATCTTCTCAGATCTCGACTTCTGGAAGGCTTCTGATCCAGACTCATAAGGTACAGTGACTTCGGCTATCACTGCCTCTCCAGTCACTTAGCTACGAAGGACGATGTCAGGCCTCAGGCTAGCTGGGGAGAAGGCCTGCTCCACGTAAAGTTCCTTGCCTTCCTTGTCGATGGCTTTGACGAGACGCTGTAGGATGGCATTATGTCGGGCTCTCATTAGGCCAACGTTGTGAGTGCAGGCATTTAGGACGTGACCGAGTGACTCCTGCTGAGCGTGGCACTTCTTACAGGGAGCTCTGAGTGCGAATTTGTACTCGGCAAAAGACACATCTACCGGTGGAGATCCAATGGCTGGAGGCTGGGTGGAGGGAGATGGCATGATAGGATCGGCCCTGGTCTGAGCTAGCCAGCACCTGCTTCAGCCGTCGGTCTTCTCTGGCACATTTTATTAAGTTGGCAACTGATCGCCAGGAGGTGGTCCTCACAGCTGATTCTGGTATCCCACTAGAATGCCATCTAAGTTATGGTCCAGATGTACGTCTAGGTACGCTAGGGACTTTCTTACCATAGAGATCTAACATCACCTCGAGAGGCCTCATTTCTAGGTGGGATGGAATTCAGAAAACTAATCGCCTCCTTCAGCGAATCAGGTGGTTGACCGGTCCTCTTCTTAATGGTGGCACAAAGTTGGTCCCATGCCGACGCCTGACACAATCTTGCCGTTTGATTCGAGGGTCTTCAGCGCTCTCAAGACCATGGCAGCCTCCAGATTGTCCTCAATTGAGTGCAGTCCAAACCCTCCCATATGGCACGGAAGGTGAAAAAAAAGAACATAGAGTCCTCACAGGGAGTCTGAATGCCTTCTTGATTTTTCCCCTGATATCTGAGTCCAGCCTAGCTGCCCAAGTCCTATTGAGAGCTGATGTGTTGAGGTGATAGGTTGTCTTTGACAGAGCAAATGTATTGATAGCATCCAACTTCTGCCAGTCAGTAAGTCGCGTCGTCAGGATCGTACCGACGGTGTCCTCGATTTCGTTTTTTAGTTTGTCCAGAGTCAGATGTACGTCTAGGTACGCTAGGGACTTTCTTACCATAGAGATCTAACATCACCTCGAGAGGCCTCATTTCTAGGTGGGATGGAATTCAGAAAACTAATCGCCTCCTTCAGCGAATCAGGTGGTTGACCGGTCCTCTTCTTAATGGTGGCACAAAGTTGGTCCCATGCCGACGCCTGACACAATCTTGCCGTTTGATTCGAGGGTCTTCAGCGCTCTCAAGACCATGGCAGCCTCCAGATTGTCCTCAATTGAGTGCAGTCCAAACCCTCCCATATGGCACGGAAGGTGAAAAAAAGAACATAGAGTCCTCACAGGGAGTCTGAATGCCTTCTTGATTTTTCCCCTGATATCTGAGTCCAGCCTAGCTGCCCAAGTCCTATTGAGAGCTGATGTGTTGAGGTGATAGGTTGTCTTTGACAGAGCAAATGTATTGATAGCATCCAACTTCTGCCAGTCAGTAAGTCGCGTCGTCAGGATCGTACCGACGGTGTCCTCGATTTCGTTTTTTAGTTTGTCCAGAGTACTGATCTTGACCTTCCCATGTCAACACCCAGATATCGGTAGGTCTCCTCCCATTTCAGTGCAGAAATGACCTTTTCGTGTAAACCACACCCTCCGTACCTCGGATCGAATTTAGATAGAATTCGTTCACCTCGGCTGTCAGCATATTGATTTTTTTTTTGTTGAATGAAAATTGTTTTAAAAAAATGGGCCACACTTAGAAATAGTGCTATACTAAGGCAACCCGCGGAGTGGGCGAAGCAAGCTTCTATCCACACCCCCAGCTACAAAAATTGAAGTAACAACATCTAGGCAATGCCTAGGTTAGAGTTGTTACACTCTAAAGAACAGTTATTTCTACTTGATCTTAGCCAAAAGGCCGAGAAGCGATACTTACAAGTCCTACCCCTCTCTCCATTTATACTGCACTCGAGCGGTGTGATCGTGTTGGGTATAGGGTCACGCCCAGCTCGTTACTGAAATTAACGCGGTACTTTCAAAATTTTACTTGTCCAATACCCAGTCTACTATTTCTCTACTATTTCTCATTGGTAGTGCTGCTTACCCATTCAACTACCATCACTCCCAAAAAAATTCTACTGTGTGACAAACATGTACCTCACCATGCAACTGAAAGTCTACTTGAAAGCATAACTACTGCTCTAGAAAAAAGCTGTGTACAGTTCCTATGGATCTTGAACCCCTAGATAAACTGAACCCCTAGATAAAAATCATGGTTCTTGCAATTTGAGACGAAATCACATCCCAGAACTTCAAGATAAAATCACATCCCAGAACTTCAAGATAAAATCACAACCTCTGAATCTAAGATGAAATCAAAATATGCTTAGGAAATCACAAGTTTTCCGTAAGGGGGTGATTGAATCTCTTTCTCCTAAACATTGTTGCAAGAGAATGCATAACTTCATAAGACATGTCCTATATCTAAATCGCAGCTGAATTGCTGGG
This sequence comes from Cladorhizidae sp. MBARI D1340-BT2, assembly GCA_028752905.1. Lineage (NCBI taxonomy): Eukaryota > Metazoa > Porifera > Demospongiae > Poecilosclerida > Cladorhizidae > Cladorhizidae sp. MBARI D1340-BT2. The sequence continues at coordinate 6,214,226 of JAQNBH010000018.1, read as the reverse complement.
CCATGTCCTAGATGCATGCTGTCAGACATGGGTCTCGTGACAGAGGGATAAAAGATCTTTACAATATTAACAAGGAGCCTTCGGAACAAACTTTACCTGTAGGCCTATTTATTGCAGGGTTATCCTGCACAAGGGAGGCAGTGATTGTGACTGTGACAGTTCTTAATGAATCAAAGAGAAAGCCTCACTGAAGCAAGGAATAAAAAAGGAATTGAAATATGAGAGCTTGAAAAGTTAGCTTGCAGGTTACACCAGCATTTGATTTTATGTGGCTCTTGGGATCCATTGAATCAAGCCTGCATAAGTTCCCTGAAACAGTGGCTACAGTTCTGGGTATTTTCTCCCTAGGAATACCTTCAGAAATACACTATTGAGGAGGAAATATGGGACAGTTATTATATATGGCATGAATATTAAACAATACTATATACACACGCTATAAACGATCCTTATCATAAACGATCCTTACCTTGTATGATCAGTCTGTCTGTCATTGTTATATACAATGAACTAGGATCAGTGAGGCAATGGTGAAGATGAAGAAGAGAAATGTGTGTGATTGGGAGGAGGATGTCGAGAGTAAGAGCAGTTTGAAGTGGTATATATAGGTGGTCAAAAGGTGATGGGTATACAGTCATTACAGGGATATGAGAGAGTGAGGCTGATGTTTAGGTTGAGGATGGGGCCAGCAGGTCTATTGCAGGACAAGAAGTGATGTAGGCTGTGTAGTAATGATAGATGTGTGTTGTGTCGGGGAGGAAGTGGAAGATGTGGGGCACTTTCTAATAGACTGATGAATTTGGAAGGGAATGGAAAATGTTAATGAATGAGTTGGATGGAATTGAAGGAGCTGGAATATGGTTGGAGGAGTTGGCACTGCTGGGAAGGTGGTTTTGTTGCTTGGGGAGGGTGTGAGGTGATCGGGTGATGATGGAAGTGTGTGGGTGCATTTTGCAGTGCATAGTGAAGTGTTGGCAGAGGAGGAAGGGACTGATTTATGCCCCTCCCCCTCACCACACTACAGAACATTAACTTGATGTTCATCAAATAGGTATGTCATAGTGTTTATTACAGAACAAGTCATCTTACCTCATTTACTCTCAGTATTTTTAATTTTATTTTTGAACTGCACTGGGGTGCGATGGTCCCAAGAGACTCAGCATTTTGAATATTAAATTATCAAGTGGCAAACTTTATCTCCAATTAATGGAGGAAGTTTAGATGTTGGGAGTGGAGTCCATTCATACCACACCTTACCATACCTAGACCAATGGGCCATACCATACTCAACATCTCATACCACACCTTACCATACCTAGACCAATGGGCAGTGGGAATACATCACACCATACTCAACATCTCATAACACACCTTACCATACCTAGACCAATGGGCAATGGGAATACAAAGTAATTCACACCATACTCAACATCTGTGCTTCATTGACACTTTAAAAGGATATTTGTCAAGGATACATCAAGAGGGGCAACAGGGACATGTGAAGAACTGGCTGGCTGTTCAACCTTTGTTATCTGCCTTTCACCTAATTGCTTTTTCATTTATCATGTCAGCTCTTGTGTCTGTTTCAATAAATTCATCCACTTGTTCTTATCTCTATGTCCCTTGGCCTGAATTTCCAAATATTTGAAGTTCCGCATATTTGAAAACGACAAGGTATATCTATACATTTAAAAATGAACTGTTATCAGCGTAATACCTCTCGGGCCATGTCCAAGGAAGACGGAGATGAGAACAAATATTAGGATAAGAGGAGAGTGATGAGGCAGAAATAAATACAAAAAGAGCTCAGTTGTAGAACTGGGATTCATTAATGGTGTATATATAAGTAGGAGCAAACATGGTAGTAAGGTACAGCTCAGTTGTTAGAAGTGGGATTCATTAATGGTATATGTATAAGTAGGAGCAAATATGGCTATAAACCAAAGCAAGAATATTATGTAGGTGTTACTAACTGAACTATGACGCTGTCTACCAAAAAATACATGTTGTACATAAACTTCAGTAGCCAGTCTCGGCCTCCCTCGACTTTGTTCTCGAGTTTCAAATGCGAAAGATGCATTAAAAATGGAACACAGCAGTATAAGGCTGGAACATCTATACAGCAGAAATGTCAAGAAACAAATTTCAATTCAATCATTGAGAAAGCCCTTTTATTCTGCTTTCCAGGTACTAAAGCAGGCCTGATTGAGTTCTTCCAAGGAGCCCTAAGATTCGAAAAAGTAGCATGTACCGTCACACTCGTGTAGCCATCTTGGTCCGGTTGCCAAATTTTTTTTACCTCTGATAGTTTAGTTCCTTTTCCTCCCTAGCTTAAGTACGACCTTCTCTCATTAATTCATTGGAAACCATCACACGTGCAACCATTACCTCACCTGTGACAGGATCTCTCTGCAACAAATCCTGTTTAACCCATTGATTTTTGAGCCCATACAGGCGCACTTACCAATTTAATTATAATAAATAAACTCTGCATCCTGTGTTAACAAGATGCATATATTCAAATACAGGGGGAAATTACCTTTCATTTGAAATACTTGGTAAGGGGTATCCAATACATTTTTTGTGTGCTTTGTTCAAACTTAGTTAGCTATCCTAACAAGATGGCAACTGGCTCAATGCCCACTACTCAGTCAGTAACAGCTGCTACCTTGGGTTTGGAAGAGGTTTTGAGACTTTTGGATAGCAGCAGCAGTGAGGGACTCAGTATGTGACCTTTCTGATCTGAAGATGGTTTTGATGGAGATACATTTACTGGGTAAGTCCAGATAGCTATAGTTACAGCTCTCTACTTGGATAGCTAGAGTTTAGCTATATATTTACCATAATTTAATTGTTATATAGATCCAATGCCACTGCTGTTGAATTTCCTCTGGAAGCAACTCCAGTACCCTCAATTTCACCATCCTCTGAGGAAGAACAGCCTCTTAGAAGCAGAGCTGGAAGAGGTGTTCAAGGACACCGTTCTCGCGGACGACGTGGTCTACGGAGAAGTAGGGGTAGAATACGAGAAAATACCCGTCCTAGAGGTCAATATAACAGTGGAGGAAGTTCGGGTATTACATGCAGACAGAGTATCTCCCAATCACATGTCAATACTCTTGAGAATCCTGATACTTCAGCATTGACTGTACACCCATTCAACCCAGTGCGTGAACCAGGTTCATATGTTGCCAGTTATGATGAATCTTTCACACCTCTTGATTTCTTCAAGCTTTTTTTTACTGAAGATATAATAAAACTAATATGCAAGAATTCTGATAAGTATGCTGAAAAGAATAAAGACAGATCACCATAATATTATAATTATTCTCGATACCCTGGAATGACAGCAGTTATGTTATTGAATTTGGTTGGCTTATTAATTTATTTCGGTTTGGAAAAATTGGCATACTACACTGATTATTGGACGACTACAGGAGATTCATTTCTCCTTTATGGTAGAAGTTTTGCAGGGCGAAGTATTATCAGCAGAAATAAGTTTTTTAGTCTCTGGGGATTCTTACATGTGAGTGATATTGACACAGAAGATCTTAGTGACCGGTTGTGTAAAGTTCGACCAATGATGGAACACTTGAACGATTCAAGTCAGCACTACTTTCAACCAGATCTAAATATTTCAATCGATGAACGCATGGTGAAATCAAAGGGGCGTTTTCCAATGCGCCAGTACATCAAGAGTAAGCCAGTCAAGTGGGGCTTCAAGCTGTGGTGTTTGTGTGACTCTGAAACTGGTTATACTTATCGCTTTACAGTGTACAGGGGAAAGCAAGGAGAAGTACGATCAAGTAATGGTTTAGCATATGATGTAGTAATTGATTTAGTAAAAGGATTGGAAAATCAAGGATTTCGACTTTTCACTGACAATTTCTATTCTAGCCCTATCTTATTTGAGTACCTCAAAGCAAATGGGTTCGAAGCATGTGGTACAATTGATATAAAACGTCGTAATGTTCCTAAATGTCTCAAATCTTTGAAGACTGAACTAGCAAAATCGTGTACTGAACGGGGAGAAGGTCGATGGGTTCGGGACAAAAGCTTAGTGTATGTTATGTGGAAAGACACTAAAGTAGTAACTGTGGCTTCAACTATGCATACTGCCACAGGCAATGAGAAAGTGATACGGAAAATGAAAGATAAAGCTGGTCAATTATTGCGCAAGGAAGTCAAGATTCCTCCTCCTATAGTAGAGTACAACAAATATATGGGAGGTGTTGACCTTTCGGACCAGGCTTATCTTACTACAATACTCTACGCAAGACTCGAAAGTATTGGCGCACCCTTTTTTTGCATTTTTTGGACGTAATGGTGACCAATTCATATCTTCTGTACAAACTCCACCTACCTGAAGAAGAACGCAAAAAAATGTACTCACAAAGCATTTCGGGAGAATTTGGTAGCTAGGTTATGTGACCTAAGAGATGGTTCTGAAAAAACCTTATTATCTCCTTCACACAAACAGAGTATCAGGGCTCCTCACCAGCTTACACACACTCCTCGTGAAGAGCGACAATATTGTGATTTGTGCAAAATATTGAAGAAACCTCGACACCGCACCAGATTGAAGTGTGTTGCATGTGATATGTATCTTTGCTTTGAACCCAACAGAAACTGCTTCAAAGTTTGGCATTCTAGTCAATGTGACCATATGAGGAACTAAAACTTGTTGAAATAAATATCTGTTTTCTGCTAGAAATATAATTATTGTTATTGACAATCTACCATAATCGCAGATGGGTGTGGCTTTGTGGTCATTTGAGTAAGTATGATCTAACATATATTACATGTTTATTAGAGTTTAGTATATACATATCCATACTACACAATAAAACTACACATGTACATCTTTTTTGAGATCAAAATGAGAATCGTATACATTTTTATGCCAATACCGGCAATATAAAATAATGAAATTTATCATATTTCACACATCTTCAATGGGAAAAAAATTGTTCAGTGGTGATGATTGATGGTTGTGTAATAGTTTGAAGTCATAAAAAAGGAACTTTATTGTATATACAAAAATTTGAAGAAATCGGAACGAATATTGATTCCTAAATTTTTATCTAAGTTCAAATTAATATAATTTGTTATGGGTGTGGTTTATTAATCTTTTGAAATTAAAAAAAAATAGTATGGCTCATTAGCTTTTAGATTATACCCATATTGCTTACCAATATTCCCTTTAGTTTTTAAGTTATAAATATTTTAAACAGGAAGGTAAAAAATTAGAAACATTTGAAAAACGCTCGGGGGCTTAAAAGGTTAAGCATTTGGGTGCAGTTGGTTCTATAAAGATCTCATTTTCATCTTATAGAATGGCATTTGCTAATCTTGTTAGGACAGACTGTTGTTTGGACAGCATGCATTGAGGACATGGCCCAGCAACTCCTGTTGCAATTTGCAATTAGGGTATGCTGCATGCTTGACTTTAATAGCAACTTGAATTATTCTCAATGAACTCGCAATTGACATAACAAAATTACAGTGACCTTTTACCCTGCCTGAGGTTTCGACTAGATACTCTAGCCTTATGTAGTCTGGAGCATCTAGTCGAAACGCCAAGAGAGTAAATTTCAAGTATATACCACTTATGGACTACTTCAGCAAGTGACCTGCCATGAATTGTATTGACATGTTTCTGTACGAGCTATATATTCTGCAGGAATAGAGCTACATTTATGTCAGAATGACATAACCTGGATAAAGCAGAGTGACAATGCAGATGTGGCTGTTGCAAGGTTGTGATTTCCTATCAAGGTTGTAATTGGTGAAACTGGAGAGGACAATCTCTTTTCACTCCCAGATGAATGGTCAGGCACTTAAAGCAACTATAATGAAACCAGTGAATGACTCCCATGTCGGGGAAGTGATATATACTGTTCTGGTGGTTTTAACATTTCTTCATATATGGGTTTTTGTTATTATTTCTTTAAAAACAAACAATATTTAATTTATATATATCTAATATTGGTCCAAAAAATTAATTACACACTCATTACACATTACATACACATCAAATGGAAATTGTGTGCTGTATATTTTGTTTAAAAAAAGTTACTTTGGAACAGTTGGAGGGAACACATGCAATATTTGCACAATCCATGTCATTATTGTGTTTCTTGAAATAGACGGGGGGGGGGGGGGGGGGGGGGGGAATCCTAGAGAATAGCATACTTGTTTTTCAAGCCCTTCCACATGAATGCACACTTTGGAGTGTCTATGAAAATCTCTACTTCACAAAAGCTTGATTATTACTCCCCCCCCTCCCCCCCTTGTATAAAAATAGAGATTTCAAGCCAAGCTCCATGGTCTACATCTTCTTTCACTTTAAACCCTTGGTCAGCTAAAACCACATCTTCAACCTGTAATTAAAAAATATATATTTCAGTTCCTCTCCCACTACAGCACTGTGTCAGAAATGATACAGCTCCACATGAAGAAATGTCTATAAGTAATATGTGTAGTTAGAATCAAACCAGAAATAGCTTCAGCTTTGGGTTGGTCACTGCCCTGATGACACTCTTTTGCCAGTTCCCTTCTCTTGTCCTATATACTTACATTTTCTTTCTTGCTCCTTTCATGACCTTCTTCATCTCATTCTCCATTTAGTTGTAGACAAACACACATGGCATATCCTTATGCTGATGAGGATCACTCACAGGCTCACCTATAATGTACATAACTGGATTATCTTATTATTAGCTAACCAACTGCACATAGTTAGCTGTATATAGTTGCCTTGCAATGTTTATTCCTTTCTAACTTGATGTCGGTTAACTGAAAACCCAGCTAATTTGATGTACATTCTGTTGCAAAAGGCAACTGCATACTTGAGAGTAATGGTACAAGTTTGAACAATCACATGTTTGTGCGTGTTTCATCGGCTTTCTTTTTATGGCACTTCATTCTCCTTTCCTCTGGAGAAACAGGAAAGCAGAAAAGCCAAGACCATGCCTGTTGGTACGACAACAACTCGCTGCCATGTTGATCCTTTTTGCCAACCAGAGTTAGCATCTCCAGACAAGTACTAATATAAACTAATATAAATTGAAACAACCAAATATGAATACAAAAACCAACTTCAATTTTTTTCTTTTAAAATTGGAAAAAAGTAGTGTATTATGAGTAGGTAAAGGATCTTCAAATAAAGTTGTAGTATAGTACAAGTCAATCAATTAAAAAAAAATTCTTTTCCTCCTCTTATTATTCATTACACTACTACTACTGTATAATAATGTGTATGTGTGTGTATTCGTGTCATGCTACTGAGCATGCACACTTCAACTTCTCTGTGAAATGCTGCAAGTGCAATGATAGAGCTATGACAGCAGAGGCGGAGAAGGGATGACAACCTAAGAAAAAGTACCAGAATATCTAACTTGGAGTGGGAAGAGAGAAAGGACAGCTTTACCATATGAAGAAAAAACATCCTGAACAAATGAGCAGTCCAGGAAGCAAAGAAACGTCCCAGAGAGAACTGAACAGAGAAAGGCAGAGATCAGCGAAGAGAAGCACACATCAAAGTCCTAGCAATACAACCCGGCTACCCTGGGGCTATGTCAGTATTAAAATGGGGGTCCGCAAGCATGAACTAGGAGGCTAAAAAACCCTTATGGTTACCACTTATGACTGTTGTTTCCATTAGGCGCTAAAACTCGAGTACGTGGTCCAAGCAACTTGGTTAGAAATCAAATTTATTTGCCGCATAAAATTAATATCAAAGTGCTAAACAGTTGATAGAGGAAGTGTTTTCATTAGGCGAAGTACGCGGCGCGCGGGTGGAAAATGAATTTCGTTAATAATCCATAAAACTCATGCTCCAACGCAACCTGCACTTCTGTTGGACAAACGGCAGCCAACCCACCAACCACTCCACCAATCCTAATTGCAGGCAAGTTAGCGCTACCAACTCCTATCGTGCCCACAATACCTGATTCCCCAGACTTGCCTGTACCAACTCTAGTTGTGTTCTCAACACCTGACACTCCAGCCCAACAAAGCCTCAAACCCCCTATCAAAAATGATGCCCAGCAGCAACCCCCATCTGCTCTATTTCTACCCTGTCCTCTACCATCACACACCCCAGTTGCCAATCCAGTATTTGTTTGGGGTGAGCATGATTCTGCTTCATTGATTAGTTCCATGAGTGAAGCTTACTCAGAAGTTGTTCATTGGAGGAGAAACACGTTCACTGTACCTTATGGTAATGCAGGAAAAGCCTTTGTGATGGAGTTGAGCAGGCTTTTTATGGCGTACGCTGAAAGCTTGTCCCTAGAAAGCATTGCCCTGAAAGCTTGCACTGTCCTGCCCATCCTAATGCTACAAAACCCCTTTCACAATTCAAAGGCAAAAGATCATTCCACTTGCCTGGAGAGACGTTTAGTCACTTGGAAGTAGTCACTTGGAAGAAAGGTGACATTCATGACCTTATCAAGGAAGGACGCTCTCTACAGCTCCGTCTGCCAAAGAGAAATGCTACTAAATCAAACAAGCAAGACTGCCTTGCTCGGTCCTGATGTTCCTGGGGAAAATCAACGCTGCCCTACAGTTACTTTCAGAACACGGAAAGGGGGGTGTCCTCTCTGTGAATGATTCCATCGATTGTGGAAATGAAGACACAAAGACTGTCCTGGAGACCTTGAAGAGCAAACATCCATGCGCACAGCCAGTATTACGTGAAGCCCTGCTGGAGGGTTGTGATTACCCACCACAAGAGGTGCACCCAGTAATTTTTGATCAGATCACTGCAAGCAACATTATATCGGCTGCCCTCCATACGAAAGGAGCTGCTGGCCCCTCAGGCATTGATGCTCATTGCTGGAGGAGACTGCACCTCATTCAAGTCAGCATCTCGTGACCTCTGCCAGGCTCTAGCTTCACTAGCAAAGCGCCTCTGCTCCGACTATGTGGACCTCTCACCATTGCTGGCCTGCAGGCTCATCGCCTTGGATAAACACCCTGGAGTGAGACCCATTGGGATATGTGAGACTGCGAGGAGAATCATTGCAAAGGCTGTACTTTTTGTCACCAAGGGAGATATCCAAGATGCTGCTGGCACAAGACAACTCTGCGCTGGTCAAATTGCTGGGACTGAAGCTGCCATTCATGCTATGAGGTCAATTTTTTCAAATGAGGATACTGAAGCTATCCTCCTTGTGGATGCTAGTAATGCTTTTAACTCCCTCAATAGGCAGGTGGCTCTTCGTAATACAAGGCTCACATGTCCGTCCCTCTTGAAAATATTTATCAACACATACAGAGATCCTTCAGACCTATTTATCGACGGTCAAACACTCTCGTCTGAGGAGGGTACCACCCAAGGGGACCCATTAGCCATGCCTTTCTATGCTTTAGCCACACTTCCTCTCATTGATCGCTTGAGTGATACCGAGGGAGTCACCCAGGTCTGGTATGCTGATGATGCTGCCGCTGCCGGCAGCATATCATCCCTAAGAGGCTGGTGGGATAAAATGAGGTCAAAGGGGCCAGCATTCGGCTACCACGCAAATGCTCACAAGACATGGCTGATAACAAAAGAGCAGTACATCTCACAAGCCAAGGAGCTTTTCCAAGGGTCAGAGGTAAACATCACCTCTCAGGGCAGGCCCTACTTGGGAGCCGCCCTAGGCTCAGATGAGTTTATCAAGGAGCATGTGTCAGAGAAAGTTAAGGAGTGGAAGGAGGAGTTGCTCCAGCTTGCTCAAGTAGCCACTACCCAACCACATGCTTCCTATGCTGCCTTTGTTCATGGCTATATCCACAAGTTCACTTACCTGTGTAGAACCAATCCTGACACAGAACAACTGTTAATGCCCCTGGAGGATGTCATCAGATCACAACTGATCCCAGCCTGGTCTGGCAGGGCCCCACCAAATGATTCCATACGTGAGCTATTCGCTCTTCCAACAAGATGGGAGGCCTAGGAATCATCAACCCTGCCAGCCGCTCCTTCTTAGAATTTGATGCCTCCATCCAGATAGCTTCACCAATGAGCCATCTTATTGAGAAGCAGGACCCAAAGTACTCCTGGGATACAATGAAGGCCCAAATTGTGGCAAAGAATGAGGTCCACAAGCAGAGACAGATACAATCAAAGGCAGCTGCAGACACCCTTAGACCCAACGTGTCTAACACATTACAACGGGCCATGGACCTGGCTCAAGAGAAGGGCGCCTCGAGCTGGCTATCTGCACTTCCTCTGGAGGAACACAACCTCACCCTTCACAAAGGAGCATTTAGAGATGCGCTTGCACTCCGTTACGGATGGCCTCCACAGAACACTCCCACAAACTGTGCCTGTGGCTCACCCTTTTCCACTGATCATGCTCTTTCATGCTCCAAGGGGGGATTCCCATCCATCAGGCATAATGAGGTACGAGACACAATAAGTTGCTGGATGTCCGAGGTATGTAATGATGTATGCATAGAGCCTAACTTGCAGCCAATCATGGGAGAAAACCTGAAGGGTGCCTCAGCAATAAGAGAGGATGGAGCCAGGCTGGACGTCACCGCCAATGGTTTCTGGGGTGGTCGTTATGAACGAACATATTTTGATGTCAGAGTATTTAATCCACACGCCCCTTCCAACCGCCTACAAAGTTTAGTCTCCACATACAGAAAGCATGAGAGGGAAAAGATCAGGTCTTACGAACAGCGAGTGAGAGAAGTTGAACATGGATCGTTCACCCCACTGGTCATGGCTCTAACAGGTGGCCTAGGTAAAGCACATCACTCAAACGACTAGCTGTCAGAGAAAAATGATCAGTCGTACTCCAACACTCTTGCATGGATGAGGTGCAAACTCTCCTTCACTCTTCTCCGAGCATCAATACAATGCATCCGAGATGCACGATCAGCAAGTGGTCGCACCCAAAAGTATATCTCCCCTCAGGTTGATCTCGTAACAGCCGAGGCCAAATTCGACTAAAGATACTTTCATCTTACCTTTGAATAAATTATCTCTATATACTATGTCATAAAACTCAAAAGAAATTTCCCTTGTGTTGTAAGTAATAAAAATTTTTTTTTTTTTAAATTAAAAAAAAATTAAACTCATTTTCCACCCGCGCGCTAGACCGCGTACTTACGTTTTAGCGCCTAATGACCGTGGTGTAGAGTAGGGCTTCCTCTAGCCACTGGTGCTTATTTCAACTTTGCAATCTGGAGATTTATGCGGCAAAATCAGGCATTCAGGTTAAGCTCCAGAACTTTAGTTATACCCATGAAAAATATTTAAAGAGAGCACACAGAGAGACCTATCTTTTGAGCTATATGTCAAGTCCATACCGTTTACAGAATCTACGGAGATGGTGCTGTCCCCCCTCAAAGTAGACAATGAAATGTTTGGGTTGAAATGGCAAAATGTTTTCTTATTCATGTTATTTTTTAAGTTTCTTGATCTGTTCTTGTACTTCCATGCCTCTCTTGATCTGTTTTTGTACTTCACGACTTTCTTTAGTTTTCTATGCCTGTATGTACATGTAAGAAGAATAAAAAAAGTGGGGCTTTGGAAAAAGCCGGCTGTGCAAATCAAATCAAGGACAAATAGAATCCACTAGAATCCACCAAAATAAAGTAATAAGTAGGGAGGGAATTAAAAGACGCCTGCCTCGTACGTCACACCTTCATCCTCAATACACTCCTCCAATGACAGATTTGCAGATCTCAGGGCCTGTCTCCGCCTCATGCTCGTGGTTTCTGCCTTGAGCACAGCCTTCGTAGCTCTCTTAGCATCCTGAGATGCTAAGTACTTCGAAGTGAAGGCAACTGGAGGGGAACCCAACAACTTCTCCAACATAGGTGAGAGGCCAACAAACCCATGGTTGTATGTCATGATAGCTAGTCCCAATGCAGCCTCCACGGTGACGAGCGAGCAGAATCCGGTCTTGGGACACAGAGACCAAAGGATGTTGTTGAAGGACTCGTCCTGATTCTGTGTGGCACCATCGATACACTTCTCCAGCAGTTGCCGTTTGGAGAGGTCCTCAAACACGGGCTTCACATATGGAGCCAGATCAACGGTGATGTGCGGTGGTTTGTGAGTTGGTGGTGGCTGATGCTTTGCAACAGCCCTGGAGTACTTGCACCAAGAGTCTTCCCCAGTTGGGCAATAGGAGTGGTCGTGGTTTTCCTCAGTGGTGCTGTTGTGGAAGAATACGGCCCAGATGGCCTTGTAGATTCAATCCACATTGTGGGAGTTGTTGTGGATAGCTCCCCCATAAAACAACTGGAGCATGTCAATGGTCTTGTCCATCAACCTATCTCTCCCACCCCACCTCAAGTTCAGCACATGACCCGTGTCGTCCTCAAGGTCTTCTTCTTGAGGTCTTGCAACCTGTTTCAGAGTCGCTTCTGGACATGGCCCATGCACTCCAACTTCTGAAATTGTCAAAAACACAATAAGAAAACAAATATGAAATCACCACAAATATAATTTTGTAAATTACCTCAATCTCGACATCACTCCCATAAGGTTGCTCCCGGTTGACCCATACCACTGACTAGGCATCCCCATCAGAAATCACCCGGGTGTATCTGATCCTATGACGCTCAACCGAACGAGCAAAGAGACGAGAGGTACCTTCGGCTTCCATCGCTGGTGACGAGCCAGAGTAGTTGGAATTGCAGGATTCCTCGTGCGCCACATACCAATCAAGGAACTCCTGCTCATCCATGGTACTCTCCTTCAGCTCAAACATTGCACCGCTTACTGAGTACCACTGCGTCAAGGACCTGGCCGGAATCCCATGACATCACAACCACTACACCATATGTTGCTGTGAATCCTCTCCTTGACCAGGTACCATCACACGTCACTGTAACATCAACAACATCCTTTGGCTCGGTGTCCTGCGACGAATGGAGTTGAGCGGAAACTACTTGTTGGCTATCCAAGCCCAATTGCTGGACTATCTGGTGGAGGGAGGAGTTGTATTCTGAGAAGGCTCTGGGGCCTAATGGGGGAGGCAAGCCCAAGAACCCAGAGATGGCCTCCAGCCCAGCACACCCTCTGTCACATATCCTCCCTGCTAGAAGAAACCTGGAGTTGAAAGCCTTCGAATGCTTGGAGGGTCACAAAAGGCATCATCACTGCCTGCACACAACGAATTGCACACAACGAATTGGTACAGGACAGAGACAGCCTAGTGCATATTCCCTTCCTCAACTTCAGGTCTTCTCTAAAACAGTCAGCGTGAACCACAGACATTACAACTAGCACGTCTAGAGACAGATGCTAGCAGACTCTCCAGGTCGACTGGGTTCACCGGTTGAGGATGTGCCGAGTTAGTGCTAGTTTCTTCCCAGTAGCTGTCACCAGCGAAGCTGGAACAGCTACTGGAGAATGCCTCACCTCTTTCTGAGACCACTCCTGGGATCAAGTGGCGTTTACGACTCCAGCCAACAAATTCGTGCGCGTTTTTTTAATTTTACGCACGCGCGTTTTGGGTGGGGGTTCATTTCAGGTTCATTTCATTCATGATGAATCCTTTGGCTCGAGTGATGCTAATTTGGAGGGGGTAGTCTTTTTTAATGTCTTCTCTTTTCATGCACAATATAATAATTGTTGTTAAAATAAAAAAATTATGTTCCACAAACCATACCCTGTTCCAATAGGATTCAATATGTTGGGTGTGCACACCCATACTCTGATTCACAAACTCAATAGAGTGGTTCACAGTCTCATGTGCCACAATCCCAGGCAGAGTATATAGCCACCTGCCTATAAGCTGCCCACTGGTCTGAATGAATTATTGATCCAGGTGCAGCATGCGCTGGTAGCAAGGTGGCTGCGTCTCTCTGGTCCACAACTTGCATGTAACCTAAATACATTTCATTGAATTAAAATCTTTGAAATAGGCACAATACGTTTATCAAGTGTACCAAGAGCAGGCGTATGATCCGTGTCAACCATTCCAAATATCCAAGTATCCTTAGTAGGTGGGCGGCCTCTATGATGCTAAAGAGTCAATAACGAAAGTGATCATCCATTCAAGTATATACCTTGGGTTTGTGTGTGAACTGTGACTCGTCTATTTGAATAATAGATCCAACACCACCAAGCACAATCTGGTTTCGACATAGTGCTGCAGAGCACACTTCCCTAAGCCACTGGTACGCACTTTTCTTGTAGCAGCCACACTCATCTGCTGCATCCAATACAGGGTACTGCCTCACCCACCAATATATTAATAGTAGCCATGTCTGAAGTAGCATGTGTGATCTCGAGAAAAACTCCCATGCCGAATTAATTTAAGTGATTTACAACGGTTTTGCCATCCGGTTTTTCTTTGCACCATTGAAGAACTACACCTATACACGGGTATAACATAGTATAATAATTATGTGATGTCTTATCTGGAAAATGAAACCCTTGCTGTTGAGATAGCCTATAACCTGCCTATAACCTCCCAAACACAGCAGGAGCAAATAGACCTCAGTGTTGCCCGAAATGAACCCCCACCCAAAACGCGCGTGCGTAAAATTAAAAAACGCGCACGAATTTGCTGTGAAGTAGACGTCCCTCTCCGCCAAAAACACCTCTCTCACTCCATACATGTGGCTTCCTACTCGAAGCTTGTAGCAGAGGTTACCGACATACGCTTCAAAGCTCTAGCTCTTTCATCCGCCATCCCCCATGCCGGCGATTGGCTGAACGTCACCCCCTCTCACGCTCTTGGTCTCCACCTACAAGACTGGGAGTTCAGATTGTGCTTGCAGTATTGGTTGGGTCTCCCGATGGTTGAGGAGGGTGCTAGATGCCCCATCTGCCAGGTTATTTGTGACTCCTTTGGGGACCACCAAGTAGGCTGTGGTGGTAACGGGGATCGTATCCACAGGCACGACTCCATCCGAGATGCACTATTTTCTGCAGCTCAATCCGCTGCTCTTGCACCAAGGAAGGAGTTGCCCTCTCTCATTCCCGGAACCAACAGTCGTCCTGCCGATGTCTTCTTGCCCACTTGGAAGAGAGGTCAACCAGCTGCTTTAGATGTACATGTTATATCTACTCTTCAGGGCAGGACATTGAAGGAGGCTGCTGTCACTCAGGGACATGCCCTCTCCGTGGGAATCGAAAGGAAAATGGTAGCTCATTCTGAGGCATGCATGGCTGTAGGTGTCACCTTCATTCCTATGGTCGTGGAGACGGGTGGAGCGAGGATGCAGCCAAGGTTATTCGGGAGGTAGGACGCCTTCAAGGACATTCCTCCCTCAGAAGCTACTCGCCATCTGTTCCAAAGGCTATCGATTAACTTGTGGAAGGGCAATGCTACACTGTGGATCCGCCGCCTCCCAATTCGATCTCCGGAGGTAGATGGCGTGATTTAACTTTTAACTGGTTATATGTTTGTACACTTTTGTCTGTACACTTTTGTCTCATCCACTTTTGTATTGATTGATTTGCTTTCAAAAGCAAGAAAAAAGGGAAAAAAAGAAAAAAAAGAGAAAAATTTGTTGATGGCTGGAGTCGTAAACGCCACTTGATCCCACTCCTGTACGCTGACAGAATCCAGACCTTTTCTTGTGCACGCATGGCGCTGCTTAGGAAAGGGCACAAGAAGACATCCAAACACTTCCACCAAAAACTGAACGCGATGCGACCGAAAATGCCGCGGTGGCCATTTTATGGCGTCGTAAGACTCGAGATAGTGAAATTGCATGGACAAAAAGCACCATAACTTTGAAATGAATGCTCCAATTCCTCTAAAACTTTGGAAATGGCTAGTAGATGCTTACAACAACATTTATAAATGAAAATAAAAAATAAAACGAGGATAATCCCCCCCCCCCCTTAATTAAGTCACACCCCATAACCTCGTGGATATTTCCAATTGAAGCCTTCGTGTACCAGCTGCGAGTTTGTTTGGAGTCCCTCTGATAAGATGTTTGAGTTCCTCGCGGAGAGATTTCCGGTTGAATTTGAGAAGATGTTAAGTTTATTGAGAGAGCTTCATATATTTGAGGTTTGTTAGCAGTTATGTTATAGACAAGAATTGTTAGCTAGCAGCCATAGTTTTAATAGTACACTACTAGTGTAGTTTCATATGAGTCTTCAAAACATGGCAATGGTTACATTGGTATCTTGTGTCAATGAACTCTCAGTTGACATAATAACATTACAATAACCTCAATAATCAACTTGAAATTGTATTCTCTCGATGTTTTGACTAAATGCTCTCTGATGAAGGCTAGAGCATCTAGTCGAAATGGCGAGAGAATACAATGTCAAGTTGATTATTGAGAAGGTTATTGTAATCATGTCGGTGATCTTTTTTCCCCCAGGAACTCCATACTTCACAGAGTATGCTTTCATCCAAATGGTATATCATATGGAAATCTACTGAGAATGCCCTTACCGTTTGCCTGAGTGGCAATTAACTTTGTGAAGAAATAGAAATATATTGCTGCTTTTTGGTAACTGGGCAATGACCTTCAAGAAGCCCATCCTCCAGCTGAAACTAAAGTTGGTGAGTGGCTATCATTAGGTAATATTATTATGAGCATTTACCAAGTCACGGGTCAAGCCAACTCACTCTCATACACCTCAACCATTAGTTTCTTTCCTCTCCCTCCCCATATAACCAGTCCTATTCCTTGCCATAATCACTTGAGGATAAAGTTAAGAGAGCGTATTAGCCACTTGCTTGTCCGCCACTTGGTTCTTCATTCTGGTGATCTCCGAGTTCTTCAAAATGTATTTATTGTCCTTCCAGCCCCTTTGCCTAGTGCCACGAACTTGAATAATCTGATCAAGAAAGAGTGATAATGGTGTTAATGTCTTTGTAAATGTGCTATACCACACATGCCTTTTACGCAGCAGCACCCTTTGAGCCAAACCTTTCTTTGGTTGATCTTGCTGCTTATTACAATTAGTGGATATGAAATAGTGGAGATAAAATAGCATGGTTTGTAGTGAAGTTTGTAGTGAAATTGGGTATAAATATCACTAGTAATTTAGCGAGGATGGCAAAAAACAATTGTGAGGCAAAGCAAAGTGAAATTGCCATCTCTTCCACATTACGAGTGGTATTTTATCCAATTTTACCATAATACAGTAGTCCCTCCCTATTAAGACCACCCAGGGAGCACTTCCAACTGCACATAATCAGGATTTTTGTCAAGGATAGGGGCAATATCGTTGGAGTGTGACTGATAAATTATGATGAGCAATATTTTTGATGTTATTGTTTCATGTATTTCACAGGTTGCAGTAATTATAGTGGACTATATATAAATCGTTTTCATCTAGGAACTTCTGGGGGAGCTGATCATTTTTACAGTCTGTGAATGATATATCTTTGTTAAATACCTTGAAGTACACACACACACACACTCCAGTAGATGAAACACTTGTGAACTTTCCTTGAAATATTGTGTTGCTGTATACAATAACCAGCCTAAATAATGAAGTTACATGGAAAAAGATTGTCATTAATTATGTAAGTGTCATTGATTATTCGGTTACATCAATCCGCCTGTTCCTCATGGAAGCCCACCTATCACACACAAACTCATATGGGGACTTGGTCCTTCAATGGACATCATTAAGAGGTGATTGAGGCTTTTATTGGTGAGACGATTCCTCGTGCAGTCTTGACTCGATTCAGAGTAGAAAAACCTCTTTCACAATCTACAGAGGACATTGGAATAATCAAACCATTCGCTGCAAGCTTCGCTAGATTGGGGAACATTGAAGTCATCTCAGAAGTCCCAATAACATGCCTCATAAGCTGCCTGGTTGTCATTTGCTTCAAAGCTCTATTAGCAGCCACTACACTGTTAAAACCTATAAGTTCACACTTGGTTTCTTCAGGCTGTACTACTTCTTTTCCATAGTGAGAGATAAGAATATCCAAATGCTCTGTGCCATGTGATGGTTGATGAGCAAGCTCATCTGGAACACCACTGGGGTTAAAGATCTCAAATCCCTCAAACAGTTCCATGTCAGGAAACCTATAGGTTATGTACTCAGAGAGAGTTTGTAAGTATTTGTTGTATATGTTACTCTTGAAATTATCCACCATGCTATTACTAGGCTGCTGTACTCCATACTTTTCCAACCCTAACAAGACATCTGGAAGACTTAGAAAGAATTCACCAGGACTCAGAAGAAGAGCATTGATAGTAGCTCTAGTACCCACCAGGGTTTTACCATGGTGAAATCAATATCTTGTTTTTGAAAACCACGTGATAAGGCAGCTAATGGTGGAAGATATATAGAGAGCAGCCACAAAATTATATTTCTTTACAAAGGAAGCGAGCCCAGCAGCCTCAGCATTGTTGCGCTCCTGAGCTTCCCTTTCCAAGCTAACTATCACTGAGGAGAAACACTTGCGAAGGTGCCGGTCATGTGATAACCAACGGACATCTTTTGCCTGAGTTAGATTAAGCCTAGGGTCATTCAGAACTTCCTGAATATCTTTGAGCCCCGCAGTTCGAACAGATGAATACTTATAGAACCGGTACAGTTAGTCAACAGTGCTCTTAACCCTTTAACGGTCACGGGCGCTTTAAAGCGCCCTAAGAAGTCTCGCAGTTAAAAAATTCATAAAAAATAGATCGTTCGAACTTACTCCCATAAAAATCTTATTAAACAACGCCTAAAACGTTGCTCTATCACGTGGTATTCCCAAAACAATGACAGCATAACGGTTGCTAAGGACTTTGAACCCGGAAAGCTCACACGGAAATCATGGCTAAGCGCTTGAACGTTAGCGATGTGCTGCTTTTACTGGAAGACGACGATTTCGGCCTTTCTGAAGCGGATGACAGTGATTTTGAAGGCGAAGGTGTTGAGAGCTACCTTCCCAGAGCAAACCCTGAGCTTAGTCACTCAGAAGTAACGGAGGAAGATGAAGATCCAATAGATATAGTTTCTGATGACAGCTCCAGCTCTAGTGATAAGAGTCTTACTCTGCCTTTAGGTAAGTATTACTGTTCAAAATGGTATAGAATATAAAAATATCTGTTTCTATGTCCACAGTTTTTGGATCTACACCAAGTCACAGCAGTCCCACCTCTCACAGAGCTCAAATACCCATCAGTCACGATGTCTCATCGTGACTGATGGTATTTGAGCTCTGTGATGTAAGCTTTCTTCTGTTTTTCATAATTCCATGCTGCAGTCTGGTCATTATGGTTGAAATTTGTGTACCTGCAAATGTATAAAACATGTTATCATAAAATATACTTGAAAATAGAACAATAATTGACTTGAAATTCAAAAATTAATTACTAAAACCACAATTACAACCACATACTGTGTTGCTAGGCAACATAAACCACACCTACATATTAAGTAACTATGTGTGATTCCAAAAATATATGGTTGCTATGGACTTTAATAAATATTTGAGACAATACAGTTAATTTTAGTAATGGTAGCAATATTAAAATTAAAAAACCCGACCATGAAAGGGTTAAACAGCTTGAGAAAAGAAATCTCATTAGCTGCTTGTCCACAAGCAAGCGCTAATCGATGTGCAATGCAGTGATTCGAAACATGGAAAGGAACCTTGTCCTTTAGCAACTTGGAGACTCCACCACTTTTTCCCAACATCACTGATGCTCCATCACTACCCAAGCCACAAAAACGATGCATATCTAATCCTAGGTCACTACAGAACTTAATTAATGTGTCAGTTATATTAGCGGCAGTACCATTTTTAGTTCCAGTACACGAAGGAAGCTTGTCTCCACTTGACCTGCTATGATGTAACGACCGTATACTATAAGTTCCTTGGTGACAGAAATATCAGTGGTTTCATCCACACACAGAGCAAAAAAAGGAGACTTAGAAAGGTTAGAAGTGATGGGCTCAGCTACAGTTTCTCCTAGACACTGCACAATCTCCCCACACACAGAGCAAAAAAAGGAGACTTAGAAAGGTTAGAAGTGATGGGCTCAGCTACAGTTTCTCCTAGACACTGCACAATCTCCTGCATGAAACGCTCTGATGTGTAGTGTGCATTTCCACCCAGGTTCAGGTCTGTAAGGTAAGATGCTCCCAATGACTTACCTAGCTCCATGAGAGACCCAAAGTTAGTAGTATGTGCTATCTCCCTGTGATTCAGGAAGTAGCTACATACATTTCAGTGCTCCAACAAAGGCCTTTCTCTTAGCTGAAACTACTCCTTGGAGAGCCATTGCTATGCCACCATCTCTTTTAGAGCAGCCCAGATCAGCCTCCAACTTGACTCCCGTGACATGTGACTCGCTTTTGGCATGTTTGACCAAGCTCTCCCTAGTCAATGTCTTGCATGGCAGGTCTACCCAGGTCGCTCGTCCAATGCTGTACTCTCTTAGGCCTGCGACTATGTTTCCTACAAAGAACACACATCATACCTTCGCCATCTTCCAACTCCAATAGCCACGGAAACTCTTCCTTCCATTTTGGGTTAATGCCGGTCTTTCGGTGCTTGCCAGAGCTGCTGCAGCCAACTTCGCTTGAACGTCCACGCTTTGTCATCTTTTCAGCGACTGACTTGCGCGCAGCTAAATAGCCATGCTGCAATTCCCCCCATTAACCACACCTACAAAACGTTACTTTAATTTTGTCATTGTATTACATCATAGAAAAATATCATTTCAATTTGACAAAAATGAATAAAACAACCATATCTACCATGCACAGTGATGTTATTATGTTATGATTTCCTGTGACACCGGTGTCACAGGAAGAAGGGGGAAAAAACAAGGAAGGAAAAAAAAGGGAAAAAACTAATACAAGCATAGCGCTCGCCATCCTTAAAGTTTCAAAGGGATAGCGCACCGCTACCCTTAAATGCTCTGGGGAGAACTATGAACTGGTCTTATTAGAGAGGTGGTCTTACTTGGGAATATACTCTCCGGCATGGCAGGGGTCTCACAAAGCATTGCTCATTGGATTTTATTGTGTAGTGTACACGCATTCATAATATTAAACCAACTACAAGCTTCCCAGACAAGATACTGTATTCTCATTTGGAATTATGGGTGTGTCTTGGTTAGACTCATGCAGTGTCCTTAGGACACAGAAAGTCTGAGATACTGGACTGGACAGTCCGCTCCATCCTGTTCTGGATGACCATCTGCTCGATAGAATCAGCACATGCCACAAGCTTGGGAATGCCTCGATGAGTGGCAAAGTCACACAGCTTGCACACCATCTCGAATACCTCTTGACACAGTCACAGGAGTGGGCATGAGGCCATCCTCCTCATCATCTGACTCGGGCTCCTCAGGGGAGGAGTCAGCAGTGGTGGCGAGGGCATGGTTGAGGGCAGGGTCATAGTGGTCCTCACTGGTGTGCACCTCACTGTCGATGTTGGCATAGCCCTCGGCAGTGTCACACCCACTGGCAGCTGCGCATTTATGACTCCTCGACCTCGGCAGCGGGGGCAGTGGTGGTCGTGAAGCCACACTTCTTAAAGCACTTCTTGATGGTGGACACGTGGAGGTCATCCCAGGCTCCCAGGCCTTCTTGAGCCAGCGGATCGACATCAGAACGTCCACCTTCTTGACAAGCGAGCTCATTTTCTCAGTGCAACCACTATCGGCATTCACAGTGTCGTCCATGAGCCGGAGAATATAGCGGATCATCTGCTTCCGGTAGACCAGCTTCATGGCCTGGATGATGCCAGCATCCATAGGCTGAAGCTTGGAGGTGGTGTTGGCGGGCAGGAAGACCAGCTTGAGGTTTCTGAGGTTGATATCTGAGTGCGCTGAGCAGTTGTCAGTGAAGATGATGATCTTCCGGCCCTTGGCAAGCATCTTATTGTTGGTGTGCTTGAGCCACTGCTCCCAGATGGGAGTGCTCATCCACGCCTTGGCCTGTGCCTCATACTCGATGCCGAGGTCCCTCTTTGGATCAATGCAGATGTAAATATGTACCAGTTCCTGATTTTTCACAGTTGGGCAAAGGTATGTCACTTCGATGGAAGGTAGATCTTCAAACCAAAAAATAAATTCACTGTATTCTTGGATGCTTGGTCTACTTGGGAGGATATTGACCCAGCCAAGTGGTCTTATAAGAGAGGTGGACTTATCTTAGAGGGTCTTACTTGGGAGGGGCAAAATAAAGCCAGCCAACCGGGAGCAAGCAAAAATGGTCTTATAATGGAGGTGGTCTTACTTGGGAGGGTCTTAATACGGAGGGACCACTGTACCATATAATAAGATGGCGAAGAAGAAAAACACTTAAGGTAGTTCTAAACAAGCAACTCGAACATAGTTGAGCTACTACATTCAGAATCAAAATTCTGCGAAAAAAGTCTAATAGTGTTCTGATTGGCCAACACTGTCACGTCAATAGCCACAGGACTCCACGACATTTTAGTGCAGGAAGCAATTCAGGTATGGTATTTGTACCGTCTTAGCTGGTACTGTACTAGTCTTATGTTACTACAGTACACGCCAAAATGCACCGTTTGCGTTGTACGTTTGCGGGACGCTTGAGTCACAGCGTTCCTCTACCGTTCGACAAACGTTTCCCAAACGTTTGCCAACAACGTAAGTATGAACGAACGGTACGTTAGCCACGAATCGTTAAGCGTTCTAATATTGAATTCACTTGCGCATGCTCTCCCGCGATCGACAAAGGCGGGAGAAAGGCTAATGCTAGTTACACGTGTTTTAGCGCTCACTTCTATACCAGATTAATTTTTTGCGGGGGGGGGGGAAGAAATGTCATAATATATTAAATACAAGTGAAGTGTTTATTTACTATATAAGCGTAAACGTTGGAAGCTTGCTGGATGGCTTCCAGACATTTTACCCAAATTGGTTCGAATTCTGCCTGAGCCTTCCAAAATTGGGGGTATTGTTCGTAGATCGTTTTCTTCAAGAGTTTTAGCTCTTCGATTGGAAGCCCAGGCAGATCTCGATTCCCCATGGGAGTACACATTTTCATTACATTGTGTCCAAATATTGCTTCTCTGGCTAGCTTGCACGCCAAGGCTCCGACTTTGCAGAGAGGTTGCAATTTTGGATATCTTGCCAATACCGTGCTAATATCGTCAAGGTCCTCTTGGATCATATGGGATGGTAGTGCCCGCTTCACAACACCAATTGGCTTGCATGCAGGGCGATCACAGGTTGTGGCTATGGTAGCAGGAGAAGTGACAGGTGACGGAGGTGGAAGTGAGGTGTGGGTTGGAGGAGGCGGGGAACGAGGAGGAGAGGTCAGGGCTGGAGGAACTGACTGAGATAGCCTCTCCAGAATATCCTTCAATGTTCTCTAAAAAAATTTGATTGATCTCGCCAGTTCTTTCTGGCCTTTCTCCGTCATGTCAAGCCTCTCAGATTGCTCCAACACTGCCATCTCCATGTTCAGAGCTGTGGCATTATGGACATTTGACCAATAATAAATTTACATGATGAACCTTGAACATGAACCTTGACCAATAATAAATTTACATGATGAAAATTGACACATGATGAACATTGACCAATAATAAATTTACATGAACATTTGACCATGATGATGAACATTTGACCAATAATAATTTGACCAATAATAAATTTTCATGAACATTTGACCAATTGACCAATAATAAATTTACATGAAGATTTGACCAATTCTAAATTTGGTTGCACTTACCAAACTCTGGAGTAGGAGTTGTTGCCCTGGCATCACCCAATACACATTCACCAATATCCTCCATTTCTTGGTGAAACTTCCCTGGCACTTCAATTTCTGTTAGTTGAGCAGAACTAGGCGAGGTCACCAGTATTATGGAACCTATTTTGTGAAATCAAATTATGATGAACACCCTATGAATTTTAGTTACTTCACCTTCAGCAGGTTTCTGGAATTTCCCTCTTTTGGGAACTTTGGTAGACACCTGAATTAGAAGATTTTTAGAATTAATTACTTCCAAAATAAATCCAAAATAAATGCATACAAAGCTTACAGGAATAGATTCAATTGGATCGGAAGAGCATAGAGTAGGCAATGGAGAACGTGCCCAAGCTGTGCAGGAGGGAAGCATCATATGACCCTAGTAACAAAAATCCATCATTCCAGATGAAGGCTAGAGCATCTAGTATATAGAACCATTGAGAGTACATTATAAGTTGATTATTGAACTGTAACACACCATCAGGTTTCTTTCCTTGAGGTTCTTCACCTTGACCATTCCCCCTCTTCCGCTTGGAATTCTGAATTAAATTCAACAACTCAGATTGTCATATATTTTATTAATTAAGTAGTTGAATATAGATTGTTATTAGGTTAGTTACTAAATAGTTCCACACTGTGCTGTAATATATATATGTGAAGGCCTTAACAGGCTCAGCAATATCAAGGTTAAATCATCTAAATAAACAACTTACACCAGACTGTGCCATTGTTTGATGGCAAGGAGCTACATTTTCCTCATCATCTTGAAAGACTGGCTCAAACTCCTCCTCCAGCTCCTCCATGGCTGCTTGGGTACCTATATTTCAACATAATAAATCTCACTTGAACTCGATTTAAAAAAACTTCTTTCAAACTTACCAACAGCTGAAATCAAGTCAGCCTCCCTGCTTTGACCTCACAGTCATCTCCGACCAAGGTGCCCCCTAAAACTTTGCTGCTTGGTACAGCAGAGACCGAATTTTCTTCCGGCCAGAAGACCAAACAATAATCTGTAAAGTATCAAGAGTTCAAAGATAAATTAATTCTGATCTAAATGCTCTCAATGCTCTCAAGATGAACACGCTATGGTTAATGTACAGATCTTTGCTAGAAGTAGCTAAAATCTTGGTTGGTTACTGGGTCTCTGCGCTAGCTTTTAGCTGTTTTTCCCCTTCAGGCAAGTATACTTACTACGATGAGCCAAGGTAGCAACTAGAGTTCTTCGGAGAGCCATAGAGCAAAGAATAGATATAGCAACCAGAAGCAGCAGACTGTTCAACCTCGAAGTAGCAAGTAATCGAATGCGTCCTTTCGTACACGTGGTGAAGGCTACCGGAAATGTGATTGCGCGTTTCGGATAATTAAAGAACGGTTCGTGCGTTGGGTTTTGCAATTCTGCTTGAGCATTGCCTGACCGTTGCTTGTGCGTTCCTGATTAAACGTTTCTGCGTTGAACGGAAGCCCAACGCAACAGTACGTAAAGTTTTTTTTGGCGTCTACTGCATGCAATGCAATGTAAAGTCAACTTGTTATTGAAATTACAATACATTATCAAAAACACTGAACTGCTTGTAAAGTGAAAACATGGTATTTTATAGGGTACACTAAATAAGAGTGACATCATAGCAAATGATAAATATATAACCACAACAATGCTAATAATAACTAAATCAGACTAAGGTCACAGTCTATCACACACTTCCCCCCTTAGCTTGAAGGTTCAGTTAATCGATAGCTGGTTGGTAATGATCTGGAGGTGCTCTGTTTCGACTTGAACGACGTGGAAGTGATGTCAGTGTCTCCACTTGAGCTTGCTCAATTTGACTCGCTGTCTGTGTTTGTGATGATGCTTCTTGGTCTGTACTTGGAAGTTGTTTTTCCGTTCCCGAAGGTTCAGTTGATTTGGTTCTCAGCAGAAGTTCTGGACCGATTCTGGAATATTTGACTTCAGGCCCAATAGAACCACAGTATGAATTTCTTGTAATCACAATGTCTATGTGACGCCATACATCTTTCCCGTCCATCAACTTGACCAAATAGGATAGAGGTCAAGACCTTGATTATGGTTCCTGGTATCCACTTGTGCTTTGATGGTGTAAAATCCTCCACGCACACAAGGTCACCTTCAACAAATGTTCTCAGTGCTTTCTTATTGTCATGGCCTTCTTTCTGTTTCATCTGTCTTCCCTCCACTCGGTTTGGAAATAAGTTATCCAAACAACATCTCGGGCATTGACCCATAAGCAACTCTGAGGGCGGAACTCCTGTATTTGAGTGAGGTGTAATGCGGTACTTGAAAAGAAACCTTGATGACTTTTCCTCGACAGTGGAACCTTCCCCTTGGCGTAAGCCTTGCTTAACTGTTTGAACAGTTCTTTCTTTCAACCCGTTAGAAGAAGGGTGGTAAGGTTCAGATGTTAAATGCTTAAAGGGGACCGCAACCATTTTTGTATAAAGTTTTAAAAAAACTTGTAGTTACCACTTGATAGCTCCATAGATTCTGTAAACTTCATGGAATGGACTTGATATATAGCTCAAAAGGTAGGTCTTTCTCTGTGTGCTCTCTTTTGATAATAAAACATTTTTCATAACTACAACTATACTCAAGTTACTTTTACCCACACCACCAACTCCAACCACCACAAGTTTGTATACTGTCATGGCTGCCTCAACCTGCTCACCTAGGAGAAATCAGTCACCAAAAATATAGCTATAGCTACCAGGTTCATAGGTCATGATAACACCAGTATATGACACATTTCCTGTCTCATTCATATAGGAGCTAAAGTGAAGGTACCTCAAGACCTGATTCCCTGATTTTGCCACATAAATAGTTAATACAGTTTTGGATATGAGTCCTCCTCTTCCATATCCTCTCGTATGTTTCCTTCGTGATGAGGGTGAGGGCAGCACCAGTATAAAATTCCATTTCTACTGGCACTTGGTTAATGTAAACATCTACCATGAATTCCTTGTGTTTGCTACTATCCATGGTAAATAAAGAATATGACTGTTCACTGTCTTCGGAGTGTCCTTGTATTTTGACTTCATTCTCCAAATAATGATGCTCTTTCTTATGTCCTGTCTGTGTTGGCTTTTTCCTTCATGCTCTGGCAATATGTCCAATTTTATTGCAACTGTGACATTTAGTATTTCGGAATTTGCCAAATGTTCTCCATACCTATAACATACAGGTTTGGTTTATGTGTTTGTTATTCCTTTCACGACCCTCCGTGGAATATGGAACTCATGCACCTCCATGGGTGAAGTTTGCCTCGCACAGGCTGTCCTGATTTCTCGAGTGTCCTTGTCTGCTGACACAATAGCCAAGGCTAACTGGAATGCCTTTTCAAAGGTAAGCCTTTTTCAGCCAACAACCGCTGCTGTATTCCATCGTGATGGACTCCGCAAACCAAACAACCGCGTAGCATTTCCTTCAGAGTGTCCTTGAACGGACAGTACTCCGCTAAAGCTTGCAATGCTGCTATGTATTTCGATAGAGACTCTCCTGATGACTATTAAATTTGAAACGTTGCAAGATGGAATAGGATCGTAGTGGTCTTTTACGACCTGCACCAGCTGAGCGTAACTGGTAGTTTCCAATTCAGCGCTGTCCACAAGTGTCCAAACCAGCTTGAAAGTTGCCGCTCCACATGCCGAAAGAAGGATGGCTCGCTTCTTCTGTTCAGTTATGATATCGTTTGCTACAAAATAGTGACGCAGCCTCTCGATGTATGAGGTCCAGTTCTCCTATTCGTGGCGGAACTCCGAGATGGATCCGTGGATGGCAGCCATTCTCTCTTCTCGCTGGACAGTTAGTCCTCTTTGCCAGATGTATCCTCATTGCCAGATGTTCTTCTTATAGAGCTCTATCATGATCCTGAGAGACGTTCTAGTCATCAATTTCTGTGTCATAGAAAATGATAAATATATAACCACAACAATGTTAATCATATAAATCAGACTAAGGTCACAGTCTATCATAGTATTATGTATGTGTCATATATACCTGTGTACAGCTAGATGTTACACACATCCATCAATAGACACAGGACTCCACGACATTTTAGTATAGGAAGCAATTCAGGTATGGTATTATGTATGCAATATGCATGTGATATATACCTGTGTACAGCTAGATGTTACACACATCCAATTTAGATTCGGCCAGCACCCAGGCTTTTATGCCCTAATTGGTTTGTTTTATAGCAAGACAGTTTCCCCTAGAAATTAATAATGTACTGCTTTCATCAAGCGATGGGGTGAATGCTGATTGATAGGTTTCAGTGATTTTGTCCAGGAACGGCCAAATCTTAGCGACTTGTCATAGTCATTGCTTGAGCGGTTTGGTTGCTTACTGGATCATTGAAGTGCATGTGTTCAAATCTTCCAGACATAATTCTGATGATGTTTGTGAAGCGAAATGGCCATTTTACACTTCAACAGCACCTGTATAAATTATCATAAATTATATTTTACTGTTCGGCATTTCTCTGTAGGATACTCACCAAGACCAATTGCAGGCTACTAGAGCTTCAACACTCTTTTCATTGGGTTGAGCATCCAGTCAGTCATTTAGGTATTTTTCCACTATTTGTTGTGCATACTTATATAATTATTGACGATTATATTTGCACTGCAGGAGTAAAGAACATCCTGAAGAAATCTGCAAGCCATTTTATCCCAGCACGTTTTATTCCTGCAGTTCTGATTCTAGCTCCGCTACTTTTCCTACAATTATACATTTATTTATTGAGTGTATGAAGAGGAAGTTCAGGACTAGATTGAGTGTGTGGAGAGGAAGTTCAGGAATAGATTGAGGGTGTGGAGTGGAAGTTCAGGAATAGATCGATGGTGTGGAGAGGAAGTTGAGGAATACATCGAGGTTGTGGAGAGGAAGTTCAGGAATAGATCGAGGGTGTGGAATGGTCAGTTGTGGCATGGTCAGTCATAGTCAGTTGTGTCATGGACAGTTGTGTCATGGCCAGTTGACGATGCAAGCGGTATGGGATTTTAGTTGGCTTGGAGGGAATAAAATATAGCAAGCAAGTGATTTCAATTCAGCGAACGCTAAACGGATGCAGATGCCAGAGGAAAAACAGCACAGTAACTGGAATTTACTCTTCATGAATCAAAATTGTTTAAAAGAAAAACATGGGCCACACTTAGAAATAGTGCAACACTAAGGCAACCAACGGAGTGGGCGACAAGCTTCTATCCACACTCCTAGCTACAAAAATTTAAGTAACATCTAGGCAATGCCTAGGTTAGAGTTGTTACACTCTAAACAACAGTTCAAATAATCCTCAAATCTGGCATATACATACAGATATGAAATGACAGGGAACATCAGCACAAAGACTGTGACTATCGCTAGTCAGAATTCCCCTCATGACCGGAATGATACATGTGGATGTATATACTATGAAACATCAAGATGTCAACGATAACTAATTAGGTAGTGGTGATAGTTGTTTTAAGAGCAGTTGCGTCCTAGATGATTTTGCCCTCCAGATTGCTTGATAGTATCGAATACTCGGAGTTTGTTGAAAAGCTTGGAATATGAGGCTCCTATTCCAAGACGCCTAATTATTGGAGCGTTCTCTGTGTCCCATGATCCCAACGATCCTACGATGAATGCATCCACCACCACATCCGTAAATCCTTCGCTCATAAGCCAGTCCTTCTGTAGCTGATACTTCCGTACCTTCTCTTGTCTGGCTCTCTGGAAGGAACCAGCATCTCCTTTAAAAGGTACTGTTACATCCACAATAGTGGCATAACCATGAGGGAGATCTATCAGACAGAAATTGGGACGCAGGTCACCAGAAGAGCATGACATCTTCCTCTCTTTGTAGGAAACTGTGGACTGATAGATTATGCTACTTGCCTTAATAGCCCTCTCCAAAATCACATTGTGCCTTTCTCTCATCAATCCAGAACTTGCAAGACAGCAATTTAGCACATGTGCCAGGGTTTCTGGGGTTCTCTTGCACTTTGGACAAGTTGTAATTGTCCATGGCTTGCCAGCTCCTCTTACTACAGTCTTGGTGGGGAGGAGATTGAGACGAGCCCTAATGGCAAAACGATGGTCGGCAAATGAGGCGAACGCCCCCGATGGAATCCAGTGGTTGGAGATGGGATATCAGGTGCAACGATCTACCCTGATCAGAGGCACTCTTCACCAGCCTTGGTCTCCTGCTGGCTTTGGCATCACTCAATAGGTTAGACAAGGCCTTCCATCTGTGTGCATGAACTTGGTAATCTCCCCACTCCAGCACTAACCTATCATCTTCCCATGACATGGAACAATCCAAGTAGATGAGCGACCTCCTCACCATCGACCACAAAGATCGGACATCTCCCCTATTACTCTCTCCTCTGGGGAGGATTATTGAAGAATTCTAGAACTTGTGCAATATTCTGTGGTGTTCTTTTAACAATGGTGGCCTTCCCAGGCAACATCATTTATCCACTTGTCTTTGGAAGACAACATTTAATGGCTTTGTAAATCATGGCTGCTTCCAAGCTGTCTTCCACAGAAATGATGCCCAGCCCAACTAATTTAGTCGGAAGATGGAAGAATGATGAAATTGATCGTTTCTGAAGATGGAAGTTTATCTTTATTCTTTGGCGAACCAGTGACTCAGAACAACCGGTTCAGGGAGGCAGATGACAATTGATACGATAATTTAGAAAGAGCAAAGGTATTGGTGGCATCAACTTTCTGCCAGTTGGTTAATTTGCTGGCTAGAATTTTATCAATTATTGATAACACGTCATCCATCAAGGAATCCACTTGACCACTTCTCACTCGAGATATCTTAACCCCCAAGTACATATAGGAGTCTTAAGCGGAGATTGGATCACCAAGTAGACTTGGTGAGAAGGGGTCTACGTAACACCCTCTTGAACTGTTGTTGACTATTGACAGACGGCCACACTTAGCAACGTTAAAGTTCAGACCCGCCCAGGAGGTGAACGTCAAGAGTTCATTTAGCTGTGCCTGTAAGCCCTCCCTGGTTTTGCTGATCAGGCAGAGATCATCAGCATATGCCAGACAGCTAATTGAGGCCCCACTGCTTAGCTGGTAACCATGGCCCAAGGATATTAAATGAGGAAGGATGCCCTCCAGCGCAAAATTGAACAGGAGAAGACTCAAGGGACAGCCTTGTTTAATTCCAACACGAAGAGATATATCAGTTGTGAAACCATCTCCTGAGCAATGTATGCGCTGGAAACTTCCACTATATATTTCCCTACAGAGATGTATGAATTTAGATGGGACTCCAGAAGACTGTAGCATTCTCCAAATAAGATTGTGTGGCACCGAACCAAATGCATTACTAAGGTCTAACCACAGAAACCTTATATTCTTTCTCCTTCGCTTTGAATCCTCAAGCAAACTTTGAACAGAGAAACAATGCTCCACACAGCCCTCCATTGGCAGAAAGCCCTTTTGTGCTGGTGATATCTTTCCCTCCTCAAGGGCCCATGTGGCGAGGCGTTTTGCCATGACTGCCGCAAATTTTTTGTAAATTGTTGGCTGAAGGGAAATAGGCCGCCCATTCTGTGGGAGGGATTTACCTCCAGATTTCGGGATGAGGATTGTGGTACTTTTCTTCCAGTCATTTGGAATCCTACCGTTGATTATACAGGTGTTAAAAACACTTGATAAAAACTTTGCACTATTGGTGGCAACAGATTTCCAAATGTGATATGCCCATCAGGACCAGGGCTTGACTGGCGCCTTAGTTGGGCATGGACTTCATCCTCTGAGATGTGATATGAGAGCTCGTTATCCTGTGATGCGGGCTCATCATAGGGAGTGTTATGCAGCCACTGTGGTACATCAATACCCAGCTCCACTGAGGGTCGATCGAAGAAGTCCTGGAGAATGTTGGGTGCAATGGCACAGAAGCCTGGCTCCTCTCCAAGAATACTCCTCGTGCAACTCTTGCGGTTTGCTTGGTACCATCTC
The DNA here is from genome assembly GCA_028752905.1 of Cladorhizidae sp. MBARI D1340-BT2. Classification (NCBI taxonomy): domain Eukaryota; kingdom Metazoa; phylum Porifera; class Demospongiae; order Poecilosclerida; family Cladorhizidae; species Cladorhizidae sp. MBARI D1340-BT2. Next base: position 6,182,625 of record JAQNBH010000018.1, on the reverse strand, counting down.
TGAATTTTCCTGGCCTGATCTGACCCGAACCTTCGGTTGTGATGATGGTTCCTGGATGGGATTTGGGATGATTCGACTCGAGGATGAACTGATGAAGTCGAGGCAGGTGCTTGATGATTTTCAGAGTGGTGCTGTACCTCTGACAGTGGGGGTTGATCTTGGTTATGCAACCCACGGGCACTATTATTCCGCATTCTCTTCCTCCAATGAGTGGATGGGTGTCGAGCTGTACGCTTCTCTACTGTCTTCAACAAGTTACCGAGGAGAGAGGTCAGCCTAAGTTCAAGGCACAATCACTCGGTCGTCACTGAGATGACGCTCCAGCAGACTAACGGACTCTGACATGAACATTCCCAGTCTTTTATTTCTCACATCTGACGGGGAATCCTGAGTTGGAGTGTCAGACTGAAGAGGTTGGGTCCTATGATGGTATGTGCGATGCTGAATTGTTTGATCATCACGTTGGGTGCCACCACCCACCTCAAGATTTCCCAAAAATGTCTGGTCATGGAGATTGTTTTCCAGAGATTGAGATTTGTACTATTCTGGAAATGGCAATATTTGAAGCAGGTCCATGAACAGTCGGAGCTGTCGGCCACTCCCTGGAAAGTGTGTTTGCAGCATCCCTTGCCCTGTCCTCACTAGCCCAGCAGCATGCTGGTTGCAGATATGTTGCCCTAGCGACCTCTTGGAAGGACATCTCTCTGAACAGTAGGCCAGACTGGAGGTGGTGTTTAGTGTTGCCGAGTTGGTATCAGGTCGTGAACTCTTTCTATTCCCAATGCTCATGGTAACTCATGTTGAAGTGGGTGCTCACAGATCTCCGAGTGGGCAAGGGAGCTGCAAATGGAAATTTCCACTTCTCCAGGATGTGTCCAGGATGTGTCCAGGATGTGTGGTTGTGATGTGCTGTATTACGCAAACACACACGATATACACGTGCACTTCAGGCAGTGGAAAGGCGCTCCGGATGCCGGATGTCCATCAGCGTAGTTAAAAAAATCAACAGTGTGACCTCCAGTGGAGCAATGTGAGCGAGCGACAGTAGAAGGTATGGTTGCGACGACATTGGTGGGCCCTGGATGGAACAAAATAAGCTAGCAAAAAAAATGCTGACTTGGAGCGGGGGGAAAACACAGATGCCAGAGAAAGAACGCCACAGTAATTGCAAATATTCATTGATAGGACAATGTCAAGGTACATGACACACTGGGTGGGACTGTTGCCAGTCCAATACTTCTCTGTATAACAGGAAGCACAAACATTCAAGAATTACATAGTTACATTAGCACAACATCCTGGCTAGGATAATACTTACACTACTACAATATGAAAATTGACTAAATGGTCACAGTATTTGAGATGTGGAAGCTGATCAGCGTGATTTCCAAATGGTCACAGTATCTGAGATGTGGAAGCTGATCAGCGTGATTTCCAAATTGTGTATGAGTCCTTCCAAGCAGCAAAGTTGAGAGAACAGTTTGGAATAGTGCCGGCCAATGCCCAAGGCCCTGAGACAATCATTATTCCCTGGGCACAGGCTCCGAGAGATCCCACGATGAAGGTGTGTAATGAGACATTGGTGTAGTCCGGTTGTTCACTCATCCAGACACAGAGGGTCTCGTATTTTTGCATCTTCTTAGATTTCGACTCCTCCTATCCAGACTCATAAGGTACAGTAACGTTGGCTATGACTGCCTTCCAGTCACTTGGCTGTGAAGGACGATGTCAGGCTTCAGGCTAGCTGGGGAGAAGGCTTGCACCATGTTTCCAGTCACTTGGCTGTGAAGGACGATGTCAGGCTTCTGGCTTGCTGGGGAGAAGGCCTGCACCACGTAAAGTTCCTTGCCTTCATTGTCGATGGCTCTGACAAGATGCTGTAAGATGGCATTATGTCGGGCTCTCATTAGGCCAGCGTTGTGAGTGCAGGCATTTAGGATATGACCGAGTGAATCCTGCTGAATGTGGCACTTCTTACGGGTGGCATCTCTAATCCGTCTTATCCTCTTGGCCACAGTACCCACCGGCAGCAGGTTCAGCCGAGCCCTGAGTGTGAATTTGTATTCGGCAAAAGACACATACCTACCGATGGAGATCCAATGGGTGGAGGGAGATGGCATGATAGGATCGACCCTGTTCTGAGCTAGCCAACACCAGCTTCAGCCGTCGCTCTTCTCTGGCACGTTTTATCAAGTTGGCAACTGTTGGCCATCAGGTGGTCCTCACAGCTGATTCTGGTATCCCACTAGAATGCCATCTATGTTATGGTCCAGATGTACGTCTAGGTACGCTAGGGACTTCCTTACCATCAACCATAGAGATCTAACATCACCTCGAGAGGCCTCATTTCTAGGTGGGGTAGAATTGAGAAAACTAACCACATCCTTCAGCGAATCAGGTGGTTGACAGATCCTCTTCTTAATAGTGGCGCGAAGTTGGTCCCATGCGACGCCCGACACAATCTTGTCGTTTGATGCGAGGGTCTTCAGCGCTCTTAGGACCATGGCAGCCTCCAGATTGTCCTCCATTGAGTGCAGTCCAAACCCTCCCATATGGCATGGAAGGTGAAAGAAAGAACATAGTGTCCTCACAGGGAGTCTGAATGCCTTCTTGATCTTTTTTCTGATATCTGCGTCTTCCCAAGTCCTGTTGAGAGCTGATGTGTTGAGGTGATATGTTGTCTTTGACAAAGCAAATGTATTGATAGACATCTCCTCTCGCTGCTCGCCAGTGGCTGGTGGTGAATTGAAGAAGGACAGAACGTCATCCCGATGTCTTGGGGAATGTCCTGTCCTCTTCAGAATGGTCTCCTTCACCTGTTCCCAGGCCACGTTGGAGACAGTGGAGTCGTGAGTCGTGGGAGGCCAGACACTTCATGGCCTTCGAGATGATGGCCATCTCAAGGGAGTTGGTGACTGACCTCAATGCAAGTCCGCCCAGATGGAGGGGAAGGTGGAAGAAGGCTGATGTGATCCTCACAAGTAATTTAATGGCCTTCTTGATCTTCTTGCGGATGGAGTCAAGTTTGGTCGCCCAACCACGGTGAAGTCGCTGTAAGCTGGTATGATATCTTGGAGAGGGGGAAGGTGTTAATAGCATCCGTTTTCCGCCAATCTGGTAGACGACTCTCCAAGATCTTGTCGACTATGTTGAGCACTTGGTCAAGTGAGGAATGGTGGACATTGCCTGACCGAGTCCTCTGGATAGGGAGTCCGAGGTGCTTGTAGGCATCCTCCCACTTCAGGGCGGGGAAGGGGTCAGCCGATGGAGAGAAGGGCTCCAGGTAACAGCCTCTCGTGCTGTTGTTGATTGCGCTGAGGCAGCCACACTTCCTGGGATTGAGAGAGAGCCTTGCCCAGGCTGCAAAGTCAAGAAAAGGTCCAGTTACTTTTGCAGTTTCTCCTTGGTGTCACTGACAAGGCACAAGTCATCTGCGTATGCTAGGGTCCCAACTACAGTCCCATTTCCAAGCTTGTAGCCCGTTCCTTCCTTCTGAAGACGAGGGAGGATTTCCTCCAGAGCGATGTTGAACTGAAGGGACAGCCTTGCTTGATGCCTGCTCTGACTGGGATGTCTCGCGTTGTAGCTGCACCCTTCACCTGTTGAGAGCTTCCTGAGTAGATTTCTCAACAGAGATTTGTAAATTACTGTGGGACCTGGAGGAAGCGCAGCATGAAACAGAGGAGATCATGTGGGACTGAACCAAAGGCGTTTTTCAAGTCAAGCCACAACACACGGATGTTCTTCTTCCTCCTCTTGCTGTCTTCCAGGATGCTTTGTCTTCCAGGATGCTTTCCAGTGTGAAAGCATGCTCAACGCAGCCTTCCATCGGGAGGAATCCCTTCTGTGACAGAGAATTTTTTTCATTGTCCAGTGTCTAGGCAGGGAATCTCCTCACCAGCACTGCCGCAAACACCTTGTAGATGGTGGGTTGGAGAGATATTGGTCTCCAGTTTCCAGGTGAGTCCAGGTCGCCTGACTTGGGCAGGAGAATGGTGTTGCTGCCTTTCCAAGAGGCTGGGAGCCTGCAGTTAGTGATGCAGGTATTATATACTGCTGTGAGGGTCTGTGCACTCTGTGTGGTGGTCTTCCACAGTGAGTATCCTATTCCATCTGGGCCGGGGGCAGACTGCCAGGGCAGGCGGTGCAGCTGGACACAAACTTCTTCCTCAGACATGGTGACTCTTGGTTAAGTGGGTGCGCACAGATCTCCGCGAGCGGAAAGGAGCAGAGCAAAGATTGCAAGGAAATGAAATCTCCACTTCTCCAGGATGTGTGGTTGTAATATGCCTTGTCAGTGACGTGAAGACTTTGTAACAACATCACATTTAGGGCATCAGAAAGGTGGTAACTCGGGATAGTTCACAACCATCATTGCTGGGCCTACGTCAGGGAAGCGGGAGGGCTCATTGGTGATGAGTGTGGTCATCTAAAGTAAACAGTGCAGAGTGGCTGAGAATAAATAAAATCAACAGAGCAATGAAGTTGGTGGTAGACAAGTAGATAGTGCAGGTAGTCAGCAGAGTATTGGTGATAGGCAAGTTGACGAAGTGAGCAACAAATTGATGCGACAAATAGATAATGGGTAGACTAGCAAGCTAACTAAATCTAAAGAAAATACCTAGCAATAATGCTCAGCTCAGCAATAATGCTCAGCAAGTGATCAAATCTCAGCTGTGGGAACGAACAAGTTACACTCTAAAGAATAGTTTCAAATATTCATTTCAAAGCTGGCATATACATACAGATATGAAATGACAGGGAACATCAGCACAAAGACTGACTATCGCTAGTCAGAATTCCCCTCATGACTGGAATGATACATGTGGATATATATACTATGAAACATCAAGATGTCAACGATAACTAATTAGGTAGTGATGATAGTTGTTTTAAGAGCAGTTGCCATATATATAATTATAGTCTCCTAGATGATTTTGCCCTCCAGATTGCTGCTGATCCCTTGACAGCATCGGATACACAGAGTTTCTTGAAAAGCTTGGAATATGAGGCTCCTATTCCAAGATGCCTAGTTATTGGAGCGTTCTCTGTGTCCCATGATCCCAACGATCCTACGATGAATGCATCCACCACCACATCCGTAAATCCTTCGCTCATAACCCAGTCATTCAGTGGCTGATACTTCCGTACCTTCTCTTGTCTGGCTCTCTGGAAGGAACCAGCATCTCCTTCAAAAGGTATTGTCACATCCACGATAGTGGCAAAACCATGAGTGAGATCTATCAGACAGAAGTTGGGACGCAAGTCACCAGAAGAGCATGGCATCTTCCTCTCTTTGTAGTAAACTGTGGACTGATAGGTCATGCTGCTTGCCTTAATAACCCTCTCCAAAATCACATTGTGCCTTTCTCTCATCAATCAAGAACTTGCCAGACAGGAATTTAGCACATGTGCCAGGGTTTCTGGGTTTCTCTTGCACTTTGGACAAGTTGTAATTGTCCATGGCTTGCCAGCTCCTCCCACTACAGTCTTGGTGGGGAGGAGATTGAGACGAGCCCTAATGGCAAAACGATGGTCGGCAAATGAGGTGAACGCCCCCGATGGAATCCAGTGATTGGAGCTGGGAACCAAGGATTGGAACGATCTACCTTGATCAGAGGCACTCTTCACCAGCCATGGTCTCCTGCTGGCATTGGCAACACTCAGTAGGTTAGACAAGGCCTTCCATCTGTGTGTATGAACTTGGTAATCTCCCCACTCCAGCACTAACCGATCATCTTCCCATGACATGGAACAATCCAAGTAGATGACCGACCTCCTCACCATCGACCACAAAGATTTGACATCTCCCCTGTTACTCTCTCCTCTGGGTGGAGGCTTATTGAAGAATTCCAGAACGTGTGCAATATTCTGTGGTAAGCTACCCCTTCTTTTAACAATGGTGGCCCTCAGTTGATCCCAGGAACATCATTTATCCGCTTGTCTTTGGAAGACAAGCATTTAATGGCTTTGGAAATCATGGCTGCTTCCAAGCTACCAAGCTGTTTTCGACAAAGAGGTTTTTATCATCTTTGTTGATTGCCTTCACCAGCCGTTGGATAATGGTGTTGTCTCTCTCCCTTATCAGGCCGACATTTGGCGTGCACGCATTCAGCACATGACCTAGGTACTCTGGTTGCGACTTGCACTTTGGGCAGGTGGTGTTAATTGCTCGTCTAACGACCGTCCTCACTGGCAGGAGGTTCAGGCAAGCCTTGATGGCAAATCTGTACGCTGCGAATGAAGTGTACCTGCCAGTGGGGATCCAATGATTGGACTCCTCAGCCTTGGCTAGAAGGTGGAATGAACGACCTTGGTCCTTGTAGTCCAGGAGCAGTTTCAGCCTTCTCTCATCACATGCTTTCTTCAATACTGCTCCTACTGTCTTCCACCTCCCAGCCTTGGCTTTGTGATCTTCGTATTTGAGATGGTAATCATCATCTTCGTACTTGAGAATACAATTGAGTGCCGAAGGGACTTCCTCACCATGGACCATATGGATCTTACATATCCTTTTGCGTACTCTCCCTTTGTGGCTGACATATGGAGGAAGGCAAGGATGTCATCTCTGTTTTGGGGGTGGTTGCCAGTCCGCTTGGTGATGGTGGCTGTGAGCTGATCCCAAGCCAGGTCAGAAACTAGTCTGTCCTTGGAGGTCATACACTTTAGCGTTCTGGTGATCATTGCTGACTCTAGGTGATCTTCTACCGAACACAGACCCAACCCTCCCATGTGACTTGGTAGGTGTAGAAATGATGAGGTTGTTCTGACAGGTAGTTTCATTGCTTTTTTCACCTTCCATCTTATGATCCCATCCAGTTTAGATGCCCAGTTTCGATTTAGGCAGGAGGAGTTGAGGTGGTAAGTCAACTTAGACATGGCAAAGGTGTTGATGGCATCCACATTTTGCCAGTCAGTTAGTTTTGAGAGGGTGATCTTTTCCACAGCTGCCTCCACACTACTTACAATTGGGTTGGCTGTACCTCTCCTTTGTCTTCCAATTTCTACGCCAAGGTATTTGTACGTATCTTCCCACTTCAGTGCTGGGACGTAATCTGAGCCATAGTCGGGAGAAAAGGATTCAACGTACTTCCCTCTGTAACTGCTGTTGATCATCGAAAGACATCCACATTTGCTGATGTTCAGTCTCAATCCAGACCAGGTTGAGAAGTCATGTACCATCTGTAGCGATTTGCTGATATTTTCCTTGGTTGTCTCGACAAGACAAGAGGTCATCAGCATAGGCCAACAGTTTCACACGACATCCATAAAATTTGTAGCCTGATCCTAGCCTTTCTAGTGTTGGGAGGACAGCTTCCAGAGCAATGTTGAATAAAAGGGGGCTCAGGGGACATCCTTGTTTGATTCCAACTCTGCAAACATTATTCTATTCTACTTTAATATTGTACCATTATCCACATATCTGTATTGTATCATATGTAATTAAAGTCATTGCTCTTCTGACTTGTCAGAGAGGTATTTGGCTGGCGACAGTCACTCATAACTGAGAATGTACCTTGTCTTTCTAAATTGAAAGAATGTTTGGAACTGTTCTTTAGAGTGTAACTTGTTTGTTCCCATGCCTGAGATTTGATCACTGGCCCTAGCCTTAGCCCAACTTGCTGAGCATTATTGCTAGGTATTTTCGCTAGATTTAGTTCCCTCGCTAGTCTACCCAGTATCTAATTTTCGCACAATCGATTTGTTCCAACAAGCATCACGCAGTCTCTCCAACAAGCAGCACGCCGTCTCTCCAAATCACAAAATTATAAATACCACTGAAGTGCTGATGGTGTACCCAGAGATCCCTGGCAAGCCATTCCGCTGCCCTATGTGCGAGGTCAGCTTTAAGCTGTACACATCATTCACAAGACACACAACAAAGGTCCATCCTGATGAAGTTACATTTAAATTCAAGTCTTCACCAGATCTTTGCCTCCAAACGGTCAGTGAGTACTAATTATGCAAAGTCCCACTCTACACAAGGAGCGACCGATGATCATACTCAAACCACTTATTCGACAAGTCAGGAGAGCAATGACTTTAATTACATATGATACAATACAGATATGTGGATAATGGTACAATATTAAAGTAGAATAGAATAATCCCAGGTGACATCATTTATCCGCTTGTCTTTGGAAGACAAGCATTTAATGGCTTTGGAAATTGTCGGGGAACTCCAGCTCCCCTATTGAGACCTTTAAGGGAATAAGACCATCCATGTTAACCACGACAAATGCATTGTTAGGGACAGATGTTGTGTACAGAACCAAACATGAGAACTCACTCTCTAATGAAGCCACAGCCAGGCACAATAAGATGAGCTCACCTGGTAGTGGACGTAGTGGACCAAAGCAAGACACATCACCCCATCGGGAGAGCCATGACTTGCTGACATCTGATTGGTCGGCAGGGAAGATGCCCATGCTGACCCAGTGATTGCTAACTGGACATTAATTTGTATATATAAAAGGAGCTATTTGAACATTGTAAGGATGGGATGTTTTTTTGAACTACTCTTGTACTGTTGTCGCCCTTGTGCACTAGTTGATGATCTTTACTTTTATATATTTCACCTATTCGGGTGGGGAAGCCAGTAGCCAGGGAGGGCTACTGAGTTCGGCTTAAATAAAGATTTCTAGCAGGGAGGCTGGGAATAGTATTTAGGCGTCGGGTAGAGATAGGGATCTGCCGAGGAGCAAAGTGACTGTCTCAGGGACGGCTGATTTCTACCACACTGGTGGCAGCGGTGGGATACCAAGATAGGTATCGCAGTTAGTTATCACACTAGGTGAGAAAGACTTAGTGTGTTGTTTTGGTGTAGACTTGAGGTGAGAGGTCTGTGCTAGTGGTTTTTACCAAACCCCTGGTGAAGGGATTTAGGTGTTGTAATTTGTTTTATTTGAGTTTTCCTTTGCTGATTTTTGTAAGTAGCCAGGGATACAGTCCAGGTCATTTGTACCTTGGGACTTGAGAACAAAACCCCTGAACTAGACATTACAGTGTTTTATTCCCTTGGGAAGAGAAGGCATATTTCTGTTTTATAATTTTAGTAGTTTTTGTACTACTAATACTTTTTCTTTTTTCCCGGAGTATCCTTTTATACTACAGATTATGTCACAGAGACAGCGTGCAGGGGAAGAGCGCCAACTGTGAAGCCAAACACTGGGCTTCTCTACCCCCGGAATGGACGCTGAAGTGGAGACGTCAGACCAAATAGCTGACCTTTCTACCCCACTGACCAAAACCTGGCTAATGTCAGAATTCATCCAAATAGAGCCAAGACGAGCCCAGAGAGAAGATGAGAGGCTAGAGCGAGAAGAAAAATGAAGAACTGAGGAACGAGAGTTTCAGACCCGACAAGAAGCGACGTGGGCTCGGATCCTTTTACAAGTCCAAAGTCCAGTGACTCTTGCAGCTCCACCTCCCCCTCCCTCAGCACCCAGACTCTCTCTGCAAAAGTTCATAGAAGGGGTGGATAACATGGAAGCTTTTCTCTAGACATTCGAGGTCACTGCTAACGCAGGAGGCTGGCCACGAGCACATTGGACCACCTATCTAAGTAGTTCTCTATCAGGAAAAGGGATGCTGGCAGTGTCCTCCTTGTCAGCCACAGAGCAGAACGATTACGACCTAGTGAAGGAGACTGCTCTCGGCGAACCAAGTTTCTACGGAAAGCTACCGACGAGAGGTGTTTGAGACCCAATTCAGTCAAGAGAACCCAGAAAACTAGTTCAGGGATCGCAAGCAGTCTTTTATGTGTTGGTTGCAAGCAACTGGTAAGACCGCACATGATGCAGTTTTGTTTGAACTTACAATGCAACCCCAGCAGACGTCATTACCTATGTTACCACCATTCAAGACAAATTTGAATTGCTAAGAGAGCTATCCAGAGAGAACGAAGAAGACAAGAAAAAGAACCACAAGAAGTGGCACGACCGAAAGGCTCGACAGAGATCTTTTCAGCCTGGAGACCTCGTTTTGTTAAGGACCCCGTCGCTTGGACCCAAACTACTTGCCGAATGGGATGGTCCTTATTCGGTTATTAACAGAATAGACGAGACAACGTACGAGCTGAGCATGCCTGATCACCCTCGACGAAGAGTAAAACGACACATCAATTTGCTCAAAGAATTCAACTCTCCCACAGCTGCATGCTTTGCAGTTACTGAGCTACTGGAAGATGACATCTCTGGCCCCCCAGAGGAAGGAAGGGACGTCATGCCGACCATTAGCTGCGACTGTCAGATTCAGAAAGAGGAATTCTCCAAGACATGTTGAAAGAACACAGAAGACTCTTTGGACAAGGATGTGCCAAGAGTGCGGAAATTCGTTTGGAGACAGGAGATGCCTACCCTGTTAGTAAACCTCCATACAGGCTAGATCCAAAGAAGCTGCAAGTTATGGACAGTGAGATAAGGAAGTTATTGGAAATTGGAGTGATCCGACCTTCAAAGAGCCCTTGGGCGTCGCCAGCACTTCCAGTAGGAAAGAAGGATGGGGAGGAGTAAGACTGTGTGTCGATTATAGAAGGTTAAATGCAGTCACCAAATCAGATCCCTTCCCCTTGCCCAGAATTGATGACAAATTGGCCCATATCTCAACCTTGGACTTGGAACGAGTCTACCACCACCAGGTGTTAGTTCACGAAGATTCCATCTGTAAGACAGCCTTCATAACTCCTCACGGAAAATGGGAGTATACCAGAATGCCATTTGGGCTAAAGAATGCCCCTTCAGTCTTCCAGAGACTGATGAACAGTACGCTAGCCGACATGTCAACATTCGCAGCTGCCTATATCGATGATATCGTCATTTTTAGTACCAGCTTTGGAGACCATGTATGACACCTGGAAACCGTATTCAGCAGACTGGAGGAAACAGGCCTGACCTTGAACCCAAAGAAGTGTCATTTGTCCAAGCCAGACTGCCAATACTTAGGTCACAGAGTTGGGGCAGGTGAAGTGAGGCCACTCCACACGAAAATTGAGGCACTTGCTCACTACCCCAGACCAGTAAAGAAAAAGGAGATGAGGACCTTCCTCGGGCTAGCAAACTATTACCGTCGATTTGTACCAGGTTATGGTTCAGTAGCAGTACGCCTAACAGAAGCAACGAGAAAGCTGGCACCGGATAAGATAGACTGGACACCTGGAAGAATAACAGCTTTTGAACAAATCAAGACCAGTCTTACAGAAGATTCAGTATATTGATCAGCCCGGACGACAAAAAAACATTCATCCTCCACACAGATGCCTCGAGGATAGGGATAGGTGCTGTCCTCAGCCAGGCCGGAGAAGATGAGACAGACAGACCAGTCGCTTACTACTCCAGAAAACTGAAGACAGCCGAGACCCGGTACACGGTCACTGAGCAAGAGTGTCTTGCTTGTGGTAGAGGCAGTTATGCATTTTCGGATTTACCTCAGCGGAGCCTCGTTTACAGTTGTCACGGACCACAGTAGTTTGAAGTCTCGTTTACAGTTGTCACGGTCCACAGTAGTTTGAAGTACTTAGATCGAATGAAAGACGAGAATGGACGCCTGGCTCGTCGATGGTCTTTGGCCCTCCAACCCTACCTCTATGAAGTGATACACAGACCAGGGACGCAGAACAGTAACACCGATGGCATGTCGAGACAATCATGGCCATCCAACAATTCACCACAGCAGCTGTCCCTCGAAGAACCAGGAGGGGATGTCACAGGGTGACCTGGATCTGTCTGAACTGAACTTACTAGTAGTCAATTAACACTTGTATTGTGTACTAATTAGTTATTATATACTGGTATGTAATTAGCAAACCCATCGGCACTGTCATATAAAAGGGGTGACCAGAGTTCAGACCTGTGGAGTTCATTGCGAATATAGCTAGTCACTCGGTACTTTGTCAGACATATCTGTATTAGAATTAATATAGCTTTAATACTAACAGTACAGTGATAGCTGTCTTCATAGCTATCTGGTGGCAGCACTATCAGTTCAGCAACATAAGTCTTGGTGGTTGCACAGGTGACCCCCTTGACAGGCCACTACCCTCCTCAAGATTTCCCAAAAATGTCTGGTCATGGAGATTGAGAATCGCCCACAACAGGAATACTATAGGCAAGAATATCTTCCCTTACTGGTGGTACTAAAGAAGAAACGCTTATTGCAGGAGAGGATGGCTCATCCATGATAAGGGTGCCAGGAGATGTCGCCTCATCCAAGATGGGGGTACCAGGGGGGGAAGATGGCTCATCTAAGATGGGAGTACCAGCAGAAGGTGGCACTGTTGGTATAGGAGTTGGTGGGGATCCTTGAAAAGATTCGGCTGAGATATGACTATTTGAAGAAGGCAGATCGACAGATGATTCCCGGCAGTGAGTATTGCATCTGGCCTATGAGCTCTCTCCTGCACACATCCAGGTATTATCTGATAAGTGCAAGAAGGGAGAGCACTTGAAGATTGAGATGTGATAAGAGTGCCCCTGCTGGATGAGATGGAAGGGGAGAGCTATCATCTACGTGAGACGGGGACTCTGACTGTTCCTGGCAATTACAATTCTGTCCATCATTGGAGAGGGAGGGTGCATGTCGTGGAGGACAATATCCGGCTTGTGGTTGTCTTGGGAAAAACTCTGTTCGAAATAGAGGTCCTTGCCCTCCTTTGGGATGGCTCGAACTAGGCACTGAAGAATTGTGTTGTGTCTGGCCCTCATGAATCCCATGTTGGGTTTGCATGCATTTAGCACATGGCCCAAGGTCTCCGGCTGGGAGTACCACTTACAGAAGGTGGCATCGCTGATCTTCTTGAGCCTCTTTGCCACAGTCCCAACTGGCAATAAGTTCAGTCTAGCTCAGTCTAGCCCGCAGGGCAAACTTATATTCTGCAAATGAGATGTAGCTACCAGTGACTGGAAGCTGGGTGGAGGAAGATGGAGTGGAAGGAACGGCCTTGGTCACAACTGTCGAGTACCTGCTTCAACCTCCTTTCTTCTCTGGCTCTCTTGAGGAGGTCTGCCACAGGGCGCCAACGGTTGACTTGGATTGTGGAGTCCTGGAATATAAGGGAGAAGCTCTCCTGGTCATAGTATACTTCCATACTAAGGTAGGTGAATGACCTTCTGACCATAGACCAGAGTGAGCGGATGTGTCCATGGGAAGCCTCTCCCCTGGGAGGGGTGGAATTCAGGAACTTCACTATGTCATCTGTAATCTGTGGAGCCTGACCAGTCGGTTTTAGGATGGTAGCTCTGACTTAGTCCCAGGCAATATCAGAAACCAGTTTGTCTCTCGAGGACAGGCATTTCAGGGCTCTTAGGATCATGGATGCCTCCAAGTTGTCCTCAACTGAGTGGAGGCCCAAACTCCCTAGTGAGCATGGGAGGTGAAAGAAGGTGCAGATGGTTCGAATGGGAAATCGTAAATATTTCTTCACCTTCTTCCTAATGATGGAGTCCAACCCAGAGGCCAAAGATCGGTTGAGAGCTGTTGTATTCAGGCAGTGGTTTATCTTGGACAATGCAAAGTTGTTAATGGCATCCAGCTTCTGCCAGTCTGTAAGTCTAGTATTTAATATTTTATCCACCAACCCCTCAATCTCCTTCCTCAGGTCCTCTTTTGTGCCAATCCGGGACCTCCCCACATCAATGCCCAGGTAGCGGTAGCTGTCTTCCCACTTCAAGGCAGGTATCACCTCATCTCCATATTTTGGCATGAAGGGTTCCACATATCTACCTCGAGAACTGCTGTTAATAGCAGAAAGACACCCACACTTCTGGACATTGAGGGAGAGGCCAGACCACTCAGAGAACTCCCGGAAGATGCCCAGCAGATTTTCAATCTCAACTCGGTGAGGTAATGAGGAAGATATCATCTGCATAGGCCAGCTGAGAAATGTTGGCACCATTCCCCATACTGTAACCAGTACAGGACCGCCTGAGGATGGGGAGTGTACGGCTTCCAAAGCCAGGTTAAAAAGGAGAGGATTCAGAGGGCATCCTTGCTTGATCCCGACAGCAACTGGCACTTCTTTTGTGTATCCTGAGGAGCAGCGAACACGTTAGGTGCTCCCGGAGTAGATCTCCTTGCAGATCTGTATAAAGTTCACTGGGACCTTTAATCTCCGCATAGGAGCTCATGGCAGACCGACCCAAAGGCACTCTTTAGGTCCATCCAGAGCACTCGCTCATCCTTCTTCCTTCTCCTCATTAGTCATGACATTCTCCATCAAAAATGAGTGCTCCAGGCAGCCTTCCATGGGCATGAATCGCTTCTGAGATGGTTAAATTTTGTCTTCGATCAGGGCCCACAATGCCAACCTCTTTGCCATGATAGCCGCAAAGATCTTGTATATTGTAGGCTGTAATGATATCGGTCTCCGGTTACCTGGTGATGCCTCGTCTCCTCGCTTGTGGATGAGGATGGTATTACTTCTCTTCCAGGAGTCAGTAAAACGGCAGTTGATGAGGCAAATATTAAATATCTCTGTCAAGATGGTGCTGCTCTTGGGGGTGACCTTCCACACTTTGTACGTCACTCCATCAGGACCTGCGGTTGACTTCCAGGGCAAACGCTTCAGCTGGACATCTACCTCTTCCTCTGAGACTTGTCCAGTGAGGGCATCGTCTGGGGTTGTGTTCATGGGTACATCCAATGAAAGCCACTGAGGAATGTTCTCTCCTAGGCTGATGGGCGGCAGGTTGAAGTAATTCTCCAGGGTCAGTGCAGGAATGCTGCATGAAATTGATTGGTTACCCAAGAGAGACCTCATGCAGTGCTTCTTGTTGGCCCAACGCTTCTTGTTGGCCTTGTACCACAGTTGTATCTTCCTCGTCTCATTGGCTCTCCGCCTCCTGTCACTCGACTGACGGCCTCTTTGGGAGGCTTCCGATATAATGAGCTGACCTCTTATGAGGGAGGCGTCACCATCTCTCTGACAGTGGTGTGGAGGTCCCAAGCTCATGGCTTTGATGTGGCTGTGTGCTTGCCCTTGTGGTCGTAGGAAGGGTATGGGAAGTGACATCTCGTTGGGATTGAGCATGTCTATTTGTCCTCCTTCTCCAGTGTGTGGTTGGGTGAGTGGGTGGCCGACTGATAACTAGTTGACAAAGATCCTTTACGAGATCATCCACTCTGGTCACAAATGCAGACCACTCTTCATCTGTCAGTCTGCGACCACAAAGATGGCTCGTCGCACTCGTGAAGTCATCCCTCCTCCTTTCACGCAATCTCCTCAGGTTCTCCTCCCTCTCCTCGATACTGGCGCGTGCTAGAGGAGGATCAGCATTAGTGATTGAGGAAGAAGCGTCGCTGGTGAGTGAGGTGGATGAATTGACGTGGGGAGAACTGATGGGCTGCCTGGGGACATCTGGGTAAGGTAATTGAAGCTCAGTGGTGGGTGTTCAACAATGTGGATTAATTTTTTACCAGATTGATTCCACATGTGAATTTTCTGACCTGGGAAAAGAGTTGAAGTCCACTATCATCCAGAATTGTCAGTCAAAACATCTAAGAAGAGTGGCACTTCGTGATATCTATCCTTAGAGGCTCTACTAGCTAAAGCAAGAGCGCAAGAAGCGAGTGAAGAGCAAGCAAAAGGAATTGAACAGGCACACTCAGCAGCAGAAGCAGTGAATGTTATTCAGCAGAAGCGACCACCCAGAAAATGGCAGTCACCACGAACATGGACAAAACCAGAAGGTCAGAGTATATGTCGTAAGTGTGGATTTTTGTGGCCCCATAAGAATGGCTCATGTCCAGCAAAAGGTCAAACTTGTAATAAGTGTGGTAAAAGTAATCATTTTGCCAAAGTATGTCTCAAAAACAAGTACAAGGTCGATACAAAACACATGAGTCCCAACCGAAACACAAGCACAAGCAAAAGTGTGATAGCAGTAGTGATGAATATCTGTACACATTGGGTGACACTGCACGTATGGCAGCACCAAAAGTAAATGTGAAAATCAATAGCACCACGGTTTGCATGGTAAACCAAGCGAGTTACAGCCTTCAACAAAGCGTATATTTGCGTATGGTGCAGACTCCCAACTTACAGTAGTGGGTCAGTTTGACACTAACATTGACGTTGATAACAAAGACAGTGCTATCAACAATTCATGTACTACGAGGAAGTCACGGGTCTCTACTCAGTTACAAGACAGCATGTGACCTTGGTCTGGTTCATGTTAAGATTAAGCATGTTTGGGATAGACCAAGAGTATGTGAGAGGCTGGTGCAAAAATATCCCAATTTTGAAGGTATAGGCAAGCTCAAGAATACAGAAGTCAATCTTCACATTGACACAAATGTACCTCCTGTGGCTCAAGCAACATGCAGAATTCCTTTTCACATGAAGAAACAAGTTGAAAAAGAGCTCATCAACCTTGAACAACAAGGAATCATTGAGAAAGTTGAAGGTTCAACTCCTTTAGTCATTATCCCCAAAAAGAATGGCGAGGACCGTTTATGTGTTGACATGAGGACAACACATGAGGAAAGCAAATAAGGCAATCAACCGAGAGAGACATCCTAGTCCAACAATTGATGATCTTATTCACAACCTGAATGGAGCAACAGTTTGTACAAAACTTGATTTAAGACCAGGATATCATCAGATACCCTTATCACCTGAGAGCAGATATATCACAACGTTCACGACTCACAAAGGTTTAAGACGTTATGCTCGACTGAACTTTGGAACAAACTCAGCAAGTGAGATGTTTCAAAACATCATCCATGAACAGATTCGGGACATACCAGGATCAATCAACATCAGTGATGATGTTATAATATTTGGGAAAACTCAAGCTGATCATGACAAGGCTCTACAGGCAGTTTTTGAGAGATTCTCATCAGTCTGTTTGTCTTTCAACAAGACAAAGTGTGAATTCAGCAAGAACTCGTTGACATGCTTTGGTTTTGTATTTTCGGACAAAGGAATCTCACCTGATCCCAACTAAGAAAGTACAAGCAATTCATGACGCCAATCCTTCTACATCAATCAGTGGTATCCGAAGTTTTCTAGGAATGGCAACATATTGTGCAAAATTTATACCATGCTTCAGTGACATTTCACAGCCGTTACATGAGTTGACCAGAAAGGATGTTCATTTCTTATGGACAACAGAGCATGACAAAGCTTTTAAAAAAATCAAGCAGCTATTAGCAAGTGATACAATCATGGCATATTTCGATCAACAGAAGGAAACAGAGCTGATCACAGATGCATCACCTGTCGGTCTCTCAGCAATACTGTTTCAAAAGTCGCAGGGAGAGAATCACAGAAGAGTAATAGCTTATGCAAGCAGAGCACTCTCTGATGTTGAAAGCAGGTACTGTATTCTCAGACAGAGAAAGAAGCATTAGCCATAGTGTGGACTATTGAAAAGTTTCGTCTATATCTCTATGGAGGACATTTTACCCTTTACACGGACTGCAAACCAGTCGAATTGATTTATGGTAACCCAAAGTCCAAGCCTCCAGCATGCATCTAACGTTGGAATCTGAGACTACAAGGATATGACTTCTCAATAGTACATACTAAAGGAAACCAGAATCCTTCCGATTACCTCTCAAGACATCCAAACTCAGAGGAACCAAAGAAACAAGAAACCATGGTGGAGGACTATGTCAATTTCTTATCTGCTCACGCAGTACCAAAGGCTATGACGTTGTCAGAGATTCGAGAAGCAACCACAGCTGACCCAACCTTGCAGCAGATATCCAAAATGATCAGAACTGACAAGTGGAAAGAGCAGACCACATCCGAGGCAGAAATCAAGCTTTTTCACAAACAGTCGGAATGAACTCACTGTTAGTAGTGATGAAAGTGTGATACTCCGTGGAAATCGCATCATAATACCAACTTCACTACAAAAGAGAGCAATTATGTTGGCTCATGAAGGTCACCAAGGAATTGTTAAGACAAAGAAGTTGCTCAGAGAAAAAGTATGGTTCCCAGGAATAGAATCAAGAGTAAAGCAACAGATTGATAATTGCATTGCTTGTCAGGCCAATGGTCCAGAAAATTGTCCTGAACCTCTCCAGATGTCAACATTGCCTCCAGAGCCATGGCACACTGATTTCTGTGGACCTTTCCCAACTGGAGAATATCTACTTGTTACGATAGATGCCTATTCTTGTTTTCCTGAAGCAGAAATAGACAGCAGCAAAAGGAACAATTTCCAAGCTTGACAGAATCTTTGCTACACACGGAATTCCAAGAGTTCTCAAGACTGATAATGGACCACCATTTTTCGGAAATGAGTTTAAAGCCTATATATATGTTCCATCCAATCTATGAATCTGCACAATCTATGAATGACAATCTAGTGCCTGCCAATCAATACACTTCAAAACATGGTAACATATTAACACCCTTTGCAACAGATTCATAAACATATCGACCAGTACTTATTATCGACTAGTTATACTGAGCTAGTGTGCAAGCAAAATATCCAAACCCACCCAAACAATATGGGATAGTCGACGGGAATTTACAAAGCCCGCACTACTCCCACGAAAAGAGAAGAAGGGAGAAGAGCTGTTTGTGAGGCAAGTTTTTCTACATTTGGGGACTATAGCGTGTTCGTGGATATTACAAACTGTGCATTATATCTTTTTTGACAGAGCAATTCTTCAAATATCTTTTTTTGCTCTAGCTACACTTGCCATGGAACTTAGTTCTTTATCTGCCAAGTCCATGTTATGTGGAACTTTTTCTCTTTTCTACATCATTACACTCTCAGTTGCAATCATCACTTTCTCTGTTTCTCTGTTACAAAGGGTGTTAATATGCTACCATATTTTGAAGTGTATTGATTGGCAGGCAATAGATGGGCATTCATAGATTGGGCAGATTCATAGATTGGGCAGATTCATAGATTGGATGGAACATATATATGGAAGAGAATGGAATATCTCACCAGAAGATTACTCCATTGTGGCCACAAGCTAATTCAGAAGCAGAGAACTTTATGAAACCCCTCACAAAAGCAATGCGTTCATCGAATGCAGAAGGAAGAGATTGGAAGAAAGATCTGTACCGATTCATGTTGAATTACAGAGCAACACCACACTGCACAACTGGAGTTTCCCCATCTGAATTACTGTAGATTAAAACCAAGCTTCCCCAAGTGGAAATGGATGTTGACACTCTAGGAAATGATGTGGAAGTAAAACAAAAAGATAAACGAGCCAAAGAGAGAATGAAGGAACTTGCAGACAGAAGTGCCCGAGCTCAAGTCTCAACATTGGTGAAACAGTTCTCATGACCTTTCCAAATAGTGAGAAAAAATGGAACAATGAATCACAGCGATCAGGAACGGAAAGTATCTTACACGAAACATTTCTCAGTTCAAAAAGATTAGTTCGAATATCGAGTGTCCAGATCTCTCAGAAGATGAGTATGAGTCAGATACGCTGGAAGATGACAACGAGACTCCACCACAAGGAAATTCCCAACAAAATATGCTTCCAGTGAATCAAGTTCCTCCGACACGGAACAGATGATACCCTACCAGGATGAAACAACCTTTTCATCGATTTGGTCATAATATTTATGAACAGTAAGTCATTAGAACATCTCATTATGTTAAGATATTAGGGGGAAAAGGAGAGATGTAATGTTCAAGTATTATATTATATACTAATCACACGCACTGTATCAGTCACTTTGATTATTATGCATAGACATTGCATCATCATTACGTATTGATTGTAACACATTATTACATCACGTGATAGAAGGAGAAGTTTAATGCTTGTGCTTTACCTGTCTAAGTACGGTTCGATGGTCTTCATAAATCCAGTCCCATCAGTTGACCTGGACGGATATAAAGACAACCAGATAACAATAAGTAACAGTTTAACAGTATAAGCCTCACTGGAGCAATGGATAAAAAAGGAATTGAAATATGAGAGCTTGAAAAATTAGCTTCCAGGTCACATTAGTGTTCGATTTTATGTGGATGTTGAGCTCTTGGGATCCATTGAATCAAGCCTGCATAAGTTCCCTGAAACAGTGGCTACAGTTCTGGGTATTTACTCCCAGCTAGGGATGGATACCTTCAGAAATACAATGTTGAGGAGGAAATCGATCTGAATGCTGAGCCAGGGTCAGTGAGGCAATGGTGAAGAAGAGAAATGTGTGTAATTGTGAGGGGATATCGATATGCGCAGTTTAGGTTTGCAAAAGGTAATTGAGCAGAAAGGTGTACAAGGTCACATTACAGGGATGCGGTTGCAAGGTTGTGATTTCCTATATATCAAGATTGTGAATTGGTGAAATTCGAGAGGACAATCTCTTTTCACTCCCAGCTGGATGGTCAGGCACTTAATTAAAGCAACTATAATGAAACCAGTGAATGACTCCCAAAATAATTGGGACGACCATCTATGCTTTTTTCGACGCTCATCAGGAGGGAAAAAACTTTACTACTGAAACTGAAATTTACGGGCAGCGTCGTCGACGGTCAAGGCAGCCTCTAGCTATTGAGAAAAACACTTTAGTTAGGTACTTGCAATCTTGTATTCTAAAGCTACTGAAATTTGCGCAGGGCAGCATTATCGACGAGTTGCAAGGTTTGCCTCTAGCCCCATTCAAGCGGCCTCATGTGGAATGAGGTGTGTGTAGACCAGCCTCATGTGGGACGAGGTGTGTGTAGACCGCTTGCAACGCTTGAATGGGGCTAGAGGCAAACCTTGCAACCCCCCTGTTTTTACGTGACTTGTCATTGCCTTGGCAATTGGCAGCTGGCAAGTGTGATCCTTTACCAACCGTACGCACTAACGACACAAATAAAATGCCTCCTCCTGCTCGATTCAGTGGCCAGAGTCTGATGGTGGACCTCACGGTTGAGTCACGTCACCATCTACTTTCAGAACTGCAAATCACTCTAAATCCCATCCAATCGAGGATGCGCTCCTGCCTGGGCGTGGTATTTTTCCTGCTCCTTTCATTTGGCATCGGAATATTTCCCGTCGCTGGAGTTCCACCTCTTTTGTTTTTCTTGCATTGGACAGGTCTATGCCCCCACTGGCCTATTCGGAGGGTCTTTGACCTGTGTGTGGCACATTGGATGTCTATTATTACGGTAAAAGTTAAGCTAATAGCCATTATATATATATATATATATATACATATGACTAGATTTTTCTATTGTTGTTATTATAATAGTTTTATTATCAGTGAAAGTCAGTGAAAGTTGTAGGCCACAAACAGTGATGCTAAGCAAGGCTGATATAAGACCAGCCCATTCAAAAATTGTCACTATTATTATTGGGGGTGCGGGTAACATGAAGAATATTGGCATGACGCTCACTTCAAAATGGTGAATGCCAAAACAACAAAAAATCCTCAGGTAAAACTCACTTTGGAGGCTTCTTTGTATCCTAAAGGTGTTTTCTACTGCAAACCCCTTTTATATACCATGTCTTGACCTTCACTAAGGTAGTACACTGACAGCGTAAAATTTTGTCTTCAAGGATCTTGTATTATATTGGCCATCTCTTCTCTTCCGCTCCCATAACCCATAACCCGACTACCATAAGTCCAATCATAGTATATACTGGAAGACTGCAGATCAATTTGCAATGTTTATCGGCTTGAAAATGTCGTCAGTATAATGAACATAGTGCAAAGGCAGAAAAGAAAAAAATCTGCACTCAGTTTAGTTTGCTGAGTTCTCGCTCGTAGGCAATTGTTGACTAAGCCCAGGAGGCTATAGCTGATCTTCTTCCAAACTATTTGGTTTTGTGGAGTTCTCGTGTGTGATTTGGAAAAATCATGGATTTCATTCTGGGTATAGTCAACAAGAACAAAATATGGTACATACTAGTATGTGTTGCTTTGCTTTGCATAGTATGTAAGTGGTCTGCATGAGTACAGCCAACGAAAGCAACAAGATATGCCATATGTTAATTTATGCAATACATAATAAGAAAAAAAGAAATTTTCACTTACTGTGATTCTTCATCACTCAACTATATAGTATAGATGTTTTGGTGCGAATATAAAAATTTAGTACTTTATTAGAGACGTGCATCATTACAAACAGCAAAAAATCGAAATATTGGTGCATTGTGAAGTAAGAAGGATGGATAGCCATTTTGAGATGATGAACATTGAGGGGGGTAGGGATATGTTTAGAAACACATCTGCATTAGCCTGTCTATATTTTCCTGAAAATGATGCTACAGATGTCAAGTTGGCCACAGTTGGATGGTCACTTATTTCATCAGAAGACCAGGAGTACGAACATAAGCAAACACAGTTGCTTTCTTTGAAGTATATATTTTAAGCAACTGGATTATTTGAAGCAACTGGATGACTTCTTTGAGGCTGATACAATAATTTTCTTGATAATCAACTTAATATCGAAAAAGTTGTTGATGTACTATGTCAACTGAGAGTAAGATATACTCGCTCGACATTTCAGCTAGATGCTATAGCCTTCGTCATAAACAATGATGGAGGCTAGATACTCTGGTCTTCATCAGGAATAGTGATGGAGGCTAGATGCTCTGGCCCTCACAGAAACAATGATGGAGGCTAGATGCTCTGGTCTTCATCAGAAACAATGATGGAGGCTAGATGTTCTGGCCTTCATCAGGAATAATGATGGAGGCTAGATGTTCTGGCCATCATATGGAATAATGTTGTCCACAGAAAAAGTTAGCACTTTAATCAAGCTGAAACGTAAATTTAAGTTGATTATCAAGAAAGTTATTGTACCTACACTATGTCAACTGAGAGTTTGTTGAGATACTTTGGGACCAGTTACATTAGAACTAGGTACTCTTAAGATTAGTTTCTGTCTGCTGAAAACTAAGGTGAGCTCCAGCCAAAGTTTACCAATCAGCACGGAGCATTGTTGGAGCAGATGGTGATATGTCTTCCCACTGTAGTTTTGTGGTGTAGTCATGATGTCTCCGTTGTTTAGCTTAAGTGAGGATTGTTCATGTAGCAGCAATCCTTTTCAAGTTTGAATGTGCTGTGAGGCAAGGGACACTTTAATTATTGCTCAGCAATGCCAGTGGAATCAAACATTTTGCAACAATGTTAATACAGGGTCAGTGGATTTCATGTAGTCATTGTTAATATATAGCTCCTCACCTTCAGATTGCACCAGAATGCATTATTAATACCCGATTTTAAAGACCCAAACAGAAGCATTCATTGGAGGAGAGTAGTGATATGAGTTCAAGGAAATTAGTATTACAATGACAGACAGAAGAAGCCAAGGAAACCTTCATGATTGTTTTTCCAGAGGCCATTTATTGGTTCTCTCTTCTTTTTCCACCACTGGAGTTTTCCACCACTGGGGACACCAAGTTTTCCTACTCAAGTAGTAAGTAAATTGCTCACTTCATTCTACAACTCGGCATTGTGGGTGTGAGCAGAAATAAGCTTAAACTGCTTGTAAAGATATTTTTGAAATGAGATGTCAATCACATGTTTGCGAGTATTATATTTTGATGATGGGGACATGTTCATGTAGGTTTTGACTGCTTTCCATCTAGTCTCCATGTCAACCTCAATTGCTTTCACTTAGGTGCTTCTCCAGATGGCTAAAGAAGTTTCAATTTTGTGGATTTGGCTTGTTTGAAAATAAGTGTAGAGATACACACCTACACTTGTATCAGACTTGGAGTTTTTATATAAAACTAGACATGAGGAGCTCTGGATCTAATTCACGATCATCAATATTGTAACTAACTTAACTCAACTATATATACAGCAGCGTACAAAATGTTTTTTAAACTTCATTTGCTGGACTACAGTTGGGATCACTAGAATGGTTTACTTTAAGTGGTAGGTCTTGCGCACATCACCTATATACATGTAGGGGAAGTGATACTGTTCTGATGGTTTTAACATTTCTTCATAAGATTAATTTTTGTGTGTAGGGTTTTTGTTTATTTAAAACAATATAATTATATTATATATTTTTAAATTTATATATATAATATTGGTCCAATAAATTAATTACATATATAAACGTGTGTATATATACATAATATATATACACTCATACAGTGTTATAATACACATCAAGTGGAAATTGTGTACTGTATATTTTGTTTTAAAAAAGTTACTTTGGAACAGTTGTGGAGGGAACACATGCATATTTTATCAACATTTCCTCATTATTGTGTTTGTTGATAGGGGGGGGGGGGGGGGGGGGGGGGGGGATCCTAGAGAATAGCATAATTGTTTTTCATTAGTCCTTCCACATGAATGCACACTTTGGAGCGTCTCTGAAAATCTCTACTTCACATAGGCTGTTCCCCCCGGGACCCCCCCCCCCCCCTGCTTTGTATAAAAGCCTGGACTTCAAGCCAAATTCCATGGTAAGTTACATCTTCTTTCACTTTAAACCCTTGATCAGCAAAAACCACATCTTCAACCTGTAATATTTTTTTATAAAACTGCCAGTTCCTCTCCCACTACAGGACTGTGTCAGAAATGATAGAGCTCCACATGGAGAAATGGCTATAAGTAATATGTGTAGTTAGAATCATGAGTTCAAACCAGAAATAGGGTTGGTCACTGCCCTGATGACACTTTTCTGCCAGTTCCCTTCTCTTGTCCTACACTCACATTTTCTTTCTTGCTCCTTTCATGGCCTTCTTCATCTCATTCTCCATTTAGTTGTAGACAAACACACATGGTACATAATGCTTATGCTAAGGATCACCCACAGGCTCACCTATAATGTACATAACTGGATTGTCTGTATTAGCTAGCCAACTGCACATAGTTAGCTGTATATAGTTGCCTTTGCAATGTCTAGCTGATTTTGTGGTTAACTGAAAACTCAGCTATTTTGATGCGCATCTTAATTTACCTGTTGCAAAAGGCACTGCATACTGAGAGAGTGATGGTACAAGTTTGAACAACCACATGTTTTGTATGTTTCATTAGCATTCATGGCTTTCTTTTTATGGCTACTTTTCACTTCTTTCTCCGAAAAACAGGAAAGCAGAAAAGCTATGTTACAATCAACGGGACAATAACTCGCTGCCATGTTGATCCTTTTTGCCAACCAGATCCAGACAAGTACTAATATAACCAAATAGGAATACAAATCAAAAACATTTTATTTTCAATTTTGGTTAAAAAGTGGTGGTGTATATGAGTAGGTAAAGGATCTCCAAATTAAGTCAATCCAATTAAAAAAAAATTAGTCCTTTTCTTTTCCATCTCTTCTCATTCTCTTATTATTTATTACACTACTACTCCACTACTACTCTATAATAATGTGTGTGTGTGTGTATGTGTCGTGCTACTGAGCATGTACACTTCAATTTCTCTGTGAAGGCTGGAAGTGCAGAGGCGGAGAAGGGCTGATCAGGATAACAATCTAAGAAAAAGTACCAGAATATCTAACTTGGAGTGGGAAAGAGAGAAAGGACAGCTTTACCATATGAAGAAAACATCCAGAAAGAGCTGAACAAAGGAGCATCATTAGCAGTCCAGGAAGCAAAGAAAGTCCCAGAGAGAACTGAACAGAGAACTGAACAGAGAAAGGCAGAGATCAGCGAAGAGAAGCACACATGAAAGTCCTAGCAATACAACCGGCTACCCAGGGCCATCTCCACGCTGTGTCAGTATTAAAAGGGGACCGCAAGCATGAACTAGGAGGCGCTAAAAAACCCTTATGGTTACCACTTTATTTATAGTATATAATGAGTGTTTTCATTAGGCGCTAAAACTCAACTCGGTTGGAAATCAAATTAATTTTCCAACCGTGCTGTACCGTATGAAGTAGGTGCTAATTTCAGCTGTCTGCACTTGACAAACTGGAGTTAGACTTGGTGGAAAATCAGGAACTACCCCACTTTAACTCCAATAACTTGGGTATATCGTTATAGCTATGAAAAATGTTTTAGTATCAAAAGAGAGCACCCAGAGAGACCTATCTTTTAAGCTATATAAGTCCATACCATAAAGTGAGCAGAATCTATGGAGCTATAGATAAAATGGTAACCTCAAAAAAAATTAACATCTACTAGTTTATGCTTGCAGTACCCCTTTTAAGGTTTAATATGGAGACCTTGAACTTACAATAACTATCAACTTGAATTTTACTCTCCCGATGTTTTGACTAGATGCTCTAGCCTTCGTCAGGAATTACTGCTGCCACAATGGCAGATTAGTCTACCACCACTTTCTGAAGTGCTGCAAGAACTATCTGTGGAAATAATCATCAAATTATTTAACAAAACATAAAGGAAATACAACAGTACCATTTCCTTTGCATATAAAATAGAACATTATTTGAAATTTTGGCATGACCAATTATTATAGTGATTTTAGTATTGAAAATAACTAGAGAGCCTCTTGGATATCAGCTGGTTATTATTACTACTACTACTATTAGTACCACTAGTGCTACTACCACCACTACTATTTATTATTATTATTATTATTATTTTATTATTGTTATTATATTATTATATTATTATTACTACTACTACTATTAGTACCACCGCTACTACTATTACAATGACCTCAATAATCACCTTGAATTTTTACTCTCTCACCGATAATTATTATTATTGCTACTACTACTACTACTCCTACTACTACTATTACTACTAGTACTACTATTAACCTCATTATAACGAGGCTGCTTATTTTTAAGGCTTTTGCATGAGCTATACACAAGTTGCATATATCATACAGCATTTATGAATGGAATTCACAGTTTTCATTGAATCTGAAATAGGTAAAACAGTAGCATAGCATGGTGTAGCTTCCTTCTACTCTACACAATCCTGAATATTTACCCCATAATTTAGTCACCAACTGTAAATATTTAACTTCCTCCTCAAAAATATCCCTCCAGATAATGGATAATGCTTTAGTTGTACTATTGATTACTGCTGTGATGTGTTATCTGTCTCTTCCACCTATCCCATAGGCTATTTATGGTAAGTTACTGAAAGTTCATTTCACAAAATGTTTCATACAAATCTTCATTTACATCCTAGAGAGCGTATTTGGAATTAAAATCCGAACCTTTGGATACGGCAGCAGATTTAAACGTCGCTCCCTGATAATCATGAATCATGTCTCTTACTTTGATTGGATGTTTTTCTGGAGTGTGTCAGCCAGACAGGGAGACTTGTCGTATTGGAAGGTCGTTACTAAACATTTTCCAATACATAACCTTCCTGTCTTAGGTAAGTACTGATATATATTTAGCTGGTAATGGTCACAGGTATGGTATTAGTATTTTCTCCATAGATGTGTACAAAATTTAGACATCCCAGTGGAACTCAAGGTGGTGGTATTTCATCTAAAATTGGTTTGGATTACATATATGCTTATCAGCTTTAATTTTTTCCTTTCTCTAACAGAGTGATTGTACAAGGATTAGATCAGTTGCTGCCAAGCAATGCATTGTAATACATGTTGCTGGATGTCAAGTACGCCCTGTTACAAAGCATACCGTTTTTGTTTTAATTAAGTTGTTGCTTTTCAAATTTTAGTATTGATATGTTGGGTGCATATCTGGACTATTTCTCCTCTACCTTAATAGATAGTGTTTCTCCCATGACTTGGGATCCAGGCATGATGTCCCTGTGATTGCTCTCCAGGCTTTGTTCTGTAATAGGACTAAGTGTGCATATACATAATGCACATGTGTATATATGTGTCAGGCCTCAGCCCTGACTGGCTGCCCTGCAAAGATCAAACTATAAATAGAATTTATAAATAGAACTAGATAGAATTTATAAATAGAGCTAGAACTCATGACCTCAGACTATCAACACATAGGACAATCATGATATCATCTCACACTCTTAGATAAGTCCTGTAGGGACATACAGTAATTCTACTACTCTCACACTGTTATCAACACCATAAGCTGTGAACCTGGCTGCAAGGATCTGCAGTCTCATCCTATCTTCATATTCTGCTATAGACTGTTGTTTTAATGTAAGCTACTTAAGATCTAAAACTCTTTTGTCAAGCTTGGGGTTTAGCATTAGCTAGAAGAAGTTAGGGAGAGACTCTGGTGGCAGCGAATTACCAAGGTTGGTATCTGTTAGAGTCTCCAACCACAAGAGACATAACAAGATACCAACCTTGGTAATTCGCTGCCACCAGAGTCTCCCACTTGGATGACAAGGTAAGAACCAGCTCTCTTATATTCTTATATAGGTACTTATTAAGTTATAAGCACATGCTAATTTATGACGATCATATTATGGTAATGTAATATGCATTATAATGTTTAAAAAATTCCACTGATACTACTAATAAAAAAAGTAAAAGTAAAAAAAAGAACTTGTGCATGTGGAGTGTAAATTGAGCCCTTGTGCTATACCTCTACAACAATTATATAGCACTGTCCAGTGACATGTTTTGTTAATGCTTTTGTTTGTCTTAGTGAAGGAAGTATTTGTGATGTCTTTACGCTAGTGTTTATATACGAAATATAATTTAGTGTGTGGATGGCTTTTGTGACATGGTTAGGGGTCACCAATACTAGTATATTGTCTGGATGAAGTGTCTTCTGGTGTAAACGGGTTGAGGTAAATGTAATATGTTGTGAATGTTCATCGTGCCACAGGTCAGTGTGTACAGATGGCCTGTTACATCTTCCTCACTCGTAAGTGGGAGACGGACAAACTTGAGTTCCGCAACAAACTCTACTACTTCAATGCCATCGACTATCCCGTTCAGCTCCTCCTATTTCCCGAGGGTGGAGACTTCTCTCCCAAAACTAAAGCACGTAGCGATCAGTTTGCGAGAAACAACAACCTTCCTTTCCTCAGCTACTGCTTTCACCCCCGCACGACTGGATTCAAATACACCGTCAACGCCCTCAGGGATGGTGGGCTGGATGCCGTGTATGACGTGACCATTGCCTATCCCGATGTTCTCTCGAAGTCACCCGGCGATGTTCTGAAGGGGTATATGCCAAGAGAAGTGCACTATCACATCAACAAGTATGACGATGAGGATCTCCCCAAGGACCAAGATAAATTGGAGGAATGGCTCGGTGATCGTTGGCTGGAGAAGGAGGAGAGGTTGAAGATGTTTTATGTACATAGAGAATTCTGCGAAGGAGATGGTGAAAGATCTGCTGAAGTACAAAGACCGAGAAACATCCGTTTCCTTCTCCAGTCTATCTTGGTTTTCCTTGGTCTCAATGTGATGGTGTGCCTATCCCTGCTCTATGTGCCTTACTTCTGGCTCTATTTGGTGGTCGGATGCCTCTTTCTCTGCCTTGGTAGTCGCAAAGGACTGGGAAATATTTTCATGCAGTTCAAGAGGAAAGAGATTGAGGAGGCAGTACAGAAAAGTAAATACAACAGAGACAATTAGATGGACAGACCATAAATAATTCTCTAACAAATGCAAAAAAAAATGTAAAAATATATTAAATGAGATTGCACTAAATGAGATTGCACTAATTATAAACAGTGAAAAATCTGAAAAATCTACGCAAATGCTTATTAATTGCATTGGTATGCATTTTTTCTAAATGGGCATTTATTAATGACATTTAAAAAAAACACTTCCCTCAATCTTAATTATTACATGTGTGTGCTAGTATGCGTACAAACTTTGTGTAGATACTAACACTATACTGGGCAGCACGGGCATCAGACACTTCCCCATTCATAATTTTTCATTAAATTTGTATTGTTAAAATAAAATAAAACTATTATATCTAACACTATTATACTAGAAGGCTATCCTAAAGGGCAAATGAACCAATGAATGCAACGTCATCATCTGCATATCATGTTTGTTTGATGGGGAGAGTTGGTAAGATAAACCACTAATGGGATAGTAGCTATTGCACATACAGCCATTTCTTAAAAGTCATTTTGTGTGGTTCCTGGATAGTTTCCCCTCCCACCATTACAGTGATAGCTACTACTGTAGCAAATGAAGGACAGTGACGTGTATTTCAGCAGGATGGAAAGGGTCAGACCAGGTGCGACCTCACAAGTATTAAAGTATCATATCCTTGCCCACTCTCTCGCTATAGTCCTCATTTAAAATGTATCCCATTCAATTTATTTTAATAGCATTCTTTCTTTTGCCATACATACTGCAGCTTGGAATGTGAAGTCAATCACCCCACACAAACTCTGTTTTGATTGCTACAGTCTAGCATCAGTACTGTGATTGCCAGAGCAATGCAAGCTCTAGAAATTCGTGTCTTTGATTTTTGAAAACATGTTTTATAAGTCGACTTATGTAGGGGGTACAAACACTTTATGGTTATGACTTTGGAGCTGCGGATTCTTCACACTTCACTGGTATGAACTAGAAGCATCTGTATGCACATTTTTGATACTTAAAAAGTTACCTGCTGCCAAAGTGGGAGTACCTGAAAATCTGAGTACCTGAACTGGTTGCAGTTCTGGCTCCAGTTCTGGCTCCAGTGTTAGCCAGTTTCAGTATCTGTTGTCTGCGTGACAAAGTAGTCAAGCGTGTGCACTGAAAATCAATTTTCTTGCATAGGGATGATTTTCAGCAATCGCATGTGACACTTTGTTTGATTTTAGCACAGGGGTTCCTGATTTTGAGGTCCCCCCCACTTTATCCGCAGGTAACTTTAGCATTGTTATACCTCTGCAATGGTTTTTGTATCAAAATATAGCACATGGGGGATCTATCTTCTGACCTACATATTATGTTCGTACAGTAAAGTGTGCTAATCTATGTGGCTCCAAAATCGTGACCGTTAGTTCATTAATCCCCTTGATATGAACAATAATCAAGGACACCAAGTCTCTAGAGCTTGCTTGCTTGCTCCAGCAATCACAGTAATTATAGACACTCAAGACCTGATGCTGGACTGTAGCAGTTGTTGTGGTTTGACTGACTGTCCCCCCCCCCCCCCCAAAAACATGTATGGCAATGTTTTTGTTTTAGAAGGCAGGGTCAGACCATTTCACCCCTTTTAATTAAGGCAACTTGGCGATTTAGAGAGTTGAAAGCACCAAGGCATCATCTCTATCATGTGAGAGTAAGATGCTGCCTCACAGCCACTTTCATGACCAGCTGATAACTGTGAACCAGTTAGCTGTTACATCAGTGATATCTGTTTTGTCTCCAATATGGATCCTCACACTTCAGGACATTTGTCAGTTTACAACAGAAGTAAACCCTCTGGAGATACATCTGTGCACAATCTTTTTGCAACGGCGACCGATGGTATTTTTTATGATTTTTTTAAAACTTGTGGTTACAACTTTAGAGCTCCGTAGATTCTGCAAACTTCATGGTATGGACTTGATATATAGCTCAAAAGATAGGTCTCTCTGTGTGCTATCTTTTGATACTAAATATCTTTCATAGGTATATATAACTATAGGCAAGTTACTAGACCCTAAAGTGGAGGGACCTCAAAAACCTGAATCCCTGCAACCTCCGCCAAAATAACTCCAGATTGCTAAGTGCTAAAGACCTCAAATTGCTACTAGGCCAGGGATTCTCAACGGGGGTAAAAAATTATATGGCATGGGGTAAATAATTGCCGTACCTGATAATTGAATAAGGAAAAGGCTTATAGACCTCTAAGCAGGTTGGTATATATACCTGAGCTTACTATTTCTTCTTCTTCTTATTATTCACACTATTGCCTTTGGTCTTTACTAATGAAAACGGTCATTGTACAGCCGTTCCTCCATCATTTACCCCCTCAGCCTGAACTCCGATACAAAAAAATGCATAGCCATCATAAAGGCACAGAAAAGTAAGAAGGTAAGAAAACACATTTATTATCTAGGTTTTGCATAAATTATAGTAATATACTTTGATAAAGAAAGAAATTATAATTATAGTCATACCCGCGGGTGGAAATTGATTTTAAGTTATAACGACTTCTACCCGCGTGCTTGACCTCTTACAGTACTTACATTGATTGTGAACCCATGTTCTGCAGCTCCACCCATTTAGAGAACTACCTCGCAGATATAATATTATTGTTAATCGCGCGGATATTCATCCCATCGACTCAGAGCTCGCTTCAGGTAAAGACGTGTATCAAGATTAGTGCGGAAGAGCTAGTACTCCCTCGCCTAGCTAGCTAGCTAGCTAGCTTCCTGTACCCTTTCATGGCCTGACGCTTATTAAGCTGAAACGGCGACCGCGGCTGGGAAGAAGGTAGGATGAGACCGTAGGTGTTTATTTAAACTTGTCTGCTAATTATTTAGCTATAGCAGTTAGCTGAGGAAATAATCTGTATTATATCAACATGGCTACTATTACCTGATATTGCCTTTTCCCCGTTCTCTGTTACCCTGTGTGCATAGATATATATAAGCAAGGAGTTAATAGCAGCAGCATGGGCTCCATATCACTAACATTAATCGTGGTGGACACTCTCCTAAGGCGACTGGTTTTACCGCTGGTCTTGCTGACAGGTAAGAGTTTTTCTCTTTGCATCTTTGCAAGCTTCCCCCCCCCCCCCCCCCCACCTCAAGAATGGCTCGCTACGAAATTTGTTGCAGGCAGACATATTGACAGAGAAGTGTGCAAGTGGAGTTTGAGTACTATCCCTACTATAGCTCTATCCTCTATCCTTACACTGGCACTGCAGTTGACTATATATGCCATGACACATGCAGAGACAGATGTGTGAAAATATTGCTGCATGGGAAAAAATATTTGCTAGCCAATTCCTCCTTGAACCCCGCCCTCTTCATCTCGTCTGCTCTCTTCATATCTCCATCTGCTCCGACCTTCCATCTTCCCACTCTAACCTCCCCTCACTCTAACCACCCCTCACTTCAATTACTCCTCTTATTCCAACCACTCCTCACTACCCCCACCTCACCAAACCACTCCCACTCATCCCAACCCCCCCCCCCCCCCCAATCCTCCATCCCTATGATTGCACCATCTCTTCTATTAGAAGCATAGTTCTTATTCCTCTTCGTTTCCTTCTCCCCGTTTTTAAACCAGCTGTCGTCTTCCGCTACAACCTGTTCTCTTTGGTCTACCTCCTCCTATTTGCCATCGCCCTCGTCCTGCCCTCCCCAAGACTGAAGTCGCAGAAATGTGAGACGTGCAATGTTACATGATGTAACACTTCTCAACGATTGATTGTAAATTAGTGTCATCCCCCTACCATTCCCAGATCCCTGTGTCCCCTAATAAGTTTAATATCCGTTTGGATCTGGTTTGGGTACGGTTTGACACAGAGGCAACATCAATGCCATGAAAATGATGGGAATTCACACTTGTAAATTCCAAGCCTTGTGGCGTGTTCTTGAATGGTCCAAGCACAGCTCATGGTGAAGTCATTCTGAAGCAGCCATCTGCATGTGTATTTGTGATGATACTGTCAACTCTAGCACAATAAGTTTTATACTAGTGTGTGTGTGTATGTTGTGTGTGTGTGTGTTAGGAGACGGCCAAAGCATACTCATGGGCAGTCTCTCTCTCCTCTCTCCCCCTCTATGTCTACACCTTTTATCCAGCTGGGCACTTCCTTGTTCCCAAGGTTGTCATACAATAAGACTGTCAGCTGCACATTGTCACTAAGCAAGCACATGTGGAGTAGATGTGTCAGGAACTGAGAGCATGGCTCAGTTGTACAGAATAAGTTGTTCGTATCACATCCAGGAACACAAGATTTCTTACAGAACGGAGCATCAATCAGCTCATAGAAGAACAAAGACAAAGATATTCAAATGCATATTCAAATGCATATATACCTATAATATATATAATATTATATATATATATATATATATAGAAAAGTACTGGGATGGCTAGTCCTACTGCAGTTTCATGCTAATGCAATCATCAGGGACAATGAGCAACTGAGGTGGCATGTGGGCATATATGAGGTGGGGCAGGCAAGTGGGGTGATGCAAGTCTATGGATGGGCGTTAATGAATGGGTGTTGATGAGTGGGTGTTGATGAGTGTGGTAATGCACAAAATATTCAATGCCAACAATGTCAAGGTCAGCTACTCTTGCTGCAGAAACATGAACAGCATAATTATGTCTCACAACAAAACAATAAACAAACCTACCAACCTACAACAAGAGCCAAGCAAGTCATGCAGCTGCCGAAATAAGAAAGATTGCCCGCTGGATGGGCACTGCCTCACCACATCTATAGTTTATAAAGCCTCCGTCTCCACCGACCATGATGAAAAACACTACATAGGGCTCACGGATACAACTTTCAAGGCACGCTACACAAACCACAAGTTCTCCTTCAACCACGAAAATATGAGAAACACCACAGACCTCCCCAAATACATATGGAAACTTAAAGACAGCAAAACCAGACACAACATAAAATGGGCCATTATCGACAGAGCAGCATCGTATTCCACCATATTGAAACGTTGCAACTTGTGCATTGCTGAAAAACTCCACATCATCTACTCCGACAGCCAATCATCATTGAACAAGCGATCGGAATTCCTCTCAAAGTGTAGGCACAAGAACAAGTTTCTCCTCAAGAGCATTTGAATTACCACACTCATCAACACCCATTCATTAACGCCCATCCATAGACTTGCATCACCCCACTTGCCTGCCCCACCTCATATATCCACCTCAGTTGCTCATTGTCCCTGATGATTGCATTAGCATGAAACTGCAGTAGGACTAGCCATCCCAGTACTTTTCTATATTCAATAGCTCTGCCTTAACACAGCATTGAGCACTATTTGTAGCCTTCATCAGCAAACTACCTTCTAAGTATATATATAATATATATAGGTAAGTATATACCTAATTATATATATATATATATATAGGTATGTAATTATATATAGGTATGTATATACATAATTATATATATATATATAGGTATGTATATACATAATTATATATATATATAGGTATGTATAGATATTGATATACATATACCTATATTACCCTATATGAGGTATATATGAATATAATATATGTTATATATATGTATATATATATATATATATGAAAAGAGAGGCATTAGTGAATACCGAAAAGCACGAAAAGCAATATGGCTTAAAGGTCATTTTTGAACACTTCGAAATGGACCTTTTTTCTCAGAGCCTACCATAATGTTTCTCTTGGCTCTTGTGGTGTGAATCATTTCCAAGCCACACAATTTAATTCAGCCCCCTCCCTTTTCACTTGGCACACTCGAGACTCCCTTGGCTATCCAACTTCTGTGTACCAATCCTTGCTCCCCTTCTGTCAGGGTTGCAGGGTTTTTGCCGCATGGTGGTTAAAACCGGTAAAAACCGTGGTAAAAACCGTCCCGGCAAAAAAGGTTTTGCCAACTGGCTCAAACCAGCAAAAACCAACAATTTGTTGTGCATTTCACTCAAGAAAATCTTATCTTTTTCAAAGCCTTTGAGGATGGACTTCCAAGTTGAGTAGTCAGGTGCCACCTGACAGGTGGTGTGAATCCTCAATATCTGATGTTTGGTATAAATACAGGGCAACTTCAGCAGTTGTTTAGAATCAGTTTCACTACCAAAGCTTACCAGTGACCAGTGATAGAGGCGGAAGACCAGTGGACCCTATATGGGAACAATTCCATCGCATAGAAGAAGGATCCAAGGTGACTGCTCAGTGCAAGATCTGTCTTGGGGTTCAAAGCAACAAATCAGCGAGAATGAAGACACATTATGCAAAGTGTGCTAGAGATGTTGCACCCCAGCAAGCATCAGTCCCTGCTCCCGTTCTAGTTGAGACCGAAAATGAAGCTCCACCACTGGCACAGAAGCGTCCTGCATCACCATTTGGACCAACAGCACCAACGAAGAAGCGGCAAGCAAATCTTACTGACCATGTCGTGAGAACTCCATCAGCGACCAAACAGCAGCTTGATGAAAATATAGCCGAGTTTGTGTTTGGCTGCAACTTGCCATTCAGTGTTGTAGAGAACCCGCTCTTCAAAGCCATGGTCAGCAGTCTACGTCCAGGGTACAGCCCACCCTCAAGAGACACTCTCAGCAACAAACTCCTTGATAAGACTCATGACAAGATGCAGGCCCACATGAAAGCTAAACTCAACAACAAGATTGTGACTATGCAGCAGGATGGCTGGAGTACGATACAGAATGACCCAGTCATTGCTACCTGTGTGACTTCAGAAGGCAAAGGTTACTTTGTGGATGCCAAGGATACGGGCACTACACACAAAACTGCTGAGAACTGCAAAACGATGCTCTTGGACTTGAAGTCAACTGCAGAACAACGATATGGCTGTAAAGTAAGAACTATAGTGACAGACAATGCCAAAAACATGGAGAAGATGAGGAAACTAATGGAAAAGGAAGACACTAACCTTGTGACTTATGGATGTTTGCTCAACTTCCTTGGGCAAGATCTAACACCTGTTTCTGTCATGAAACATGTCACGGAGGTCAACAAATTCTTTAGAAACCATCATGTGCCATCAGCCTGGTTGAAGGATCAGTTCGGGTCAACTCGACCTCAGCTGCCCAATGACACCAGATGGAAAGGTCAGCTTATCTGCCTGGACTCATTCATCGCCAACCGGGTGTACTACATCAGGTTCATTCAAGATCACCCAGATGAGATGGAGGTTACCATAGCACAGAAGGTGAATGACATGAACTTGTACAGGCAGGTCAGTGACTTGGCCAACATGTTACAGCCAGTTGCTGTTGCTCTGGACAAAGGCCAGAATGATAATACCACCATTGCTGATGCATGTGAGATCTTCCTGAACTTGCTGAATGAGCCAGCTCACCGAGCTACAGTGCAAAAGAGATTTCACTTTGCCATCACGCCATGCCACTTTGCCGCCTACATGTTCCATCCTAAGTATATGGGGGAGCAGCTGTCAGTGGAGCAGATTGAGACAGCAAAGGAGTGGCTGATGACCAAAGATGACAAGTATCTGCCAGCAGCCATCGCTTTCCAGGCACAAACAGCACCATTCCCTGAGTCCTACTTCCATCCAGTAGCCAGGTTGATGAATCCAGTCACCTGGTGGAAAGCAGTGGGCTCCAAGTCTACAGACCTCCCTGATGGCTTTGTAGACTTCATGGTGACTCTGCAAACAGCATCTGCATCATCAGCTGCACTGGAGCGAGTGTTTAGCAGCTTTGGCCTCATCATGACTAAGCTGCGCAACAGACTTGGACTGGCCAAGGCACAGAAAATGGTGTTTGTTTACAGAATGCTGAGAGGACCTAAAGAACTGGAGTACTAGTTTGTGTGAAGACAGAATAGTGGATATATTTTATTTAGCTTTATATTACTATGGTAAAAATAATTTTGTTCATGTTCAATAAATTATGACTTTTCCTCAAAATGTGTTTTTGTTAGCTCAATTGTAAGGCTGAGGTTATCCTAAGCTATTGATGTGGTGTCAAAGGTGCATTCACACGGTTTTTGCCAGTTTTGGACAGTTTTTGAAAAAGTGGCAAAAACCTAGTTTTTACCAGTTTTTGCCACTGTCCCGGCAAAAATAGGTTTTTGCCGGCAAAAACCCAACCCTGCCTTCTGTTCAATGCCCCCTCAATCTGATTTCAGCAACCCCCTTCTTCCCCCCTCTTGTGTTTCTCTGCAGATGCTACCTTGCTCTTCCTCATCCTTCAAGTCATCATGTCCCTCCTTTTCCTACTGGCTCAAGTATTCTTCCAGTTCACCCTCATCAAAGAACAATTCATCGACTGTGAGTAAAGGAACTGGTCTCCACACTGACAGCAACCCACAGAGGATGTGTGATGTGGCGCATTACCTCTTTTCTCCCCTCCCCCCTCCCCCCTCTCCTCTCCACTGCTGTCTGTATTAGGTAGTCCTACTGAGACAGTCTTGAGGGAGATAGGACTGGTACAGTAAGTCCCTGCATGCTAACTTTTAAGGCAGCTAGGACTGGTACAGCGAGTCCCCTGCATGCTAACTTTTAAGGCAGCTAGGACTGGTACAGCGAGTCCCCTGCATGCTAACTTTTAAGGCAGCTAGGACTGGTACAGTAAGTCCCTGCATGCTAACTTTTAAGGCAGCTAGGACTGGTACAGCGAGTCCCCTGCATGCTAACTTTTAAGGCAGCTAGGACTGGTACAGCGAGTCCCCTGCATCTAACTTTTAAGGCAGCTAGGACTGGTACAGTGAGTCCCCTGCATGCTAACTTTTAAGGCAGCTAGGACTGGTACAGTGAGTCCCCTGCATGCTAACTTTTGAGGCAACTAGGACTGGTACAGTGAGCCCCCTGCATCTAACTTTTAAGGCAGCTAGGACTGGTACAGTGAGTCCCCTGCATGCTAACTTTTAAGGCAGCTAGGACTGGTACAGTGAGTCCCCTGCATGCTAACTTTTTAGGCAACTAGGACTGGTACAGTGAGCCCCCTGCATGCTAACTTCATCATAAATCTGGAATATTTCTTGTTAAAAATAGTCTGCATCACTCACTGTCTTTGTGCCATTCTATGTTCCTGGAACTTGTAGGATATAATAGGAATTTTTTTCTTTTCCATTTTGACGTGACTGATCACAATTTCCACCGTGATGGCATAGAGAGATTGGTGACGATCCCTTCATAGGGTTAAAACACCTTGTGGGTGGCGAAGCTGATCTCGAAGGGAGAAGGAACTCGAGTTGATCACGAATAGTCACACTGACAATAGCCATTGTCATGTAATCGAGATCTGGTGATCCATTACGTGTAGTGCCCGTGCTACATGCTAAAATATTAGAGCAGCAGCCATGGTTATTTGTTGGGGTTGTTGGGGAGTGGCCAGTCGCTAAGCAGACTGGTGTTAGTGAACGACAGTCTCGCTAAGCAAACTGGTGTTAGTGAATGGCAGTCGCTTAGCAGACTGGTGTTAGTGAATGGCAGTTGCTAAGCAGACTGGTGTTAGTGAATGGCAGTCACTAAGCAAACTGGTGTTAGTGAATGGCAGTCACTAAGCAAACTGGTGTTAGTGAATGGCAGTCGCTTAGCAGACTGGTGTTAGTGAATGGCAGTCGCTTAGCAGACTGGTGTTAGTGAATGGCAGTTGCTAAGCAGACTGGTGTTAGTGAATGGCAGTCACTAAGCAAACTTGTGTTAGTGAATGGCAGTCGCTAAGCAGACTGGTGTTAGTGAATGGCAGTCGCTAAGCAAACTGGTGTTAGTGAATGGCAGTCACTAAGCAAACTGGTGTTAGTGAATGGCAGTCACTAAGCAAACTGGTGTTTAAATATGCTCAACCGGTCATCCTCTTTCTGTCTATCCTTGCTTAATCAATCATTCTTCTAGAATTAATTTTTTGTGGCTCTCCTGTTCTGTTGTGTGATTGCATATGTATCTAGGTGGAGAATAAAACAAGCGGGGCTTGGCAAGAGAGGGCTTCTGAAAGGCTTGGCAAGAGAGGCTTGTCAAGAGAGGCTTAGAAAGGCTTGGCAAGAAGGCTTGGCAAGAAAGGCTTGGCAAGAGAGGCTTGGCAAGAGATTAGAAAAGCTTGGCAAGAGGCTCAAGTGGCAAGAGGCTAGAAAGAAAGGCATGCTGCTTTTCCGTGCTCACAGGATTGAGTAGTGTAGTCAGGCAGGCATTCAGTGCAATTTTTGATTGACAAAAGATATGAGGTAATGCCAGATATTTCACCAATTAACACCAAGCCCATAGTGACCTTTCAAAACCCCTTCACTTTCCACAGGTGACCTAAAAGGTCCGTACCTTTCTTCTGCATATATGGCAGGGTTGGTGCCTGCCTTCTTTGTTAGGTGCATAGTCTATGGGCTCTTGATTGAAATACCGTCAAGTGTGAGCATCATCAAGTGTGAGTAATTTTGACGGCCAGCCAGGGAAGTTTGAAGGATTGCTAGGGGTGGCTCAGGGAAGCCACGCACTCACAGCTAGCACTAACTGAAAAACCACACACCCCAGGGGAGAGCTGCTGCTGACAGGAAGAGGTGGAGCTGAAGGACTAATGACCAGGTCAGGATTGTGATTGACTACAGAGTTGATGCAAGCAAGGAAGAGGATATGGATGAAGATGGCACTGAAGTTTTGTATGTTGATTGTTTAGGCTGGTTCACAACCTGACGATGGCCGAGCGTTGCATTGCGTCCTTCTGTTCCGTTCCATCATGTTGTGAATCAGACCACACAAGAAAACGGAATGGAACGCAACACTGCGCTCGATTAGAAAAAGGTTCTATTCCAATGTTAGCAATGTAGCATCAGGCCAATCTCAATGCTAAAATCTAGCAGGTGTGAACTGACAGCTTTAGAGGCAGTATCGAGGATGGCGATGGAAGA
Source organism: Cladorhizidae sp. MBARI D1340-BT2 (assembly GCA_028752905.1). Classification (NCBI taxonomy): domain Eukaryota; kingdom Metazoa; phylum Porifera; class Demospongiae; order Poecilosclerida; family Cladorhizidae; species Cladorhizidae sp. MBARI D1340-BT2. The sequence continues at coordinate 6,142,430 of JAQNBH010000018.1, read as the reverse complement.
AGAAAACTGATGGAATCTGCTCCCCCTGTTTATGGCAAGACAGCCAAAGCCTACAGGGATACTAGAGCAAAAGAAGATGTCTGGAAGATGGTGGGGGTTAAGAAGGAGCAACTAGTTGTAATATTAGCAAGGCCACTGTAGCTACCCACATGTTGATGTGGGGCTGGTGCGGGTGGGAGATGGAGCCACAAGAGAGGCTTGTGCTAAGAAATGGAAGATGGTGGGGGTTAAGAAGGAGCAACTAGTTGTAATATTAGCAAGGCCACTTTAGCTACCCACATGTTGATGTGGGGCTGGTGCGGGTGGGAGATGGAGCCACAAGAGAGGCTTGTGCTAAGAAATGGAAGATGCTGGGGGATCGGTATGTGAGAGAAGGAAAGGAAAAGAAGACCAACGTTAGTGATGCAGAGCCAATGGCTACTTCACACTGGCCGCTGTTTGTTGTCCTGTCATTTTTATAAGAGATAGTAAAATATAGACTGTTATTCAGGACTTGAATAGTCGAGTTATACATGTATATATATGTATATGCATGTGTGTATATATATATATATATATATATACTATATAGAGCATGCTCAAATTCCCATTTGCTCAAATGGAAGACAGTGTGACAGTTATTGAAGATGATAAGCTGTCTCTGTTGGAGAGGTCAAGGCACACATAGCTATACAAATACATCAATAATCGTGATTCTATAGTCTTATCACATTTATGTCTGATGTGGACGAGCTTGATGATTTCACGGTAAAACCATTCCTAGCTGGCTCCCCAGCAGTTGGGATCTCATCCATGCAGCAGCCAACTGCTAAAAGACGGTGTTCCAGCGGGTCACCACATGACAATGTTGATGAGTCTATCCTCAAAAGTCTTCGCGATAGATGGGTTTGTAAAGACGAGCACATCATGGACGAAGAATACCACTACGTCATGAGGCTGGCAGCAAACCTCCGTCGGCTCAATAGGAGGTGGAGTGCCGTGGAGAAACTACAAATTAGACAACTTAGAAGTCAACATTGAATTTCCCCAAGAACCCCATTCCCCACCACCAGCTGGTTGTTATGGACATGAATATAACATTATTACATACCAAGTTTGTGTGCTAAAACATGACTATGTGTATAGCCTACATGCTGAGGCATTGGATGCCAAACATGGGTGGACTTCTCCAGCTGTGCTCAAGGGGGCCCATAACCATATTCTAGTAAGTTAAAAAACACACATGTGGTTACCACTTAATAGCTCCATAAACTTCATGGTATGCACTTGAAATATAGCTGAAAAGATAGGCCTCTCTGTGTGCTTTCTTTTGATACTAAAACATTTTTCATAGGTATATCTATAGTCAAGTTACTGGAGCTAAAGTGGGGGTACCTCAAAGTGAATGCCTGATTTCTCCGCATAAATATCTCCAGCTTAGCAAGTGCTCGTGGTGAAGTGCCCAGTTGATTTTAACGAAATTCATTTTCCAACCTGACCATGTACTTAAGTTTAAGTGTTTTAGAAACCATTCGTATAGAGTAGGGCTTCCTCTAGCCACTGGTGCTAATTTCAGCTCTCTAGCACTTGGCAATCTGGAGATATTTATGCAGGCACGCAGGGTTTGAGGTACCCCCACTTTAGCTCCAGTAACTTGGCTATAGTTATACCTATGAAAAATGTTTTTGTATCAAAAGAGAGCACACAGAGAGGCCTACCTTTTGAGCTATTGTATATATCAAGTCCATATCCCATGAAGTTTGCAGAATCTATAAAGTGGTTACCACAATTTTTTTAACACTTACTAGAATATGGTTATGGACCCCCTTCATAAAGATGAGCCCATCAAGGATGAAGAAGACCACTACGTCATGAGGCTGGCAGCAAACCTCCGCCAGCTCAATAGGGTGTGTGGCACACTAGACTGAGGTGGTGTGTGGCACACTAGACTGAGGTGGGGTGTGTGGCACACTAGACTGAGGTGGGGTGTGTGGCACACTAGACTGAGGTGGGGTGTGTGGCACACTAGACTGAGGTGGGGTGTGTGGCACACTAGACTGAGGTGGGGTGTGTGGCACACTAGACTGAGGTGGTGTGTGTGGCACACTAGACTGAGGTGGGGTGTGTGGCACACTAGACTGAGGTGGTGTGTGTAGCACACTAGACTGAGGTGGTGTGTGTAGCACACTAGACTGAGGTGGTGTGTGTGGCACACTAGACTGAGGTGGTGTGTGTGGCACACTAGACTGAGGTGGTGTGTGTGGCACTGAGGTGGTGTGTGTGGCACACTAGACTGAGGTGGTGTGTCTGGCACACTAGACTGAGGTGGTGTGTGTGGCACACTAGACTGAGGTGGTGTGTGCGGCACACTAGACTGAGGTGGGGTGTGTGGCACACTAGACTGAGGTGGTGTGTGTGGCACACTAGACTGAGGTGGGGTGTGTGGCACACTAGACTGAGGTGGTGTGTGGCACACTAGACTGAGGTGGTGTGTCTGGCACACTAGACTGAGGTGGGGTGTCTGGCACACTAGACTGAGGTGGGGTGTGCAGCACACTAGACTGAGGTGGTGTGTGTGGCACACTAGACTGAGGTGGGGTGTGTGGCACACTAGACTGAGGTGGTGTGTGTAGCACACTAGACTGAGGTGGTGTGTATGGCACACTAGACTGAGGTGGTGTGGAGAACACTAGACTGAGGTGGGGTGTGTGGCACACTAGACTGAGGTGGGGTGTGCTGCACACTAGACTGAGGTGGGGTGTGTGGCACACTAGACTGAGGTGGGGTGTGTGGCACACTAGACTGAGGTGGTGTGTATAGCACACTAGACTGAGGTGGGGTGTGCAGCACACTAGACTGAGGTGGTGTGTGTGGCACACTAGACTGAGGTGGGGTGTGGCACACTAGACTGAGGTGGGGTGTGTGGCACACTAGACTGAGGTGGTGTGTGTGGCACACTAGACTGAGGTGGGGTGTGACACTAGACTGAGGTGGTGTGTGTGGCACACTAGACTGAGGTGGGGTGTGTGGCACACTAGACTGAGGTGGGGTGTGTGGCACACTAGACTGAGGTGGGGTGTGTGGCACACTAGACTGAGGTGGGGTGTGTGGCACACTAGACTGAGGTGGTGTGGAGAACACTAGACTGAGGTGGGGTGTGTGGCACACTAGACTGAGGTGGGTGTGCTGCACACTAGACTGAGGTGGGGTGTGTGGCACACTAGACTGAGGTGGGGTGTGTGGCACACTAGACTGAGGTGGGGTGTGTGGCACACTAGACTGAGGTGGGGTGTGTGGCACACTAGACTGAGGTGGGGTGTGTGGCACACTAGACTGAGGTGGTGTGGAGAACACTAGACTGAGGTGGGGTGTGTGGCACACTAGACTGAGGTGGGGTGTGCTGCACACTAGACTGAGGTGGGGTGTGTGGCACACTAGACTGAGGTGGGGGGTGTGGCACACTAGACTGAGGTGGGGTGTGTGGCACACTAGACTGAGGTGGGGTGTGTGGCACACTAGACTGAGGTGGGGTGTGTGGCACACTAGACTGAGGTGGGGTGTGTGGCACACTAGACTGAGGTGGGGTGTGTGGCACTGAGGTGGTGTGTGTGGCACACTAGACTGAGGTGGGGTGTGTGGCACACTAGACTGAGGTGGTGTGTGGCACACTAGACTGAGGTGGTGTGTGGCACACTAGACTGAGGTGGGGTGTGTGGCACACTAGACTGAGGTGGGGTGTGTGGCACACTAGACTGAGGTGGTGTGGAGAACACTAGACTGAGGTGGGGTGTGTGGCACACTAGACTGAGGTGGGGTGTGCTGCACACTAGACTGAGGTGGGGTGTGTGGCACACTAGACTGAGGTGGGGGGTGTGGCACACTAGACTGAGGTGGGGTGTGTGGCACACTAGACTGAGGTGGGGTGTGTGGCACACTAGACTGAGGTGGGGTGTGTGGCACACTAGACTGAGGTGGGGTGTGTGGCACACTAGACTGAGGTGGGGTGTGTGGCACTGAGGTGGTGTGTGTGGCACACTAGACTGAGGTGGGGTGTGTGGCACACTAGACTGAGGTGGTGTGTGGCACACTAGACTGAGGTGGTGTGTGGCACACTAGACTGAGGTGGGGTGTGTGGCACACTAGACTGAGGTGGGGTGTGTGGCACACTAGACTGAGGTGGGGTGTGTGGCACACTAGACTGAGGTGGTGTTTGTGGCACACTAGACTGAGGTGGGGTGTGTGGCCCCCTGACTGAGGTGGTGTGTGGCACACTAGACTGATGTGGGGTGTGTGGCACACTAGACTGAGGTGGTGTGTGTGGCACACTAGACTGAGGTGGTGTGTGGCACACTAGACTGATGTGGGGTGTGTGGCACACTAGACTGAGGTGGGGTGTGTGGCACACTAGACTGAGGTGGGGTGTGTGGCACACTAGACTGAGGTGGTGTGTCTGGCACACTAGACTGAGGTGGGGTGTGCGGCACACTAGACTGAGGTGGTGTGTGTGGCACACTAGACTGAGGTGGGGTGTGTGGCACACTAGACTGAGGTGGTGTGTCTGGCACACTAGACTGAGGTGGGGTGTGCGGCACACTAGACTGAGGTGGTGTGTGGCACACTAGACTGAGGTGGGGTGTGCTGCACACTAGACTGAGGTGGTGTGTGTAGCACACTAGACTGAGGTGGTGTGTGTAGCACACTAGACTGAGGTGGTGTGTCTGGCACACTAGACTGAGGTGGGGTGTGTGGCACACTAGACTGAGGTGGTGTGTGCAGCACACTAGACTGAGGTGGGGTGTGTGGCACACTAGACTGAGGTGGTGTGTGTAGCACACTAGACTGAGGTGGTGTGTGCAGCACACTAGACTGAGGTGGTGTGTGTAGCACACTAGACTGAGGTGGGGTGTGTGGCACACTAGACTGAGGTGGTGTGTGTAGCACACTAGACTGAGGTGGTGTGTGTGGCACACTAGACTGAGGTGGGGTGTGTAGCACACTAGACTGAGGTGGGGTGTGTGGCACACTAGACTGAGGTGGTGTGTGTAGCACACTAGACTGAGGTGGGGTGTGTAGCTGAGGTGGTGTGTCTGGCACACTAGACTGAGGTGGGGTGTGTGGCACACTAGACTGAGGTGGGGGGTGTGGCACACTAGACTGAGGTGGTGTGCAGCACACTAGACTGAGGTGGGGTGTGCAGCACACTAGACTGAGGTGGGGTGTGTAGCACACTAGACTGAGGTGGTGTGTGTGGCACACTAGACTGAGGTGGGGTGTGTGGCACACTAGACTGAGGTGGGGTGTGTGGCACACTAGACTGAGGTGGGGGGTGTGGCACACTAGACTGAGGTGGTGTGTGGCACACTAGACTGAGGTGGGGTGTGTGGCACACTAGACTGAGGTAGTGTGTGGCACACTAGACTGAGGTGGTGTGTGTGGCACACTAGACTGAGGTGGTGTGTGCAGCACACTAGACTGAGGTGGTGTGTGTAGCACACTAGACTGGGGTGGGGTGTGTGGCACACTAGACTGAGGTGGGGTGTGCAGCACACTAGACTGAGGTGGGGTGTGTGGCACACTAGACTGAGGTGGTGTGTGTAGCACACTAGACTGAGGTGGTGTGTGCAGCACACTAGACTGAGGTGGTGTGTGTAGCACACTAGACTGAGGTGGTGTGTGTGGCACGCTAGACTGAGGTGGTGTGTGTGGCACACTAGACTGAGGTGGGGTGTGTAGCACACTAGACTGAGGTGGGGTGTGTGGCACACTAGACTGAGGTGGTGTGTGTAGCACACTAGACTGAGGTGGTGTGTGCAGCACACTAGACTGAGGTGGTGTGTGTAGCACACTAGACTGAGGTGGTGTGTGTGGCACGCTAGACTGAGGTGGTGTGTGTGGCACACTAGACTGAGGTGGGGTGTGTAGCACGCTAGACTGAGGTGGGGTGTGTGGCACACTAGACTGAGGTGGTGTGTGTAGCACACTAGACTGAGGTGGTGTGTGTGGCACACTAGACTGAGGTGGGGTGTGTAGCACACTAGACTGAGGTGGGGTGTGTGGCACACTAGACTGAGGTGGTGTGTGTAGCACACTAGACTGAGGTGGGGTGTGTAGCTGAGGTGGTGTGTCTGGCACACTAGACTGAGGTGGGGTGTGTGGCACACTAGACTGAGGTGGGGGGTGTGGCACACTAGACTGAGGTGGTGTGCAGCACACTAGACTGAGGTGGGGTGTGTAGCACACTAGACTGAGGTGGTGTGCAGCACACTAGACTGAGGTGGGGTGTGTAGCACACTAGACTGAGGTGGTGTGTGTGGCACACTAGACTGAGGTGGGGTGTGTGGCACACTAGACTGAGGTGGGGTGTGTGGCACACTAGACTGAGGTGGGGTGTGTGGCACACTAGACTGAGGTGGTGTGTGGCACACTAGACTGAGGTGGGGTGTGTGGCACACTAGACTGAGGTAGTGTGTGGCACACTAGACTGAGGTGGTGTGTGTGGCACACTAGACTGAGGTGGTGTGTGCAGCACACTAGACTGAGGTGGTGTGTGTAGCACACTAGACTGGGGTGGGGTGTGTGGCACACTAGACTGGGGTGGGGTGTGTGGCACACTAGACTGAGGTGGGGTGTGTGGCACACTAGACTGAGGTGGTGTATGTGGCACACTAGACTGAGGTGGGGTGTGTGGCACACTAGACTGAGGTGGTGTGTGGCACACTAGACTGAGGTGGTGTGTGTGGCACACTAGACTGAGGTGGTGTGTGTGGCACACTAGACTGAGGTGGTGTGTGCAGCACACTAGACTGAGGTGGGGTGTGTGGCACACTAGACTGAGGTGGTGTGTGGCACACTAGACTGAGGTGGGGTGTGTGGCACACTAGACTGAGGTGGGGTGTGTGGCACACTAGACTGAGGTGGTGTGTGTGGCACACTAGACTGAGGTGGGGGGTGTGGCACACTAGACTGAGGTGGTGTGTGTGGCACACTAGACTGAGGTGGGGTGTGTGGCACACTAGACTGAGGTGGGGTGTGTGGCACACTAGACTGAGGTGGGGTGTGGGCACACTAGACTGAGGTGGGGGGTGTGGCACACTAGACTGAGGTGGGGTGTGTGGCACACTAGACTGAGGTGGGGTGTGTGGCACACTAGACTGAGGTGGTGTGTCTAGCACACTAGACTGAGGTGGTGTGTCTGGCACACTAGACTGAGGTGGTGTGTGTGGCACACTAGACTGAGGTGGTGTGTGTGGCACACTAGACTGAGGTGGGGTGTGTGTAGCACACTAGACTGAGGTGGGGTGTGTGGCACACTAGACTGAGGTGGGGTGTGTGGCACACTAGACTGAGGTGGTGTGTCTGGCACACTAGACTGAGGTGGGGTGTGTGTAGCACACTTGACTGAGGTGGGGTGTGTGACACACTAGACTGAGGTGTGTGTAGCACACTAGACTGAGGTTGTGTGGCACACTAGACTGAGGTGGTGTGTCTGGCACACTAGACTGAGGTGGGGTGTGTGGCACACTAGACTGAGGTGGGGTGTGTGGCACACTAGACTGAGGTGGGGTGTGTGGCACACTAGACTGAGGTGGGGTGTGTGGCACACTAGACTGAGGTGGTGTGTCTGGCACACTAGACTGAGGTGGGGTGTGCGGCACACTAGACTGAGGTGGTGTGTGTGGCACACTAGACTGAGGTGGGGTGTGTGGCACACTAGACTGAGGTGGTGTGTCTGGCACACTAGACTGAGGTGGGGTGTGTGGCACACTAGACTGAGGTGGTGTGTCTGGCACACTAGACTGAGGTGGGGTGTGCGGCACACTAGACTGAGGTGGTGTGTGGCACACTAGACTGATGTGGGGTGTGTGGCACACTAGACTGAGGTGGGGTGTGTGGCACACTAGACTGAGGTGGGGTGTGTGGCACACTAGACTGAGGTGGTGTGTGTGGCACACTAGACTGAGGTGTGGTGTGCGGCACACTAGACTGAGGTGGTGTGTGTGGCACACTAGACTGAGGTGGTGTGTGGCACACTAGACTGAGGTGGTGTGTGTGGCACACTAGACTGAGGTGGGGTATGCTGCACACTAGACTGAGGTGGTGTGTGTAGCACACTAGACTGAGGTGGTGTGTGTAGCACACTAGACTGAGGTGGTGTGTCTGGCACACTAGACTGAGGTGGGGTGTGTGGCACACTAGACTGAGGTGGTGTGTGCAGCACACTAGACTGAGGTGGGGTGTGTGGCACACTAGACTGAGGTGGTGTGTGTAGCACACTAGACTGAGGTGGTGTGTGCAGCACACTAGACTGAGGTGGTGTGTGTAGCACACTAGACTGAGGTGGGGTGTGTGGCACACTAGACTGAGGTGGTGTGTGTAGCACACTAGACTGAGGTGGGGTGTGTGGCACACTAGACTGAGGTGGTGTGTGTAGCACACTAGACTGAGGTGGTGTGTGCAGTACACTAGACTGAGGTGGGGTGTGTGGCACACTAGACTGAGGTGGTGTGTGTGGCACACTAGACTGAGGTGGGGTGTGTGGCACACTAGACTGAGGTGGGGTGTGTGGCACACTAGACTGAGGTGGGGTGTGTAGCTGAGGTGGTGTGTCTGGCACACTAGACTGAGGTGGGGTGTGTGGCACACTAGACTGAGGTGGTGTGCAGCACACTAGACTGAGGTGGGGTGTGTAGCACACTAGACTGAGGTGGTGTGCAGCACACTAGACTGAGGTGGTGTGTGTGGCACACTAGACTGAGGTGGGGTGTGTGGCACACTAGACTGAGGTGGGGTGTGTGGCACACTAGACTGAGGTGGGGTGTGTGGCACACTAGACTGAGGTGGTGTGTGGCACACTAGACTGAGGTGGTGTGTGTGGCACACTAGACTGGGGTGGGGTGTGTGGCACACTAGACTGAGGTGGGGTGTGTGGCACACTAGACTGAGGTGGGGTGTGCTGCACACTAGACTGAGGTGGTGTGTGGCACACTAGACTGAGGTGGGGTGTGTGGCACACTAGACTGAGGTGGTGTGTGCAGCACACTAGACCGAGGTGGTGTGTGGCACATTAGACTGAGGTGGGGTGTGTGGCACACTAGACTGAGGTGGTGTGTCTGGCACACTAGACTGAGGTGGGGTGTGTGGCACACTAGACTGAGGTGGTGTGTCTGGCACACTAGACTGAGGTGGGGTGTGTGGCACACTAGACTGAGGTGGGGTGTGTGGCACACTAGACTGAGGTGGGGTGTGTGGCACACTAGACTGAGGTGGGGTGTGTGGCACACTAGACTGAGGTGGTGTGTGTGGCACACTAGACTGAGGTGGGGTGTGGGCACACTAGACTGAGGTGGGGTGTGTGGCACACTAGACTGAGGTGGGGTGTGTGTAGCACACTAGACTGAGGTGGTGTGTGGCACACTAGACTGAGGTGGTGTGTGCAGCACACTAGACTGAGGTGGTGTGTGTGGCACACTAGACTGAGGTGGTGTGTGTGGCACACTAGACTGAGGTGGGGTGTGTGGCACACTAGACTGAGGTGGTGTGTGTGGCACACTAGACTGAGGTGGGGTGTGTGTCACACTAGACTGAGGTGGGGTGTGTGGCACACTAGACTGAGGTGGTGTGTGGCTCACAAGACTGAGGTGGTGTGTGTGGCACACTAGACTGAGGTGGGGTGTGCAGCACACTAGACTGAGGTGGTGTGTGCAGCACACTAGACTGAGGTGGGGTGTGTGGCACACTAGACTGAGGTGGGGTGTGTGGCACACTAGACTGAGGTGGTGTGTGTGGCACACTAGACTGAGGTGGGGTGTGCGGCACACTAGACTGAGGTGGTGTGTGTGGCACACTAGACTGAGGTGGTGTGTGGCACACTAGACTGAGGTGGTGTGTGTGGCACACTAGACTGAGGTGGGGTGTGTGGCACACTAGACTGAGGTGGTGTGTGTGGCACACTAGACTGAGGTGGGGTGTGTGGCACACTAGACTGAGGTGGGGTGTGACACTAGACTGAGGTGGGGTGTGTAGCACACTAGACTGAGGTGGGGTGTGGCACACTAGACTGAGGTGGTGTGTGTGGCACACTAGACTGAGGTGGTGTGTGTGGCACACTAGACTGAGGTGGTGTGTGTGGCACACTAGACTGAGGTGGGGTGTGTGGCACACTAGACTGAGGTGGTGTGTGCAGCACACTAGACTGAGGTGGGGTGTGTGGCACACTAGACTGAGGTGGTGTGTGCAGCACACTAGACTGAGGTGGTGTGTGCAGCACACTAGACTGAGGTGGTGTGTGTAGCACACTAGACTGAGGTGGGGTGTGTGGCACACTAGACTGAGGTGGTGTGTGTAGCACACTAGACTGAGGTGGGGTGTGTGGCACACTAGACTGAGGTGGTGTGTGTAGCACACTAGACTGAGGTGGTGTGTGCAGCACACTAGACTGAGGTGGTGTGTGTGGCACACTAGACTGAGGTGGTGTGTGTGGCACACTAGACTGAGGTGGGGTGTGTAGCACACTAGACTGAGGTGGGGTGTGTGGCACACTAGACTGAGGTGGTGTGTGTAGCACACTAGACTGAGGTGGGGTGTGTAGCTGAGGTGGTGTGTCTGGCACACTAGACTGAGGTGGGGTGTGTGGCACACTAGACTGAGGTGGTGTGCAGCACACTAGACTGAGGTGGGGTGTGTAGCACACTAGACTGAGGTGGTGTGCAGCACACTAGACTGAGGTGGTGTGTGTGGCACACTAGACTGAGGTGGGGTGTGTGGCACACTAGACTGAGGTGGGGTGTGTGGCACACTAGACTGAGGTGGGGTGTGTGGCACACTAGACTGAGGTGGTGTGTGGCACACTAGACTGAGGTGGGGTGTGTGGCACACTAGACTGAGGTGGTGTGTGTGGCACACTAGACTGGGGTGGGGTGTGTGGCACACTAGACTGAGGTGGGGTGTGTGGCACACTAGACTGAGGTGGGGTGTGCTGCACACTAGACTGAGGTGGTGTGTGTGGCACACTAGACTGGGGTGGGGTGTGTGGCACACTAGACTGAGGTGGGGTGTGTGGCACACTAGACTGAGGTGGGGTGTGCTGCACACTAGACAGGTGGTGTGTGGCACACTAGACTGAGGTGGGGTGTGTGGCACACTAGACTGAGGTGGTGTGTGCAGCACACTAGACTGAGGTGGTGTGTGGCACACTAGACTGAGGTGGTGTGTCTGGCACACTAGACTGAGGTGGGGTGTGTGGCACACTAGACTGAGGTGGTGTGTCTGGCACACTAGACTGAGGTGGGGTGTGTGGCACACTAGACTGAGGTGGGGTGTGTGGCACACTAGACTGAGGTGGGGTGTGTGGCACACTAGACTGAGGTGGTGTGTGTGGCACACTAGACTGAGGTGGGGTGTGGGCACACTAGACTGAGGTGGTGTGTCTGGCACACTAGACTGAGGTGGTGTGTCTGGCACACTAGACTGAGGTGGTGTGTGTGGCACACTAGACTGAGGTGGTGTGTGTGGCACACTAGACTGAGGTGGGGGGTGTGTGGCACACTAGACTGAGGTGGGGTGTGTGGCACACTAGACTGAGGTGGGGTGTGTGGCACACTAGACTGAGGTGGTGTGTCAGGCACACTAGACTGAGGTGGGGTGTGTGTAGCACACTAGACTGAGGTGGGGTGTGTGGCACACTAGACTGAGGTGTGTGTCTGGCACACTAGACTGAGGTGTGTGTCTGGCACACTAGACTGAGGTGTGTGTCTGGCACACTAGACTGAGGTGGGGTGTGTGGCACACTAGACTGAGGTGGTGTGTCTGGCACACTAGACTGAGGTGGGGTGTGTGGCACACTAGACTGAGGTGTGTGTCTGGCACACTAGACTGAGGTGGGGTGTGTGGCACACTAGACTGAGGTGGTGTGTCTGGCACACTAGACTGAGGTGGGGTGTGTGGCACACTAGACTGAGGTGGTGTGTGTGGCACACTAGACTGAGGTGGGGTGTGCGGCACGCTAGACTGAGGTGGTGTGTGTGGCACACTAGACTGAGGTGGTGTGTGGCACACTAGACTGAGGTGGTGTGTGTGGCACACTAGACTGAGGTGGGGTGTGCTGCACACTAGACTGAGGTGGTGTGTGTAGCACACTAGACTGAGGTGGTGTGTCTGGCACACTAGACTGAGGTGGGGTGTGTGGCACACTAGACTGAGGTGGTGTGTGCAGCACACTAGACTGAGGTGGGGTGTGTGGCACACTAGACTGAGGTGGTGTGTGTAGCACACTAGACTGAGGTGGTGTGTGCAGCACACTAGACTGAGGTGGTGTGTGTGGCACACTAGACTGAGGTGGGGTGTGTGGCACACTAGACTGAGGTGGTGTGTGTAGCACACTAGACTGAGGTGGGGTGTGTGGCACACTAGACTGAGGTGGTGTGTGTAGCACACTAGACTGAGGTGGTGTGTGCAGCACACTAGACTGAGGTGGGGTGTGTGGCACACTAGACTGAGGTGGTGTGTGTGGCACACTAGACTGAGGTGGTGTGTGTGGCACACTAGACTGAGGTGGGGTGTGCGGCACACTAGACTGAGGTGGTGTGTGTGGCACACTAGACTGAGGTGGTGTGTGTGGCACACTAGACTGAGGTGGTGTGTGTGGCACACTAGACTGAGGTGGTGTGTGTGGCACACTAGACTGAGGTGGTGTGTGTGGCACACTAGACTGAGGTGGGGTGTGTGGCACACTAGACTGAGGTGGTGTGTGTAGCACACTAGACTGAGGTGGGGTGTGTAGCACACTAGACTGAGGTGGGGTGTGTGGCACACTAGACTGAGGTGGTGTGTGTAGCACACTAGACTGAGGTGGGGTGTGTAGCTGAGGTGGTGTGTCTGGCACACTAGACTGAGGTGGGGGGTGTGGCACACTAGACTGAGGTGGTGTGCAGCACACTAGACTGAGGTGGTGTGTGTGGCACACTAGACTGAGGTGGGGTGTGTGGCACACTAGACTGAGGTGGGGTGTGTGGCACACTAGACTGAGGTGGGGTGTGTGGCACACTAGACTGAGGTGGTGTGTGGCACACTAGACTGAGGTGGTGTGTGTGGCACACTAGACTGGGGTGGGGGTGTGGCACACTAGACTGAGGTGGGGTGTGTGGCACACTAGACTGAGGTGGGGTGTGTGGCACACTAGACTGAGGTGGGGTGTGCTGCACACTAGACTGAGGTGGTGTGTCTGGCACACTAGACTGAGGTGGGGTGTGTGGCACACTAGACTGAGGTGGTGTGTCTGGCACACTAGACTGAGGTGGGGTGTGCGGCACACTAGACTGAGGTGGTGTGTGGCACACTAGACTGATGTGGGGTGTGTGGCACACTAGACTGAGGTGGGGTGTGTGGCACACTAGACTGAGGTGGGGTGTGTGGCACACTAGACTGAGGTGGTGTGTGTGGCACACTAGACTGAGGTGTGGTGTGCGGCACACTAGACTGAGGTGGTGTGTGTGGCACACTAGACTGAGGTGGTGTGTGGCACACTAGACTGAGGTGGTGTGTGTGGCACACTAGACTGAGGTGGGGTATGCTGCACACTAGACTGAGGTGGTGTGTGTAGCACACTAGACTGAGGTGGTGTGTGTAGCACACTAGACTGAGGTGGTGTGTCTGGCACACTAGACTGAGGTGGGGTGTGTGGCACACTAGACTGAGGTGGTGTGTGCAGCACACTAGACTGAGGTGGGGTGTGTGGCACACTAGACTGAGGTGGTGTGTGTAGCACACTAGACTGAGGTGGTGTGTGCAGCACACTAGACTGAGGTAGTGTGTGTAGCACACTAGACTGAGGTGGGGTGTGTGGCACACTAGACTGAGGTGGTGTGTGTAGCACACTAGACTGAGGTGGGGTGTGTGGCACACTAGACTGAGGTGGTGTGTGTAGCACACTAGACTGAGGTGGTGTGTGCAGTACACTAGACTGAGGTGGGGTGTGTGGCACACTAGACTGAGGTGGTGTGTGTGGCACACTAGACTGAGGTGGGGTGTGTGGCACACTAGACTGAGGTGGGGTGTGTGGCACACTAGACTGAGGTGGGGTGTGTAGCTGAGGTGGTGTGTCTGGCACACTAGACTGAGGTGGGGTGTGTGGCACACTAGACTGAGGTGGTGTGCAGCACACTAGACTGAGGTGGGGTGTGTAGCACACTAGACTGAGGTGGTGTGCAGCACACTAGACTGAGGTGGTGTGTGTGGCACACTAGACTGAGGTGGGGTGTGTGGCACACTAGACTGAGGTGGGGTGTGTGGCACACTAGACTGAGGTGGGGTGTGTGGCACACTAGACTGAGGTGGTGTGTGGCACACTAGACTGAGGTGGTGTGTGTGGCACACTAGACTGGGGTGGGGTGTGTGGCACACTAGACTGAGGTGGGGTGTGTGGCACACTAGACTGAGGTGGGGTGTGCTGCACACTAGACTGAGGTGGTGTGTGGCACACTAGACTGAGGTGGGGTGTGTGGCACACTAGACTGAGGTGGTGTGTGCAGCACACTAGACCGAGGTGGTGTGTGGCACATTAGACTGAGGTGGGGTGTGTGGCACACTAGACTGAGGTGGTGTGTCTGGCACACTAGACTGAGGTGGGGTGTGTGGCACACTAGACTGAGGTGGTGTGTCTGGCACACTAGACTGAGGTGGGGTGTGTGGCACACTAGACTGAGGTGGGGGGTGTGGCACACTAGACTGAGGTGGGGTGTGTGGCACACTAGACTGAGGTGGGGTGTGTGGCACACTAGACTGAGGTGGTGTGTGTGGCACACTAGACTGAGGTGGGGTGTGGGCACACTAGACTGAGGTGGGGGGTGTGGCACACTAGACTGAGGTGGGGTGTGTGTAGCACACTAGACTGAGGTGGTGTGTGGCACACTAGACTGAGGTGGTGTGTGCAGCACACTAGACTGAGGTGGTGTGTGTGGCACACTAGACTGAGGTGGTGTGTGTGGCACACTAGACTGAGGTGGGGTGTGTGGCACACTAGACTGAGGTGGTGTGTGTGGCACACTAGACTGAGGTGGGGTGTGTGTCACACTAGACTGAGGTGGGGTGTGTGGCACACTAGACTGAGGTGGTGTGTGGCTCACAAGACTGAGGTGGTGTGTGTGGCACACTAGACTGAGGTGGGGTGTGCAGCACACTAGACTGAGGTGGTGTGTGCAGCACACTAGACTGAGGTGGGGTGTGTGGCACACTAGACTGAGGTGGGGTGTGTGGCACACTAGACTGAGGTGGTGTGTGTGGCACACTAGACTGAGGTGGGGTGTGCGGCACACTAGACTGAGGTGGTGTGTGTGGCACACTAGACTGAGGTGGTGTGTGGCACACTAGACTGAGGTGGTGTGTGTGGCACACTAGACTGAGGTGGGGTGTGTGGCACACTAGACTGAGGTGGTGTGTGTGGCACACTAGACTGAGGTGGGGTGTGTGGCACACTAGACTGAGGTGGGGTGTGACACTAGACTGAGGTGGGGTGTGTGGCACACTAGACTGAGGTGGTGTGTGTGGCACACTAGACTGAGGTGGTGTGTGTGGCACACTAGACTGAGGTGGGGTGTGTGGCACACTAGACTGAGGTGGTGTGTGCAGCACACTAGACTGAGGTGGGGTGTGTGGCACACTAGACTGAGGTGGTGTGTGCAGCACACTAGACTGAGGTGGTGTGTGCAGCACACTAGACTGAGGTGGTGTGTGTAGCACACTAGACTGAGGTGGGGTGTGTGGCACACTAGACTGAGGTGGTGTGTGTAGCACACTAGACTGAGGTGGGGTGTGTGGCACACTAGACTGAGGTGGTGTGTGTAGCACACTAGACTGAGGTGGTGTGTGCAGCACACTAGACTGAGGTGGTGTGTGTGGCACACTAGACTGAGGTGGTGTGTGTGGCACACTAGACTGAGGTGGGGTGTGTAGCACACTAGACTGAGGTGGGGTGTGTGGCACACTAGACTGAGGTGGTGTGTGTAGCACACTAGACTGAGGTGGGGTGTGTAGCTGAGGTGGTGTGTCTGGCACACTAGACTGAGGTGGGGTGTGTGGCACACTAGACTGAGGTGGTGTGCAGCACACTAGACTGAGGTGGGGTGTGTGGCACACTAGACTGAGGTGGGGTGTGTAGCACACTAGACTGAGGTGGTGTGCAGCACACTAGACTGAGGTGGTGTGTGTGGCACACTAGACTGAGGTGGGGTGTGTGGCACACTAGACTGAGGTGGGGGGTGTGGCACACTAGACTGAGGTGGGGTGTGTGGCACACTAGACTGAGGTGGTGTGTGGCACACTAGACTGAGGTGGGGTGTGTGGCACACTAGACTGAGGTGGTGTGTGTGGCACACTAGACTGGGGTGGGGTGTGTGGCACACTAGACTGAGGTGGGGTGTGTGGCACACTAGACTGAGGTGGGGTGTGCTGCACACTAGACTGAGGTGGTGTGTGTGGCACACTAGACTGGGGTGGGGTGTGTGGCACACTAGACTGAGGTGGGGTGTGTGGCACACTAGACTGAGGTGGGGTGTGCTGCACACTAGACAGGTGGTGTGTGGCACACTAGACTGAGGTGGGGTGTGTGGCACACTAGACTGAGGTGGTGTGTGCAGCACACTAGACTGAGGTGGTGTGTGGCACACTAGACTGAGGTGGTGTGTCTGGCACACTAGACTGAGGTGGGGTGTGTGGCACACTAGACTGAGGTGGTGTGTCTGGCACACTAGACTGAGGTGGGGTGTGTGGCACACTAGACTGAGGTGGTGTGTGTGGCACACTAGACTGAGGTGGTGTGTGTGGCACACTAGACTGAGGTGGGGTGTGGGCACACTAGACTGAGGTGGTGTGTCTGGCACACTAGACTGAGGTGGTGTGTCTGGCACACTAGACTGAGGTGGTGTGTGTGGCACACTAGACTGAGGTGGTGTGTGTGGCACACTAGACTGAGGTGGGGTGTGTGTGGCACACTAGACTGAGGTGGGGTGTGTGGCACACTAGACTGAGGTGGGGTGTGTGGCACACTAGACTGAGGTGGTGTGTCAGGCACACTAGACTGAGGTGGGGTGTGTGTAGCACACTAGACTGAGGTGGGGTGTGTGGCACACTAGACTGAGGTGTGTGTCTGGCACACTAGACTGAGGTGGGGTGTGTGGCACACTAGACTGAGGTGTGTGTCTGGCACACTAGACTGAGGTGGGGTGTGTGGCACACTAGACTGAGGTGGTGTGTCTGGCACACTAGACTGAGGTGGGGTGTGTGGCACACTAGACTGAGGTGGTGTGTGTGGCACACTAGACTGAGGTGGGGTGTGCGGCACGCTAGACTGAGGTGGTGTGTGTGGCACACTAGACTGAGGTGGTGTGTGGCACACTAGACTGAGGTGGTGTGTGTGGCACACTAGACTGAGGTGGGGTGTGCTGCACACTAGACTGAGGTGGTGTGTGTAGCACACTAGACTGAGGTGGTGTGTCTGGCACACTAGACTGAGGTGGGGTGTGTGGCACACTAGACTGAGGTGGTGTGTGCAGCACACTAGACTGAGGTGGGGTGTGTGGCACACTAGACTGAGGTGGTGTGTGTAGCACACTAGACTGAGGTGGTGTGTGCAGCACACTAGACTGAGGTGGTGTGTGTGGCACACTAGACTGAGGTGGGGTGTGTGGCACACTAGACTGAGGTGGTGTGTGTAGCACACTAGACTGAGGTGGGGTGTGTGGCACACTAGACTGAGGTGGTGTGTGTAGCACACTAGACTGAGGTGGTGTGTGCAGCACACTAGACTGAGGTGGGGTGTGTGGCACACTAGACTGAGGTGGTGTGTGTGGCACACTAGACTGAGGTGGTGTGTGTGGCACACTAGACTGAGGTGGGGTGTGCGGCACACTAGACTGAGGTGGTGTGTGTGGCACACTAGACTGAGGTGGTGTGTGTGGCACACTAGACTGAGGTGGTGTGTGTGGCACACTAGACTGAGGTGGTGTGTGTGGCACACTAGACTGAGGTGGTGTGTGTGGCACACTAGACTGAGGTGGGGTGTGTGGCACACTAGACTGAGGTGGTGTGTGTAGCACACTAGACTGAGGTGGGGTGTGTAGCACACTAGACTGAGGTGGGGTGTGTGGCACACTAGACTGAGGTGGTGTGTGTAGCACACTAGACTGAGGTGGGGTGTGTAGCTGAGGTGGTGTGTCTGGCACACTAGACTGAGGTGGGGTGTGTGGCACACTAGACTGAGGTGGTGTGCAGCACACTAGACTGAGGTGGTGTGTGTGGCACACTAGACTGAGGTGGGGTGTGTGGCACACTAGACTGAGGTGGGGTGTGTGGCACACTAGACTGAGGTGGTGTGTGGCACACTAGACTGAGGTGGTGTGTGTGGCACACTAGACTGGGGTGGGGGTGTGGCACACTAGACTGAGGTGGGGTGTGTGGCACACTAGACTGAGGTGGGGTGTGTGGCACACTAGACTGAGGTGGGGTGTGCTGCACACTAGACTGAGGTGGTGTGTGTGGCACACTAGACTGAGGTGGGGTGTGTGGCACACTAGACTGAGGTGGTGTGTGCAGCACACTAGACTGAGGTGGTGTGTGGCACACTAGACTGAGGTGGGGTGTGTGGCACACTAGACTGAGGTGGTGTGTCTGGCACACTAGACTGAGGTGGGGTGTGTGGCACACTAGACTGAGGTGGGGTGTATGGCACACTAGACTGAGGTGGTGTGTCTGGCACACTAGACTGAGGTGGTGTGTCTGGCACACTAGACTGAGGTGGGGTGTGTGGCACACTAGACTGAGGTGGGGTGTGTGTCACACTAGACTGAGGTGGTGTGTGTGGCACACTAGACTGAGGTGGGGTGTGTGGCACACTAGACTGAGGTGGTGTGTGTGGCACACTAGACTGAGGTGGGGTGTGTGGCACACTAGACTGAGGTGGGGTGTGTGGCACACTAGACTGAGGTGGTGTGTCTGGCACACTAGACTGAGGTGGTGTGTCTGGCACACTAGACTGAGGTGGTGTGTGTGGCACACTAGACTGAGGTGGTGTGTGTGGCACACTAGACTGAGGTGGGGTGTGTGTAGCACACTAGACTGAGGTGGGGTGTGTGGCACACTAGACTGAGGTGGGGTGTGTGGCACACTAGACTGAGGTGGTGTGTCTGGCACACTAGACTGAGGTGGGGTGTGTGTAGCACACTAGACTGAGGTGGGGTGTGTGGCACACTAGACTGAGGTGTGTGTCTGGCACACTAGACTGAGGTGGGGTGTGTGGCACACTAGACTGAGGTGGTGTGTGTGGCACACTAGACTGAGGTGGGGTGTGTGGCACACTAGACTGAGGTGGGGTGTGTGGCACACTAGACTGAGGTGGTGTGTCTGGCACACTAGACTGAGGTGGTGTGTCTGGCACACTAGACTGAGGTGGTGTGTGTGGCACACTAGACTGAGGTGGTGTGTGTGGCACACTAGACTGAGGTGGGGTGTGTGTAGCACACTAGACTGAGGTGGGGTGTGTGGCACACTAGACTGAGGTGGGGTGTGTGGCACACTAGACTGAGGTGGTGTGTCTGGCACACTAGACTGAGGTGGGGTGTGTGTAGCACACTAGACTGAGGTGGTGTGTGTGGCACACTAGACTGAGGTGGGGTGTGTGGCACACTAGACTGAGGTGGTGTGTGGCACACTAGACTGAGGTGGTGTGTGTGGCACACTAGACTGAGGTGGGGTGTGTGGCACACTAGACTGAGGTGGGGTGTGTGGCACACTAGACTGAGGTGGTGTGTGGCACACTAGACTGAGGTGGTGTGTTGCACACTAGACTGAGGTGGTGTGTGTGGCACACTAGACTGAGGTGGGGTGTGTGGCACACTAGACTGAGGTGGTGTGTAGCACACTAGACTGAGGTGGGGTGTGCAGCAAGCCCTGCTCAGTCTGCAGTTGCTGTTCTCTGCACAAAACAACATAAACCATCAAAAACTGGAAGGTAGTCACATTTGTCCCGTCTGGCTGGTATCTTAAGGGGGCGTGGCCCAGTTCTGTTGCACTGTACAGAGCCAACAACAGTCATATATGGAAGATATGTGTGGGTGTGGTAGGGAGAGATCAGGGGTCAGGTGTGTGTGTGTGTGTGCGTGTGTGGTGCCAGGGAGAGGTCAGGGGTCAGGGATAGAAAGGGAGCCAACTTTCTAATGTCTGTCCAAAGTTTGAATTTGAAAGGACCACCCCTCCCTCTCCCCACATCTCTATGACGACTCACACTGTGTGTGTGGGTGACTGTGTGACTCCCATCAACTGCCCCTGCATGACAATGTATTTAGTCATGTTCAAACAAAATGTCAGTCTACAGATACCTAAGCAGTTAGGGAAGTTCCACATCTCTTTAAAATGTTTGCTGATCCCCACCCAGTCCGTGGCACTTGAAGGTGACTATGCTTATGTAGAACGTCCCAGATGCTCTCTGGATGGTGCGGATCTACACCATCCCATTGCGAAAGCTGAAGAACATAGAGATCTACATACATGTAGCAAAATTGAGAAGCCATGATAGAGAGACCTAAGAAATTCAAATTTTAGCTGGTAACATATATACTGGTGAGTTGCCTATGGCAACGCCTTAGAGTGGAGGCAGACCTTTCAGCTGTGTAGAAGTCAGTTCTGACAGAGCGTGCTCCTTATGAGTCGGGTATGGACTGCCCCATTCATAATTAGGCAATGTTATTATTTTATACTGTGGCACGTG
The DNA here is from genome assembly GCA_028752905.1 of Cladorhizidae sp. MBARI D1340-BT2. Taxonomy (NCBI): domain Eukaryota; kingdom Metazoa; phylum Porifera; class Demospongiae; order Poecilosclerida; family Cladorhizidae; species Cladorhizidae sp. MBARI D1340-BT2. Next base: position 6,121,699 of record JAQNBH010000018.1, on the reverse strand, counting down.
CTAAGCATAACCACACCTCTGCTAAAAGAGAGCCAAACCTCTCTCTGGGCATCCGTAGGCATCGAAAATGATATTCAAGATCAGACATCCTCACTTCTTGCGGTCATCTCCCTCTTGGGAGAGTGGATACTGCACGTACCCACGTCCTTCTTTTCCTCTTTTCTGCAGCTCCTCCTAGCCAATAAATCCGTCCCTTCTCCGCTTCTGTCTCTGCCAATGTCCAATGTTAATGAACCGAGTCAAAGGTCATCTACTGAGCATTGCATAATTGCTTTGTTGTTGTGAGCAGGCACGCACAATGCAATGCCACCATCGTCATATGAGCCGGCCTCGAGTCATTAATTTGCCACTGCACGTGTAATTAACCCATCACTCGCTCATTAGTGATGATGTTTGTACATACAAAAACAGAGTTTTTGACGTGTGTGCATGTAAATAATGTAAGGAGATGTTACTCTACAGCAGGTCCTTATTGGCTGGCCAAAGCTGATGGCTTGAGTGCACTGCCAGAGCTCTCTGCCAAGCCTGTCTGCTTCTGCCTTTTATATGCATTTGGTAGGTTTGTGGTGCGTCTTCTTTACTGATGCCCAGCTTGAGCACGGCTACAACAAGATGCCATGCAACTCAACGGCTGAGAGAGAGGAGTGGAAGATCTTGTTAAGGCCACTTGGAAGCAGCTGCCCCAGAAGGTTGGGAAGCATGCTAAGAGTGAGTCAGCAGCTTGCTGGCTGGTGGAATTGTCAGAGTAGAGTGAAGGGAGCATCATGCAAAGGCAGGCGGGAACTTCAGACACTATGGAGGTCGCCTTGCTTGGAAGACTTTGCAGTAGCGGACAATTAGTTCTGACATTTTTGTTTTTAGATATTTTGTACTCTAGATGTGTTTGTGTTCAGAATGATCTCCGCCATTAGAAGATCTCTCCTCGATCGACTGCATACAGTCAATTACCTTTCCTTGACATATGTTACGGAGGAAAGCGAAGTGACTATGTAGCCAGTTTCCCTTCTGTACAGAGCATTCCCACGAGAGGCAGTGCATGCAAGGAACTGTGTCTTTATCTTGTCAAGCTTGGTATAGTTTCCACGTCTCATGACAGAAGCTGTATCCACCTCCTCCGTAGCTATTGTGATGATGTTGCAATGAAACTCCAGCATTCCTACCCACCCATGCAGCCCACTGGCATGGCCAGTTCTCTTGCCTCGATCTCCAAGTCAGTCAGCCATTTCCTCTCCATCTTTCCCCCCACTAAAACAAGTGTTTCCTTGTTTTCTACAAACTCTCAGTTGACAAATTACAACTGTCAACGAGCTTCTCATAATCAAGTTGATGACTAGGAAGTTGATTACTAGGAAGTTGATTACTAGGAAGTTGATTACGAGGTCGTTGTGGTTTCATTGTTTATACTATATAAAGAGGGGTGGGATGTGGTGGGGGCATTCTAGTGGTAGGCATATAATGCATATATACATACATACAGTGTATATGTAATGTATGCAGCACAGCAATCAAGAATTTTGCTTACTGCATAATTACAGTGATTTCCTAACTGACTTATATTTTGACCGCACACACTAAGCAAAACTGACTTTCACTGTATAGCATACGCAGCCTTGTGTGCAAAGATAATGCATGAAGGTCTCACTGCAGGAGATGTTGGGATTTCAAGAGCAGCAGAGTGTACCTTGGGGTGCTCCTGATTCAGGCCAGCATTGCAGCTGGAGCTTCACCTTCAATTCTTCATCTAGTCTTGTTTAGCCACAGCCTGATTAGCAACAAGCAAGGCGGAGTCACGATCACTCTTGTTGGGAGGAGGTGGCGAGGTGGGAGTGGAAGGGAAATGCTCACCCTGTGAGGGACACACCCTGTGAGGGACACCCTGTGAGGGACACACCCTGTGAACGACACCCTGTGAACGACACCCTGTGAAGGACACCCTGTGAGGGACACCCTGTTAGGGACACCCTGTGAGGGACACACCCTGTGAGGGACACACCCTGTGAGGGACACCCTGTGAGGGACACACCCTGTGAGGGACACACCCTGTGAGGGACACCCTGTGAGGGACACCCTGTGAGGGACACCCTGTGAGGGACACCCTGTGAGGGACACCCTGTGAGGGACACACCCTGTTAGGGACACACCCTGTGAGGGACACCCTGTGAGGGACACACCTGTGAGGGACACCCTGTGAAGGACACCCTGTGAGGGACACACCTTGTGAGGGACACCCTGTGAGGGACACCCTGTGAGGGACACACCCTGTGAGGGACACCCTGTGAGGGACACACCCTGTGAACGACACCCTGTGAGGGACACCCTGTGAAGGACACCCTGTGAGGGACACCCTGTGAGGGACACCCTGTGAGGGACACCCTGTGAGGGACACCCTGTGAGGGACACACCCTGTGAGGGACACAGGGACACCCTGTGAGGGACACACCTGTGAGGGACACCCTATGAAGGACACCCTGTGAGGGACACACCTTGTGAGGGACACCCTGTGAGGGACACACCCTGTGAGGGACACCCTGTGAGGGACACACCCTGTGAACGACACCCTGTGAGGGACACCCTGTGAGGGGACTCTGTGAGGGACACACCTTGTGAGGGACACCTTGTGAGGGACACCCTGTGAGGGACACACCCTGTGAGGGACACAGGGACACCCTGTGAGGGAGACACCTGTGAGGGACACCCTATGAAGGACACCCTGTGAGGGACACACCTTGTGAGGGACACCCTGTGAGGGACACACCCTGTGAGGGACACCCTGTGAGGGACACACCCTGTGAACGACACCCTGTGAGGGACACCCTGTGAGGGGACTCTGTGAGGGACACACCTTGTGAGGGACACCTTGTGAGGGACACCCTGTGAGGGACACACCTTGTGAAGGACACCCTGTGAGGGACACCCTGTGAGGGACACACACTGTCAGGGACATGCTCAACCTGTACATACTGTACATGTACAGTACATGCTGGTCTGAGTGACCACATGTGCTGCATGGCCCACCAGAGTGACATCACGTGCTTGCATGGCCATAATTGGATTGTTGAAGGTGTTGCCTTGCACAATGGGGACATCCTTCCTAACAAACCACCTGTATGTGCCTATAGTAGCGTTAAAAATAACTACGTTGCGTTTCTTCACAACATGAGGTATGCTCGAGCGTTTAAAAAGCAACGCACAATCAGCCATTTAAGAACGCACGGATAATGGTATGCACGAACTTTGGAACGCACCATTGGAACGCGCTGTTGTTTAATTTTACCTCGATCAGTACATGTGACAAATAGAATACGCGCGCATTTGTAATAGGCAGACAGTTCTATTTAGGTAGCACTGCAGCAGCTGGCCAGGTGAGGTGGCTAGCCTGGCAAACTGAAGGAAGCTATTCCTGTAAGTCCTCCTCCTAGTGCTTGCTCTTGATGTGTTGCAGGATTTTGTGTCTTACTGAGCTCAACTAGTCCCTTTGTCTAATAAACTTGACTTGCTGGTATTTCTGTGTAGCTTAGATTAGATCTTGTTGCTAGCTACTTCAGTGCTAACTCTTTGAAGATTTCTGCTTTTTTGGGGCCAACATTTCTACCCAAATACTTCGGTCTTCAGCAGCATCTTAGTGACCATCTGATTGATGGATGATCTGAGTAGCTCTATTTTCACTTGAGCTTGATCAGAACATGCATGAGCTAAAGTTAGTTCACACAAAATTAATAGGTCTTGGAATATAATGAAGACCTCTGCACTTGTATGTTTTTCAAATGTAACAAGAGCTTATATTATTTGTGCAGTGGCTCGCTAGGTGGGGGGTATGGATGTCTTGATAATGTTTGATATTTTGGCTGCATGGGAACTCTCACCTTTATGCAATGTATCCTGTTTGGGGGAGGTGAGAGTTGGCTCCAAAAGGTGGAAGCTAGTCAGGAACTGTTGTGACTAATAAGCACTTTAGATGTTTGATGGCTGTGGTTTGTAAATGAAGGTACCCGAGGATGGAGATGCCAAAACTGGAGAAGACACAAAACAACAATTAGCTTTACACCTACACCTGTAACAGGACCTTTACTTGCCTTGTCAATATTGTCAGATACTGCACAAAACCACACACAAAGATGTTGCATAAATTAAAATACACATTATCAGTACCCAGCACTGCTATTTAGTTTGATGATGTGAGGAGTCACCTCTCAACAAAACTGCCTGTTGTAGCACAAGCTGCACTTGTCAAAGCAGATGATATTCTCAAATGCACTTTCTGCCTTGCTGACAAATTGTTGTGCCCACTCCAACATCTTGACCTGAAGTGGGAGACAAAAGGTATTATTAAATTTGAACAAGAAACCTGGTCCACCAGAGTTGAGCCCTGGCATGCAAGTTATGTGTATCTTAGTTTGCTTATACATCAACCCAGTGTTGTCTCAAACATGTAAGCACCCACAAGCCAATGCACCACCTTGTTCCCTCTGAAAGGTTGGCAATATAAACTGCCATACAATGTACAACCATGAGATGTCTGCCCTACACCAAAAGATGGCTCTCAAACAGTAATCATTGCTTTGAAGAAAACATCTACTGTAGTTGGTAGGCCGTCATCTAAGTTCCTGTCACTGTCCTGTCACTGTAGTAGAGGATATTGTAATGCTCTGCGTAGAAAGGCATTTCAGGTTCCTGACTTCATATTCCTTATGGCATGGCACAAAAACTTACCTGGGCACTTGAGCCTCCGACAACCCATTTCCTCATTGAACAAAAGGTCGTGTGGGATCGCAGGTAGCATATCAGGAAGCTCAGGTCACCCTACCTAGTTACACTGTGTCCATAATATCTTGGCAGCCTTAGGTTGAGGTTCAGAATTCTTCTTTTTGTAGGGCAAGTATGCGAGAAAGAGAGCTGTTAGCTACCTGATTTACTCGAGCGAGCGACTAAACGCATCACGTGAATGTTTAATTTCTTTTTAGTACGCAGCGCATGTGTACCAGCTGCACAAGGCACGCTGCATTTTCCAAGGATGCTGTAAAAAGCAGTAAGAAACACACAAGCAATGCTTGCTTTAGAAACGTGGTACGTACAGTGTATGTTGTTCGAAAACGCAACGTAAAGTTATTTTTGACCTCTACTGTACTACACATGTCACAATCATTTTCTTCCTCATCTCTACCAAATAATTTCTTTAAGAAACCTTGAGGAGTGTCTGGAAGATCTCTCTCAGTAAACTCTGCCCCACAGCAGATGTGACCAGTTCCCACTCGCTGACGTCTCTGTTAGGGAGCATATTGGAGGTGGATGTACATTACCAGTCCCCTATAGGATGATGAGCTTGGGAACTGAACATCGTCCAAGGAGATGATTCTACTGTGGGTGTGGCAGCAGGAAGAAGCTCTCCAAAAGTGGGGCAGCTCAAATATATGTGCACCGAAAACCTTTACATATTACTAATGAATTACCAGGGGTTCATGCAGGGGATAGGGGGACCTATGTAGGATTTCTCCCTCCCTTCCAGAATGTCGCTGTGCAGCCATGGCCAAGGCAAGGTATGTTTTCATTGCTTGCAGCCATGACCAAGGCAAAGTCTAGTGCAGCCATGGCCAAGGCAAAGTCTCAGTCTTCACCACATGCAGCCATGGCTAAGGCAAGGTCTCAGTCTTCACCACAGTGCAGCCATGGCCAAGGCAAGGTCTCAGTCTTCACCATAGTGCAGCCATGGCTAAGGCAAGGTCTCAGTCTTCACCACAGTGCAGCCATGGCTAAGGCAAGTATGTCTTCATTGTGTGCAGCCATGGCCATCTTCGACCCACTGCCACAGAAGTGAATGCCTAACCACTGGATGCCTTTCCAAACTCACAATGAGAAAAGAGGAAATTTGAAGGCCGGTCTCCTTGTCACCAATCGCCGGCACTAATGGCAGTTAGCTTCCACTACGAGATGAACTTGAAGACATCAACACATGCTCACTTTTGAAACTAGACATGCACAAGCCTGTGGGCGTGGCTCATTAAGTTACAAGGCAGAAAGAAGAGTGAAAATATGCCATTAAAAGTGTGGTGGCTTGGGACACCAGCAGTCCTGATAGATAGCCTGGCTCCAGCAGCCCTGATAGATAGCCTGGCTCCAGCAGCCCTGATAGATAGCCTGGCTCCAGCAGCCCTGATGGATAGCCCTGGCTCCAGTAGCCCTGATAGATAGCCCTGGCTCCAGTAGCCCTGATAGATAGCCTGGCTCCAGCAGCCCTGATGGATAACTGGTTCCAGCAGCCCTGATAGATATCCCTGGCTCCAGTAGCCCTGATAGATAACTTGACTTCAGCAGCCCTGATGGATAACTGGTTCCAGCAGCCCTGATAGATATCCCTGGCTCCAGTAGCCCTGATAGATTTAGCAACCTGGTATGTTGACAGGCTAATTCAATGGTGGTTGGATCAGATGTCACATGACATGGAATAGTGGTTGGATCCAGTTTTAGTCCAGGACATTTAATAGCTTTTGAAGTAATTACAGTAGTTCCTGAGTCAGTACCACCATGGCTTGCTTCCCCCCCCCCCCCATACCTGGCATGCCCAGTGGCAGTTCCTACTAGGACTTGCCTGGCATGCCCAGTGGCAGTTCCTGAGTCAGTATCAGGACTTGCTTCCCCCCCATACCTGGCATGCCCAGTGGCAGTTCCTGAGTCAGTATCAGGACTTGCTTCCCCCCCATACCTGGCATGCCCAGTGGCAGTTCCTGAGTCAGTATCAGGACTTGCTTCCTCCCCATACCTGGCATGTCCAGTGACAGTTCCTGAGTCAGTATCAGGACTTGCTTCCCCCCCATACCTGGCATGTCCAGTGACAGTTCCTGAGTCAGTATCAGGACTTGCTTCCCCCCCATACCTGGCATGCCCAGTGGCAGTTCCTGAGTCAGTATCAGGACTTGCTTCCCCCCCATACCTGGCATGCCCAGTGGCAGTTCCTGAGTCAGTATCAGGACTTGCTTCCTCCCCATACCTGGCATGCCCAGTGACAGTTCCTGAGTCAGTATTCAGTTCTCTGGATATGGATACTACTGCTCATATATACATGTATCCTGCTCTCTCCTGGCACGGCGACTTTCAGAGTTCCTTTCTTTGTCATTTAAATTGATTGTGGTTACTGTTGTGGTGTCTCCTGAATGCCCACTCTCTCAGGTCTCTCTGTACCCCTCTGTGGAATGCGTTATAGTCCTGATCCCCTAGAGGTGTGTGGCTAAAGGTTCGCACCATGACGGTGGCCAAGGATTGTGCTCCGTTCCGTTATGCCATGTCGGTCATGTGAGCATGTGAGCCGGTCATGTGAGCCGGTCATGTGAGATGGTCATGTGAGATGGTCATGTGAGCCGGTCATGTAGCTGGTCCTGTGAGCCGGTCATGTGAGCCAGTCATGTGAGCCAGTCATGTGAGCCGGTCATGTGAGCCGGTCATGAGAGCCGGTCATGTGAGATGGTCATGTGAGCCGGTCCTGTGAGCCGGTCCTGTGAGCCGGTCATGTGAGCCGGTCATGTGAGCCGGTCAGTGCAAGAAAACATAACGGATTGCAATGATGTGCTTGATTAGAGGGGAAAGTTCTATTCCAGATTAGCAATGCCACCGTCAGACCAATCAGAATGCTAGAATCTAGCACGGGGGCCAACTGCACCATCAGCAGTTTAGCTAGGGGATAAAGAATGTTGAACAGAGCCAACTGAATCACTGAGAAGCCTTTCTTGTTCTTGGCAAATCTTTTATAAAATGTATAGGGTTGAAAGAGCCCAAGGATAATGGCGGGAAGCCGTTGGTGTGTCAGGTAATCACATCCCAGCTAAACTCTACTAGTGTTAGTGTTGCTAACAGATCTCTAGATAGCATCCCACTCTTTCTCTACCTCCCACCATTAATGTGAAATCCCACTCTTCTTCCCTGCTGTCACTATCTATTAGTAAGCTAGTAGTAAGGTTAAAGGTTATTTGCCACTTGGCACGATGCAGCGGAATGTTATAGCATTGTACTAGTGGAACCCACATACTCACTCACATTTACACACACACACACACTCACACACACACACTCACTCTCCCTCACACACACACATTCACACTCACACTCACACACACACTCACTCACTCTCTATCAAACTCACACACACACACACTCACTCACACTCACTCTCTATCACACACACACACACACTCACACACTCACCACACTCTATCACACACACACACACACTCACACACACATTCACATACACACACACTCACACACACTCACTATCACACTCACACACACACTCACTCATACACACACACACACTCACTCATACACACACACACACTCACACACACTCACACACATTCACTCACACACTCTCTCACATCCCCATGCTCGTAACCTCATGCAGGTTTGATATCCCCATGCTCTGTACGTAACCTCATGCAGGTTTGATATTCCCATGCTCTGTACGTAACCTCATGCAAGTTTGATATCCCCATGCTCTGTACGTAACCTCATGCAGGCATGCTCTGTACGTAACCTCATGCAGGTTTGATATCCCATGCTCTGTACGTAACCTCATGCAGGTTTGATATCCCCATGCTCTGTACGTAACCTCATGCAGGTTTGATATCCCCGTGCTGGATGTCCTTCGGCTGCTCCTGCCTGACCTGGTGGTGCTTGTCCCATCTGTTGCAGCTCTGATTGTTACCATCTACATTCTCCGAGCCTACAGGAAGTTGGAGCAGTCACTGCCGGGCACAGGGAGTGAGAGAGTTGAGGGTATGCTTGCCGAAGAGGGCGAGGCCAAAGTGGAAGAGACTGCCTTGCAGGAGGAGCGGCAAGGTGCATGCATTGGTGTGTTGCCTTCTCCGGCTGGTCTTGTTTTGGGAGGGTGGGGGGTGGGGTGGGGTTGTGACATCACTAGAGTGATGTCATGATAATTATTGTGCCTATGCCAGTGTCACATGACTATGATGTCATCTTTGGTGTGTGTGTGTGTCCATCGTTATGAAGTGCTTCATGTGACGTGTTGTGTGATGCTTGAACTGTACCTGACCACACCCACATACAGTACACTCACAAATACACACACTTACACCACTTTATCTCTCTCTCACACACACATACACTCTCTCTCTCTAGAGGATGTGTCTGGTGGGGAAGGCCCTCCATTCCCTGCATCAGTGCAGAGCTACTGGCAGGTTCCCTTGCCTCTCAGCTTCATCCTGGAGCTCCTCATCTTTCTCCTGCTGGGACTCTCAGGTTAGTGAGAAGTGCGAGTCTCTGATGAGAATTATAGCACACACACACACACACACACACCACACACATACACACACCTGTATCTTGTCACAAATCTCACAATCCTAGTATTTCAGTATGTACATACATCATCAATATTGTACAGATTACATGTATTAGTGGATTAGGCTTTGCTAGGATTAGGACTAGAGCAATGGCTAGTGTGTAGGGTTAGGGCAGTGGCTAGTGTGTAGGGTTAGGGCAGTGGCTAGTGTGTAGGGCTAGGGCAGTGGCTAGTGTGTAGGGCTAGGGCAGTGGCTAGTGTGTAGGGTTAGGGCAGTGGCTAGTGTGTAGGGCAGTGGCTAGTGTGTAGGGTTAGGGCAGTGGCTAGTGTGTAGGGCTAGGGCAGTGGCTAGTGTGTAGGGTTAGGGCAGTGGCTAGTGTGTAGGGTTAGGGCAGTGGCTAGTGTGTAGGGTTAAGGCCGGTTCATAATATGACGATAGCTCAGCGTAGCGCATCGTCATCGTCATCGTCAAACCTATCGTCAATTATGAACCGCTACCGTTTTGACGCTGTGACGCCACGGAGGCTGACGATAGAGTAGACTTGGATTCTATTCCAACGTCTACTGCTCAGCGTCTAACCAATCAGATTGTTTTAGATTTTCACGTGACAATGGCGTTAAGCGTTTCCAATTGAAGCTACCCATTTTATAATGGATGACGAGAAAGTGGTGGAGGCAGTACGGTCTTATAGCTACCTTTGGCAGGTGTCTTCGCGATCTTACAAAGACCCAGAGGGCCAAGGACAACGCCTGGATCGAGGTTTCTGGCAAGGTAGGATATTAGCTATGTAAAATTTGTGGAAGGGTAGCTAGTTATTTGTAGAAGGGTAGTTATTAATACTAAATTTTAAAAAGATTGGAGCGGACTGCTGTGTCCAGGAATGTATGAAAAGGTGGAAGGTTCTGAGGGACAGATTCGTCATGGAATTGAAAAAAAATAAAACCAAGAAGTCGAGAGATGCTGCACTGGTGTCCTGTTGGCGGCCAATGAGCTTTATCACCGACACTGTGAAGCACAAAATGTTAGTGATTACCATAAGTTTTGACTATGTAGTGAAGTTGAATTATATATTTGAATGTTCTGCGTCTTATTTGTATAGCACCGTCACCAACTTTACTCCTGCTCGTGCAGACACGTATGTTTTCTAGATATGTATTCTTTGTTACAGATGTGGTATAGACCTCCTACATCAGACCGTCCGCAGGAAAGCGAGGAAGGAAGTAACGTACATGTAGATGAGACGACAATTGCTAGCAGGTAGGTTAGTATCCATCCCAAAATTAATATGACCGTTCTTTTATGTTCAACAGCAGTACTGCAGCAAGTACCCCAGGTATATACCCTCACACCACAACTACTTGACCACCCACGCAAAAAAAGAAAACGACAAGTTGAAGTTGATGAAATGGACAGGGTGCTCATCGCCCTGCAAGGACAGCAGCAGCAGGAAGATGGAGAGGGTGCCTTTGGCAAACATGTTGCTGCCTGTCTCAGGCTATTAGGAGGACGAGCTAAGGCCATAGCACGAGTAGAGATAGACAAAATCTTACTTAACTCCCAATATCCCAATAATCCCTACTCCACTCCTCACTATCCCCCAAACAATGTAAATACAGGTCCTTCATCTCCCACTCACCCCAATGATACCTTTTACACCTTTCAATTGCAACAATATTGTTATATCAGTAAATGAAATTATGCTGATTTCTATTATTATATGTAATAAAACAGAAGTCAAGTTAGCCGCACATGGCGATAATATTGCCAAACACACTTCTCCAGCAGGTGCACAAAAGAACTTTTTGAAATCTTGGACATCAGCTGCAGATTGAGAATGTCTGTGTATACATATAAATATATGAGTCGGATTATGTATATAAATATATAGATAAATAGTCACTGAATAGAATACTGACTAACCTATCATTATTACAGGGATGGTTTCAAATAACTGGGTGAATATTTAACTTAACTTATACCTCTTTCAGGAGACTATCAAACCTTTCTTTCGTCATCCTGAGGTACGTGAAGTGGCTGCTTGGGTCAGATAGACGCATCTCCTGAAGTAAATTATGATATTCTCCTTGCTCCAGGCGCTGTTGGAATATTTTGCGTGCACGCACTCTTTTCAGTCTCCTATTCCTCCTTCTTCTCAACAGTAATACTAGAATTATAGCCTCCTGTTCTCGTACAAAATTTCTTCCGACCATGGCGAGCAAAAAATGAACTGGCTCAGCAACTGCAAGGTCAAAGTCCAATTGGTGGTTCGCTCTCCGTCAATAACGCCAAATTGTGAACGGCAATGACGCTGCTAGACGAAACGCTGAAGCTTGACCACAAAAGCGACGATGCGCTACGCCGAGCTATCGTCATATTATGAACCGGCCTTTAGGGCAGTGACTAGTGTGTAGGGCTAGGGCAGTGGCTAGTGTGTAGGGCTAGGGCAGTGGCTAGTGTGTAGGGCTAGGGCAGTGGCTAGTGTGTAGGGCTAGGGCAGTGGCTAGTGTGTAGGGTTAGGGCAGTGGCTAGTGTGTAGGGCTAGGGCAGTGGCTAGTGTGTAGGGTTAGGGCAGTGGCTAGTGTGTAGGGCTAGGGCAGTGGCTAGTGTGTAGGGCTAGGGCAGTGGCTAGTGTGTAGGGCTAGGGCAGTGGCTAGTGTGTAGGGCTAGGGCAGTGACTAGGGCTAGGGCAGTGGCTAGTGTGTAGGGTTAGGGCAGTGGCTAGTGTGTAGGGTTAGGGCAGTGGCTAGTGTGTAGGGCTAGGGCAGTGGCTAGTGTGTAGGGCTAGGGCAGTGGCTAGTGTGTAGGGCTAGGGCAGTGGCTAGTGTGTAGGGCTAGGGCAGTGGCTAGTGTGTAGGGTTAGGGCAGTGGCTAGTGTGTAGGGCTAGGGCAGTGGCTAGTGTGTAGGGCTAGGGCAGTGGCTAGTGTGTAGGGCAGTGGCTAGTGTGTAGGGCTAGGGCAGTGGCTAGTGTGTAGGGCTAGGGCAGTGGCTAGGGCTAGGGCAGTGGCTAGTGTGTAGGGTTAGGGCAGTGGCTAGTGTGTAGGGCAGTGGCTAGTGTGTAGGGCTAGGGCAGTGGCTAGTGTGTAGGGCTAGGGCAGTGGCTAGTGTGTAGGGCTAGGGCAGTGGCTAGTGTGTAGGGTTAGGGCAGTGGCTAGTGTGTAGGGCTAGGGCAATGGCTAGGGCAGTGGCTAGTGTGTAGGGCTAGGGCAGTGGCTAGTGTGTAGGGTTAGGGCAGTGACTAGTGTGTAGGGCTAGGGCAGTGGCTAGTGTGTAGGGTTAGGGCAATGGCTAGGGCAGTGGCTAGTGTGTAGGGCTAGGGCAGTGGCTAGTGTGTAGGGCTAGGGCAGTGACTAGTGTGTAGGGCTAGGGCAGTGGCTAGTGTGTAGGGCTAGGGCAGTGGCTAGTGTGTAGGGCTAGGGCAATGGCTAGGGCAGTGGCTAGTGTGTAGGGCTAGGGCAGTGGCTAGTGTGTAGGGCTAGGGCAGTGGCTAGTGTGTAGGGCTAGGGCAGTGGCTAGTGTGTAGGGCTAGGGCAGTGACTAGTGTGTAGGGCTAGGGCAGTGGCTAGTGTGTAGGGCTAGGGCAGTGGGTAGTGTGTAGGGCTAGGGCAGTGGCTAGTGTGTAGGGCTAGGGCAATGGCTAGGGCAGTGGCTAGTGTGTAGGGCTAGGGCAGTGTGTAGGGCTAGGGCAGTGGCTAGTGTGTAGGGCAGTGGCTAGTGTGTAGGGCTAGGGCAGTGGCTAGTCTGTAGGGTTAGGGCAGTGGCTAGTGTGTGGCTAGGAGTATCAAGTGGTCTGACTGGGATGATAGTATCACAGTCATCGGGTTATGTGCTCTCGGCCTAACCCTTCATCCAGTCCTCTCTCCGATAAAGAACGGCTAATAATATGCTGTTTCTCTCATCCCCTCCCCCCTCCAGGTATTGCCGTCCCCTCGCTGACCTCGTTGGTCTACTTCCTCTCGTCTCTGCTCCTTCTCATCATCTGGAGCCTGCACAGCAAAGCTGCGGCTCTTATTCGCGTTCTTCGTCTGTGTCTCGTCTTCTATGCCATCGTGCACCTGGTGGTGTTGTACCTCTACCAGTTTCCATCGGCTCAGTTCCACATCCCCCTCTCCCCCAATGGCACCACTACCAGCCTCTTGGCCAGGTGAGGTGGGCGGAGGAGAGGGACTGGTCTAAGCTTTGCGACTGGGAGTGGGAGAGGCTAGGGTTAAGGGTAGGGTTGGGAGAAAGAGGAAGGTTAGTGTTAGGGTTATGGTTGGGAGAAAGATGAAAGTTAGTGTTAGGGTTATGGTTGAGAGAAAGATGAAGGTTAGTGTTAGGGTTATGGTTGAGAGAAAGATGAAGGTTAGTGTTAGGGTTATGGTTGGGAGACAGATGAAGGTTAGCGTTAGGGTTGTGGTTGAGAAAAAGATGAAGGTTAGTGTTAGGGTTATGGTTGAGAGAAAGAAAGAAGGTTAGTGTTAGGGTTATGGTTGGGAGACAGATGAAGGTTAGCGTTAGGGTTATGGTTGAGAGAAAGATGAAGGTTAGCATTAGGGTTATATTTGGGAGAAAGATGAAGGTTAGTGTTAGGGTTATGGTTGAGAGAAAGATGAAGGTTAGTGTTAGGGTTATGGTTGGGAGAAAGATGAAGGTTAGTGTTAGGGTAATGGTTGAGAGAAAGATGAAGGTTAGCATTAGGGTTATGTTTGGGAGAAAGATGAAGGTTAGTGTTAGGGTTATGTTTGGGAGAAAGATGAAGGTTAGTGTTAGGGTTATGTTTGGGAGAAAGATGAAGGTTAGTGTTAGGGTTATGTTTGGGAGAAAGATGAAGGTTAGTGTTAGGGTTATGTTTGGGAGAAAGATGAAGGTTAGTGTTAGGGTTATGGCTGGGAGAAAGATGAAGGTTAGTGGTAGGGTTATGTTTGGGAGAAAGATGAAGGTTAGTGTTAGGGTTATGGTTGGGAGAAAGATGAAGGTTAGTGTTAGGGCTATGGTTCGGAGAAAGAGCGAAGGTTAGTATTAGGAGAAAGAGTGAAGGTTAGTGTTAGTGTTGAGGTTGGGAAAAAGAGTGAAGGTTAGTGTTAGGGCTTGGTGAGGAACAGGGCTATAGGCTTGATGGTCAGGATCAGGTGTGGGCTAGGGTTCAGGAAAGGTCAGTGTAGAATCAAGGCCTGAGCTACAGTAGGATTGATGGATAGGATGAGGTGCTGGGTTAGGACCATAGGGCTGCTGGCTACAGTCATGGTTAGTGTCAGTACTAGGACTAGGGCTCTACTGATCTCACCTCTTCTTCCTCATGTGTGTGCATTAGATTGTTTGGACTGACTCCACTCATAACTAACGACTGCTCGCATCCCACCATGGTGCTTCTAACTCCAGGACTCAATTTTGTCCACTACATCAACCCTTTCTTACTGCTCAGCCTTCTCTGGGTCCTTGCCACGGACTTTAGACTCTGGCTCTCCACTCCTGTAAGTTATATAATGGTCGTGGCCACACCCACCTCCAAAGGTGGTTGTAAAGCGGGGTGCTTGTAGATCGGTCAGCAAGATACGTGGAACTACCACACGAGTGGCTGCTAATCCCTCTTCCCATAAGCTCCACATAATAAATAATAATAATATAATAATAATAATAATAAATAATACTAATAATAATAAATATTAAATCCCATAAGCTCCACATAATAAATAATAATAATATAATAATAATAATAATAAATAATACTAATAATAATAAATATTAAATAATTAATTAAAATCATGGCAATTTCTCCATGATGTCAATTAATTGTGACGTGAAGTTCTAGTGGTCAGTTTGTGCACACAAGCAAGTAATTGCTGAGCAGTTCTCTCATGAGGTGCTGGCAGATGCTGTGAGATGACTCTGAGATGTCTAATGCTGACCAGTTCTCTCATGAGGTGCTGGCAGATGCTGTGAGATGACTCTGAGATGTCAAAGGATGTTTCTGGAGGGGGGAGTAAGGTGAGTCTTGCCCCGGAGAGCCTTCGGGCCAGGAGCCACTGGAATTGTCAACTAGTAGGATCCCGAGCAGAGGAAATCTGTTTGGGTTACACTTTGCTCTCAGTCAGGTGAAGTGCTGACTGTTGGAGGTGGACAGGCAAAGATGCTGACAGCTCTTCTGGTGTGTGATGAGAATTTTGCTACTGTAGCTGTCGTTAATCTGGAATACTTCGTGTTTCAAGTAATCCGTGAGAGAATATTTTATGTTCGTAGAACTCGTGGTCTATGAATTATTTTTACTAACGCGACTGATCACGAAATTAACTTGCGAAGAGTAAACAGCTGAAGAGCAATGGATGAGTTTGCTAGGCCATGCTTGAAAGAGACTATCGGATATGGCAACCAACAGTTAGGGATTGTGAATTGAACTAGATAGCACTACAGAGTTGCCAGAGAAGGAAAAAGATGCCATCAATATTGGACGTGTACCTTGCAAATTGTCGAAGCCGTGTTCACTTCTCTGAACTTATATATCTATCCTATGAGAGAGATGTTTTCAGCACTTGTAGACGCCAGTTTTCTTCTCTGCCCTGCCCTTGTGTGTACAAGCCGTAGCTAACATTATAAATTGCACATTAGATTTCTCTCCCTGCTGTAAATAAATGGCGTGTGGTGATGCTTTAGCTGCACACGAAAAGCTTATTATCCCATCGTCAACTAGAAATACTCACACTTGTTAGTTTTGATGATGACGACGATATCATTGGAAGTGGCCAAACGATTGGCTATGGGTTTGAAATGTGTTCAACAACATTATAACGATATTCATATCATGTGGTTGGTACCACGTGTAGTGCCACATGCTGCGTCATTCTTTATATAGGGAGTTATGTTTAACCTGTGATGTTTGTTTGAGCTTTGTGGTCACATTTTCCTGACGGGTCCAAATGGATTGAGCAGGAGAAGAGACGACGGGCATCGCTGAGCTAGCTAAAGGTGATGGTGGATAGTTGAACTCTTGCAGAGTAGAGTCGCCCCCCGGGTCAGTGGAGAGTGGCAGACGGACATCCTATCCATAGGTGTTCCTCCTGGTCTCCAGCCAATGACTAGGGCAATTGCTAGGACAAGGACGAGACTAGGGCAATGGCTAGGGCTAGGACGAGACTAGGGCAATGGCTAGGGCTAGGACGAGACTAGGGCAATGGCTAGGGCTAGGACGAGACTAGGGCAATGGCTAGGACTAGGACGAGACTAGGGCAATGGCTAGGGCTAGGACGAGACTAGGGCAATGGCTAGGGCTAGGACGAGACTAGGGCAATGGCTAGGACTAGGACGAGACTAGGGCAATGGCTAGGGCTAGGACGAGACTAGGGCAATGGCTAGGGCTAGGACGAGACTAGGGCAATGGCTAGGGTTAGGGCTAGTACTGCCATGTCCAATACTGCCACAACCATTCTCAGGATATCTCGGGTATACTTGAGACACTTCTGGGATATCGTGACTGACTACACAGCAGAATCGGTGCTAGGGTTAGGGGTTTAGTATTCTAGGGCTAGGGCTAGAGGTATTCTAGGGTTAGGGCAGGTGATGTGGAATTCTAGGGCAAGGGCAGGTGATGTGGAAATCTACGGCTAGGGCAGGTGATGTGGTATTCTACTAGGGCAGGTGATGTGGAATTCTAGGGCTAGGGCAGGTGATGTGGAATTCTATGCTAGGGCAGGTGATGTGGTATTCTACTAGGGCAGGTGATGTGGAATTCTAGGGCTAGGGCAGGTGATGTGGAATTCTAGGGCTAGGGCAGGTGATGTGGTATTCTACTAGGGCAGGTGATGTGGAATTCTAGGGCTAGGGCAGGTGATGTGGAATTCTATGGCTAGGGCAGGTGATGTGGTATTCTACTAGGGCAGGTGATGTGGAATTCTAGGGCTAGGGCAGGTGATGGAATTCTATGGCTAGGGCAGGTGATACATGGCTAGGGCAGGTGATGTGTTATTCTACTGCTAGGGCAGGTGATGTGGAATTCTAGGGCTAGGGCAGGTGATGTGGAATTCTAGGGCTAGGGCAGGTGATATGGTATTTTAATAGGGCAAGTGCATGCAGTGTTCTAGAGGTACATCTTAAGGTATTGTAGGGCTAGGGCTGGTAGTTTTCTAGGGCTAGGGCCACAGGTATGTTAATGCCAGGGCTAGAGCCACAGGTATGTTAATGCTAGGGCTAGGGCTACAGGTATGTTAATGCTAGGGCTAGGGCTACAGGTATGTTAATGCTAGGGCTAGGGCTACAGGTATGTTAATGCTAGGGCTAGAGATGCTAGGAATAGTGCCAGGGCTAGAGGCATCCACAGGAACATCACAACTACCCAGGGATACAAGTATTCCAGGATATACTGTATTGTGTAATAATGAGTCCTTCCTCACTAGTGACACCCTGGGGTAGTCCCGATGATCTCAGTAATCCCGGGATATCCTAGGAAAGATAGCAGCAACACTGAACACTCTTCCTCATGTTAAGGTCGGTTCACAACACGATGCTGGCCGAGCGATGCATCTAGTCAATTGACTTTTGACCCCCGAATCGCGCTCAACAAAGCGATGCATCCAGTCAATTGACTTTTGACCCCCGAATCGTGCTCAACAAATACGGCCACTGATTGGTCCGACGCTTCATTTCAGACACTGGATTAGAACTTTTTTTCTAAACCCGCATCTGAAACGCAGCGTCGGACCAATCAGAACATTGCATGTCGGCGGCTGCTTGGGTCAAAGGTCAATTAACATCACGCGTTGCAATGCAACGCTCGGCCAGCGTCGTGTTGTGAACAGCCCCTTGAGGCACGCGATGCAATATGCACGGACTGTGCCTAGGAATATGATCATGTGTCCTTGGATTTATCCCCTTCATAACTCGTTACCTTATCTTACAATTTATATTCACGCGTGTCACTTCACTCATACTGGGAGGAGTCAAAAACAGGTAGCGGTCAACAAGGTTACCGGGGGTCTGCTGCATTAGCAGAAGCTGCACAACAAACTCAGTCAAGATGGATAGAAAAATGTTTTATTTAGAAACAAACTAGATTAACTTGCAAAAAACCACACACCAATTAAAGACCACACCCATTTGGACCTTA
The DNA here is from genome assembly GCA_028752905.1 of Cladorhizidae sp. MBARI D1340-BT2. Taxonomy (NCBI): domain Eukaryota; kingdom Metazoa; phylum Porifera; class Demospongiae; order Poecilosclerida; family Cladorhizidae; species Cladorhizidae sp. MBARI D1340-BT2. The sequence goes on along the minus strand of JAQNBH010000018.1, from coordinate 6,103,335 downwards.
TACATCTAAGCACACAAAATTGAAGTTTATTCCAGAGGATTGCAGAGGATTGGAGATAACAGAGGATTGGAGATTTTTTTACTTCATAAATTGGTGAGGGAAGAGTGCAATATATATAAATGGGCATGGTCTAGTAAGCAGCTGCCGGAGTGAATATTCCATATCGAGGATATTTTCGAGGTGTTAAATATTTGCTGACAGTGATATTCATGGATGAAATATTCGTAGGTTGTGTAGCATACAGTGGCTCGGCTCTACCACTCCTCATCATACTAACTATGTACAATATTAAAATCACCTTCTCAATAATCAACTTCACATTGAATCGGTGCACGTGCTAGGCATGTGTACTGGCATGGGGTGGATAGCTAGCTACTGGTATATAGCTGCTCACGTGATCTCATTATTCCTGATGAAGGCTAGAGCATCTAGTCGAAACGTCGAGTGAATACAATTTGAAGTTGATTTATTGAGAAGGTGATTTTTATGTTATTATGTCAACTGAGAGTTCATTGGGAGTTTATGTACAATATTTGCAGATTCGGACACTAGCAATGACAGCCATAAAGCTTAGCCACCTGAAAATACTCCTTTATTGATAGTGACCTTTTTTTCGTTTCATTTTTTGGGGGGTGGGAAATGGGGGGGGGGGGGGGGGGGGGAGGGGGGTAGGTGTTTTTGAATCTGCCAATTTCTGGTCCGCCCAATATCGAGTGTGCTGATCCAGGTGTTTGATGTAGACAACTCAGAAGCACAAGGAAAGGAAATTGGTTTTTCAACTTGTTGTTGTATTTGAGGTTGCATCATGTGCTTGGGGAGGCTGGCACTAGCCAGGGTATCAAGTCCCCATCATGGCTGAGGCTAGTAGCACTAGCCAGGGTATCAAGGCTCCATCATGGCTGAGGCTAGTACTAGCCAGGGTATCAAGGCTCCATCATGGCTGAGGCCAGCACTAGCTAGGTCAACAAAGCTCGACCATGGCTTAGGCCACTAGCCAGGTCAACAAAGCTCCACCATGGCTTAGGTCACCACTAGCCAGGTCAACAAAGCTCCACCATGGCTTAGGTCACCACTAGCTACAGTGTAGGTCAACAAAGCTCCACCATGGCTGAGGTCAGCATTAGCCAGGTCAACTAAACTCCATCGTAGGTCACCACTAGCTAGGTCAACAAAGCTCGACCATGGCTGAGACCAGCACTAGCTAGGTCATCAAACTCCAAAACTCCCTCATAGTTATTCATAGCTGGCTAGTGGTAACAGCTGCCAGTAACAAGCTAGTCAGTCACCTTCCTAACAAAGAGTACTTGCCTAGCATTGCTGCACTCCCACTAAGTTCTAGACATGTTTTATTTGTGAGTGCATACATTTTTGTGTGCTGTCAATATTTTTACTCCTATTGAGAGCACACGCCATTGTCTGTAGTCCCCACCTGTTCGTAGATGTGCGGCACTTAAAGGTTGCCAACTTGGGCCACCTGCTGGAGTAAGACTATAATGACTCTGGCTCCATCTTTCACAAATGTGTGTGTGCACCATGACTAATCAATTACGGTCATCCTGGTTGTGGAAAGGTTTTGGTTGGAGATCTTACGTCTGTCCATGACTTGGCCTTCTCTCACATTAATTCCAGTGGTCCACTGCTGTAGTGACTCCTTACCAAGTGGGGAAGAGGTGCAAAGAGTTGCTAGGTAGCAGGCCCATTGACCATCTCTCTGTCATGTTCATGATCTGATCCGTTTTCCTACTGAAAAACTTGACGTCTTGTGAGCCCATAAAAACTTTGCTTGATTAGGTAGGGAGTGGCTCTGTTGTGTCTGTTGATTTGGCATGAGATTTATTGTGTCCTAGGATCCTGGGGATGTTTGGGACACTCCCGTGATGAGGGAGTGGTCAACGTTATGGGTACCAGAATCACCACTAGGGCCAGTAGGCTGGAGTTTGCACGTTTTGGGGGCATCCTAGGGCTAGGGTTATTCCAGGCCTTGGGCTAGGGCTATTCCAGGCCTTGAGCTAGGGCAATTCCAGGCCTTGAGCTAGGGCAATTCCAGGCCTTGGGCTAGGGCAATTCCAGGCCCTGGGCTAGGGCTATTCCAGGCCTTGAGCTAGGGCAATTCCAGGCCTTGGGCTAGGGCTATTCCAGGCCTTGGGCTAGGACTATTCCAGGCCTTGAGCTAGGGCAATTCCAGGCCTTGAGCTAGGGCAATTCCAGGCCTTGGGCTAGGGCAATTCCAGGCCTTGAGCTAGGGCAATTCCAGGCCTTGGGCTAGGGCAATTCCAGGCCCTGGGCTAGGGCTATTCCAGGCCTTGAGCTAGGGCAATTCCAGGCCTTGGGCTAGGGCTATTCCAGGCCTTGAGCTAGGGCGATTCCAGGCCTTGGGCTAGGGCTATTCCAGGCCTTGGGCTAGGGCTATTCCAGGCCTTGGGCTAGGGCTATTCCAGGCCTTGAGCTAGGGCGATTCCAGGCCTTGGGCTAGGGCTATTCCAGGCCTTGGGCTAGGACTATTCCAGGCCTTGAGCTAGGGCGATTCCAGGCCTTGGGCTAGGGCTATTCCAGGCCTTGGGCTAGGGCTATTCCAGGCCTTGAGCTAGGACTATTCCAGGCCTTGAGCTAGGGCTATTCCAGGCCTTGGGCTAGGGCTATTCCAGGCCTTGAGCTAGGGCTATTCCCGGCCTTGAGCTAGGGCGATTCCAGGCCTTGGGCTAGGGCTATTCCAGGCCTTGAGCTAGGGCAATTCCAGGCCTTGGGCTAGGGCTATTCCAGGCCTTGAGCTAGGGCTATTCCAGGCCTTGGGCTAGGGTGATTCCAGGCCTTGGGCTAGGACTATTCCAGGCCTTGAGCTAGGGCTATTCCAGGCCTTGGGCTAGGGTGATTCCAGGCCTTGGGCTAGGACTATTCCAGGCCTTGGGCTAGGACTATTCCAGGCCTTGGGCTAGGACTATTCCAGGCCTTGGGCTAGGACTATTCCAGGCCTCGAGCTAGGGCGATTCCAGGCCTTGCCATGGGCTAGGGCTATTCCAGGCCTTGGGCTAGGGCTATTCCAGGCCTTGGGCTAGGGCTAGGGGCAGGAAGTATGTGGTATTCTAAGTCGAGGGCTAGAGAAGGTTGTGGCAGTTTTGGACATTCCTCACCAGCCACCTGCCACACCTTACCACATTGCCATGCTAATAAGTGTTATTTCTGTCAAGTAGCTAGTTAGAAGTGGTGGTGGTAGGCGGAGGTTTGACTATTCAGACGTTACTTGGCAAGGCTAGTAGAAGCATCCATGGGTGGTAGTTGCAGGACCAGGCAGAGTTACAGTCAGTCCTACGGTCACTTCTTTCAGACTTGTTAAACTTTCACCTTATCAGGTGAGTTTCAGCTGTCAACTGAGTAGATCAATAGCTCGACACACAGAGATGGAGGTATCTATGCCAGGTGTTTCTATATGCTCCTAACCCTGGGCATCTAAATAGAAAAATTACGAAGCTGCAACTGTCCAATCGGATTGCTCTATTGTGACTAACTATAGCCCAAGAGCTAATTTGCTAATTCAACATCCCATCCCATCACTGTAGCAACCCTTTACCAAATTCCAGTGCACATTATTACCCTCCTCTTTCTTCCCCCCCTCCCCTTTCCTCACTTCCCTTCTCCCAACAGACAGTGATATGGGGAAAATATCACAAGTACTTCATTCCAATCACCGACCACGCCCTCTCCCCTCCCTCCTTCTTGTGCGTGGTGGTTGGGAAGGTCACACCTTCCGTCTCCCTCTATGGCAGCTTAGAGAAGGATGGCATGGTGAGGATGTTGGAGGTAAGGTTGATCTCGGGCAAGCTCTATTTTCTAACTCATTTTTACTCTCGTTCACATGTGGGATGAACAGTTGGTCGGTAAGGAAGTACGAGTTCTCTGGCTCTAAGCAAGGTGCTGATAGGCCAGAACTGTCGTTATAGCGAGAGCTAAGATAGCATTCATTTGTGAGGGGAGGGGTCATAAATATGTTGAGGGGTGTGGCCAGGAGAGGTGTTGAGGGAATGAAAGTTGTCACTCACTTGTAGCTCTAATTAATTGTTAATCGTCGAGCGAAGCAGGACTCGTAAGATCTAAAATCTTTTGCGTCAGGTGTACATATGCTCATCACATGGAGCAATAAATGGCCTCCATATATGCACATAATTGCAATGCTAAGAGCCGGTTCCGAGTATAATGATGAGAAGATGAAAATGGAGCACATAATGAGCAAGAGAGAAGAGGCGACAAAAATCTTTTTTTGCCTCGGGCATGCGTGTGTACGTACCACACGGAGCAACTTTCACACGTACAGTGCCACTCGGACAACACCCGATCTTTGAGCAGTGCCTAGTGTATATATAATATGTGTGTATGTGTGTATATGCAGTGCCTAGTTTATATATAATATGTGTGTATGTGTGTATATGCAGTGCCTAGTTTATATATAATATGTGTGTATGTGTGTATATGCAGTGCCTAGTGTGTGTGTATGTGTGTATATGCAGTGCCTAGTGTGCGTGTATGGGTGTGCATGCAGGTGTGTGTGTCTTGTGTTTGTGCACAGGTCGGTGCTTACAAGAGGCCGAGTGTTGTCCCTCGGAGGCTTCTTGATGCCTGGCACAAGATGACTGATGCTCTGGTCTCCCTGTGGTCTCTCTGCTCCAGCATCAGCTACATCCTTGCCATCATAGCCATGATGGTATGTAGGTCCTCCCTCCTCCCCTCCCTCCTCCCCTCCTCCCCTCCTCCCCTCCTCCCCTCCTCCCCTCCCTCCCCTCCTCCCCTCCCTCCTCCCCTCCTTCCCTCCCTCCTCCCCTCCTTCTCTTCCTGTCCCTCACTACATGAGTAGTGTAGAGGAGTGCGTACAAAATGTGGATGACTCTCCAGGTTACATTACATCATCATGGTGACATAGTCAGCATTGTCTGATTGGTCTACAGCTCTAGCCATCCCTGGCCCTAACCCTAGCCATTGCCCTAGTTCCAACCCTAGCCATTGCCCTAGCTCCAATCATAGTTACTGCCCTAGTTCCAACCCTAGTCATTTCCCTGGCTCCAACCCTAGCCATTGCCCTAGCTCCAGCCTAGCCATTGCCCTAGTTCCAACCCTAGTTACTGCCCTAGTTCCAACCCTAGTCATTGCCCTGGCTCCAACCCTAGCCATTGCCCTAGCTCCAACCTAGCCATTGCCCTAGTTCCAACCCTAGTTACTGCCCTAGTTCCAACCCTAGTCATTTCCCTGGCTCCAACCCTAGCCATTGCCCTAGCTCCAGCCTAGCCATTGCCCTAGTTCCAACCCTAGTTACTGCCCTAGTTCCAACCCTAGTTACTGCCCTAGTTTCAACCCTACTGCCCTAGTAACCCTAGCCATTGCCCTAGTTCTATCCTTTGTCTTGGCCCTAACCCTACATGTATGTAGCTGAAGACAGCACCTGACAGTATTGATGATGTCATCATGATGATGTAATTCTAGGATTGCTTCATGAGAAAGTACAAGGAGTCTTTGTAGTTTTGGTGTGTGTGTATGGGAGGGTTCTTCCACATGTATGGCTATTGGTGAGAGTGATGGCACTCCATGTGTTGGTTTGACCTCTATTTTAAAATGGCGGCCCAAAACAACGACAAAGTTTAAATATCACTCAGCTAAAAACTTAGGCAGCTTCTTGGTATCCTAAACAATAATTTCGGCTGATTTTAGCTACAAAAACACGTCCAGCGTGCCTTGAATCCTTCGCTGAGTTAGTAAACCAGCAGACCTAAACACTTCCAGCGTGCCTTGAATCCTTCACCCTAGTCCTAGTCCTGGCCTGGTAATTAGTCCTAGTCCTAGTCCTGGCCCTAGCCCTAAAATAATTGAAACCACCACAGAGCAATAAAGCAACCAGGCATAACAAATCAGGTATTGTATTCTGTTCCGTTGGTGCTTACTACATGTATATACAATCAACAGTAGCATTAAGATATGCTTGTGGTGATTTGCGTAGTTTACAAATGGTCTCCATGGGAACAGTGAAGAATAGCAACAAGATATGATATTGCAATGTACAACAAAAACAAGCTAGAAATAGTTTAAGAAGTGCTGGAGCCTTGGAAGGAAGAAAGACAGAAGTGTAGACCACTCAGCTATAATGAAGACTACAAAAGAAGAAAAGTATGCGGTCCAAGGGCTAGCATAGCCCTGACACATCACATGATGCCCTGACACATCACATGATGCCCTGGCAGATTACACATCACTACATGACATTCAAGTCATACTTAGAATATCCAGAATTCAAAGCAGATTTAAAGTCATACGTAAAGTCATACGATCATTTTCAGCTGACATCAAATTACTTAGAGTTACTCTTTCAATCAGCTTGGCATTAAGCCGACTGAAAGTTAAACCTGCAACTAAGAGAATCAGTCAATATCTGGGGGAGAAAGAATGTAATCAAAAGCACTTATCAAAATAGTCAATGGCTTCACACACACATTTGAAATGCAATTTTAATATCCTGTGAGCTGATCCTCCAACCTTGAGCTCTTCAGCAGCACTCACAGTTTGAATAGCACTCAACTACTCAACTAAACACTTTCTCATTTACATTTTAAAGCGTTTGTTCGCAATTTCCCCTCAGGGGCTGCAACGTGCCAACGGAATTGGCCAGTACAAACAAAAACTAAATTATTGCATTCAGATAATTTTTGCTGAAATTTTGCAGCATGATGAATTTTGCAGCATGATGAGCTTGAATGACCAGCTGTTTGGTCCATATTTGCAATCAGGAACAGTTCCATTGCTAAGCACACCTTCCTTGATTATCTCCAGATAAGACTGTTGATTATCAAACTCAGAGACAGCCAGCTTAAAAGCAATTGAGCTAGAGAATACGTTTCACAAAGTCCATTTTTGTTAGCAAAGACTTTGCCAATTCTATAGAAGCCTTCCCTCCATACTCCACTAGCAGTGGTGGATTCTTGACCCTCTGGCAGCTGCGACACCACACCCATGTTGATTGCACTACCAGTAGTCTTTTAGGTGACATGGTTCATTTTCACAACCATGAGGTCAGTGGTCTCCCATTAGCTTCACAAGGTAAGCTCAGCACACTACCAGTACTTTAGGCTTTTAACTCAGCCTGGTAAGCATCTCTAAACCTTCTTACAGTTGACATGGCAACTGCATGTCCACACAACCTTTTGCCAAGTTCTCCACAGCCGCTGGTGCTTGAAGTGATGTATGACCACGACTGGAAAATCTTTGCATGCTATGGTTGATTTATATACCAAGATGTAGCCCGTTCAATATTCCTGGTGGGTACTGTTGTTTTGTTTTGCTGAACATGTGGAACTACAGGTTGGGATGGGAAGTAAAATCATGATTGCTATTTTCCAGCATCTTGAATGGCTGTAACGACTGTGGTTGCCAGAGCAATGCAAACACTAGAGAATGATTGAAGTTGACACCTGTTCATGAATTACAAGACCTTGTGGTTAAAACTTTGGAGCTCCATATGCACACATAACTCAAAAGATAGATTTCTCTGTGCTCTCTTTTGGTACTGCATAAGTATAGCTCCATAGATTCTACACACTTCACTGTATGGACTTGATATATAGCCCAAAAGATAGATCTCTCTGTGTGCTCACTTTTGGTACTAAACATGTTGCATAGGCATAGATTCTGCACACTTCACTGTATGGACTTGATATATAGCTCAAAAGATAGATCTCTCTGTGTGCTCTGATTTGGTACTAAACATGTTGCATAGGTATAGCGCCATAGATTCTGCACACTTCACTGTATGGACTTGATGTATAGCTCAAAAGATAGGTCTCTCTGTGTGCTCTCTTTTGGTACTAAACATGTTGCATAAGTATAGCTCCATAGATTCTGCACACTTCACTGTATGGACTTGATGTATAGCTCAAAAGATAGGTCTCTCTGTGTGCTCTCTTTTGGTGCATAGGTATAGCTCCATAGATTCTGCACAATTCACTGTGTGGACTTGATGTATAGCTCAAAAGATAGATATCTCTGTGTGCTCTCTTTTGGTACTAAACATGTTGCATAGGTATAGCTCCATAGATTCTGCACACTTCACTGTATGGACTTGATGTATAGCTCAAAAGATAGGTCTCTCTGTGTGCTCTCTTTTGGCACTAAACATGTTGCGCTCCATAGATTCTGCACACTTCACTGTAAGGACTTGATATATACATAGCTCAAAAGATAGATCTCTCTGTGTGCTCTCTTTTGGCACTAAACATGTTGCATAGGTATAGCTCCATAGATTCTGCACACTTCACTGTAAGGACTTGATATATAGCTCAAAAGATAGATTTCTCTGTGTGCTCTCTTTTGGTACTAAACATGTTGCATAGGTATAGCTCCATAGATTCTGCACACTTCACTGTATGGACTTGATATATACATAGCTCAAAAGAGAGATCTCTCTGTGTGCTCTCTTTTGGCACTAAACATGTTGCATAGGTATAGCTCCATAGATTCTGCACACTTCACTGTTTGGACTTGGATGTATAGCTCAAAAGATAGGTCTCTCTGTGTGCTCTCTTTTGGTACTAAACATGTTGCAGCTCCATAGATTCTGCACACTTCACTGTATGGACTTGATATATAGCTCAAAATATAGATCTCTCTGTGTGCTCTCTTTTGGTACTAAACATGTTGCATAGGTATAGCTCCATAGATTCTGCACACTTCACTGTATGGATGTAGCTCAAAAGATAGATCTCTCTGTGTGCTCTCTTTTGGTACTAAACATGTTGCAACTCCATAGATTCTGCACACTTCACTGTATGGACTTGATATATAGCTAAAAATATAGATCTCTCTGTGTGCTCTCTTTTGGTACTAAACATGTTGCATAAGTATAGCTCCATAGATTCTGCAAACGTGTATGGACTTGATATATAGCCCAAAAGATAGATTTCTCTGTGTGCTCTCTTTTGGTACTAAACATGTTGCATAAGTATAGCTCCATAGATTCTGCACACTTCACTGTATGGACTTGATGTATAGCTCAAAAGATAGGTCTCTCTGTGTGCTCTCTTTTGGTGCATAGGTATAGCTCCATAGATTCTGCACAATTCACTGTGTGGACTTGATGTATAGCTCAAAAGATAGATATCTCTGTGTGCTCTCTTTTGGTACTAAACATGTTGCATAGGTATAGCTCCATAGATTCTGCACACTTCACTGTATGGACTTGATGTATAGCTCAAAAGATAGGTCTCTCTGTGTGCTCTCTTTTGGCACTAAACATGTTGCGCTCCATAGATTCTGCACACTTCACTGTAAGGACTTGATATATACATAGCTCAAAAGATAGATCTCTCTGTGTGCTCTCTTTTGGCACTAAACATGTTGCATAGGTATAGCTCCATAGATTCTGCACACTTCACTGTAAGGACTTGATATATAGCTCAAAAGATAGATTTCTCTGTGTGCTCTCTTTTGGTACTAAACATGTTGCATAGGTATAGCTCCATAGATTCTGCACACTTCACTGTATGGACTTGATATATACATAGCTCAAAAGAGAGATCTCTCTGTGTGCTCTCTTTTGGCACTAAACATGTTGCATAGGTATAGCTCCATAGATTCTGCACACTTCACTGTTTGGACTTGGATGTATAGCTCAAAAGATAGGTCTCTCTGTGTGCTCTCTTTTGGTACTAAACATGTTGCAGCTCCATAGATTCTGCACACTTCACTGTATGGACTTGATATATAGCTCAAAATATAGATCTCTCTGTGTGCTCTCTTTTGGTACTAAACATGTTGCATAGGTATAGCTCCATAGATTCTGCACACTTCACTGTATGGATGTAGCTCAAAAGATAGATCTCTCTGTGTGCTCTCTTTTGGTACTAAACATGTTGCAACTCCATAGATTCTGCACACTTCACTGTATGGACTTGATATATAGCTAAAAATATAGATCTCTCTGTGTGCTCTCTTTTGGTACTAAACATGTTGCATAAGTATAGCTCCATAGATTCTGCAAACGTGTATGGACTTGATATATAGCCCAAAAGATAGATTTCTCTGTGTGCTCTCTTTTGGTACTAAACATGTTGCATAGGTATAGCTCCATAGATTCTGCACACTTCACTGTATGGACTTGATGTATAGCTCAAAAGATAGGTCTCTCTGTGTGCTCTCTTTTGGCACTAAACATGTTGCGCTCCATAGATTCTGCACACTTCACTGTAAGGACTTGATATATACATAGCTCAAAAGATAGATCTCTCTGTGTGCTCTCTTTTGGCACTAAACATGTTGCATAGGTATAGCTCCATAGATTCTGCACACTTCACTGTAAGGACTTGATATATAGCTCAAAAGATAGATTTCTCTGTGTGCTCTCTTTTGGTACTAAACATGTTGCATAGGTATAGCTCCATAGATTCTGCACACTTCACTGTATGGACTTGATATATACATAGCTCAAAAGAGAGATCTCTCTGTGTGCTCTCTTTTGGCACTAAACATGTTGCATAGGTATAGCTCCATAGATTCTGCACACTTCACTGTTTGGACTTGGATGTATAGCTCAAAAGATAGGTCTCTCTGTGTGCTCTCTTTTGGTACTAAACATGTTGCAGCTCCATAGATTCTGCACACTTCACTGTATGGACTTGATATATAGCTCAAAATATAGATCTCTCTGTGTGCTCTCTTTTGGTACTAAACATGTTGCATAGGTATAGCTCCATAGATTCTGCACACTTCACTGTATGGATGTAGCTCAAAAGATAGATCTCTCTGTGTGCTCTCTTTTGGTACTAAACATGTTGCAACTCCATAGATTCTGCACACTTCACTGTATGGACTTGATATATAGCTAAAAATATAGATCTCTCTGTGTGCTCTCTTTTGGTACTAAACATGTTGCATAAGTATAGCTCCATAGATTCTGCAAACGTGTATGGACTTGATATATAGCTCAAAAGATAGATCTCTCTGTGTGCTCTCTTTTGGTACTAAACATGTTGCAGCTCCATAGATTCTGCACACTTCACTGTATGGACTTGATATATAGCTAAAAATATAGATCTCTCTGTGTGCTCTCTTTTGGTACTAAACATGTTGCATAGGTATAGCTCCATAGATTCTGCACACTTCACTGTATGGATGTAGCTCAAAAGATAGATCTCTCTGTGTGCTCTCTTTTGGTACTAAACATGTTGCAACTCCATAGATTCTGCACACTTCACTGTATGGACTTGATATATAGCTAAAAATATAGATCTCTCTGTGTGCTCTCTTTTGGTACTAAACATGTTGCATAAGTATAGCTCCATAGATTCTGCAAACGTGTATGGACTTGATATATAGCTCAAAAGATAGATCTCTCTGTGTGCTCTCTTTTGGTACTAAACATGTTGCAGCTCCATAGATTCTGCACACTTCACTGTATGGACTTGATATATAGCTCAAAATCTCTCTGTGTGCTCTCTTTTGGTACTAAACATGTTGCATAAGTATAGCTCCATAGATTCTGCAAACGTGTATGGACTTGATATATAGCCCAAAAGATAGATTTCTCTGTGTGCTCTCTTTTGGTACTAAACATGTTACATAGGTATAACTATGCTAAAGTTACCAGCCAAAGTGTGCATACCTCAAAATCGGAGTGCCTGAACTGGCAGCACTTGTGTCCTGATTGGAAAATGCTAGCCATTGTTATCTGTGGCTGGGGGAAGCCCCACTCTACCAAGTGAGTGTATTCATTAGGTGCTAAAACATGCTAAGTAGGCAAAGTGTGAAGAATTTTTTTAACTTCAGTACGTGCACTTGCCTACTTTGGCATGTTTTAGCGGCTAATGAATACACTCACTTGGTAGAGTAGGGCTTCCCCTAGCAATGGCTAGCATTTTCCAATCAGGAACCACAAGTGCTGCCAGTTCTGGCTTTCCAATTTTGAGGTACAGTATACCCTCGCATATCCGAACCTCGATTATCCAAACTCCCGATTAAATAATAAACCCGGTAATGGTCGTCAATATGCCAAATCGTTTGCGTAAGTTGCACGTGGAAACTAGTTCAGTTCGCTCTGGCCAGCAAAGGGAAGAGAGTAGTTTTGTCGATCGAGTCAAAGATAGCCATTCTAAGCAAGATATCAAATGGAGCCAGTCAAGCCGGATTAGCGGAAGAGTTATTAGGCGTAGGGAAGTTGACAATAACAGAAAGAATGAAGCCAAACTTCGAGAGTTCGCAGGCAACCTTGACTGTCGGGGGACAAGTTCAGCTCGCAAAATCATGCACCTTGCTAAAGACGAACAACTAGAAAATGCTATATATCTATGGTTCGTTCAGAAAAGGGGGCACTCCAGTCAGTGGAATATTGCTCAGAGAAAATACAACATTATGAATATATATAATATGAAAAAATATGTATGTAAAACAACATGCCAGTTACTGAGGACCTAAATCTTTTTAGTACCCAGCTTCTCATTATCCCGAGGACCTGCAGATTAAAAGGATATTGACCAACGTGATTCAGCATTTTAATTACATTCATGAATTTGTAATTAATATTTGTGGTTTTTTGATTATCCGAACTTTTTGCTTATCCGAACTACCTTGGTTCCCAATGAGTTCGGATAAGAGAGTAAGAGAGGGTCTACTGTACTCTCATTTTGGCTGCAGTAACTTTGTATGCATCATATTTTTTTATCAAAAGACAGCACACAGAGAGATCTATCATATATCTGGTAAAGGGTGAAGAATCCATGGGGCTCCAAAATCGTAACCACAATGTTTTATATTTGTCCCGCCACCTTAAAAAATTTAATAAAGTCGACTAATTTCAAAACAGGTGTTCGTGTTGCTCTAGCAACCAGCCACTCAAGACTTGATGCTTGAAAATCAAAACGGAAGTTCGATAGGTGATTTAACTTCACACTCCAACCAGAAACGAAAACACGTTTGGCATGTATAACAATAAGTAGCACTAGAAGGCATGTTGAATTGGCTACATTTTGCTGCGTGAGTCAGGACCATGGCATGGTGTGGGCGAAGGTGTGTTTTCCGATGCTTTTGCCCAGCCCACCCTTAGCACTTGGTCCTTGGGTACAAAAGTCCAAAGTAACCCAGGAGCAACAGTCAGTCGGTGTCAATCAGTTTCAACTCTCATTGGCGTTTACGCATTAGTGGGTAGAGAGCACTTGTTGACATGCACGTGACACAGAATAGTGTCGGTGGCGATAAGTTTATTGTGCATTTCTGGCATACTTACACAATTATCACTGCACAGCTTAAGGCTCTTGTGGCAGAAACAGCAACCATATAATTACTTGAACAATTAAAAACAAATTACTTGAATAATTACTTTAATAAATAACCAATTAACTACTTAAAAAACTACTTGTATAATTAAAAACAAACCAATACTTGATAATGAACTACTTAAATGGTTAAAAACGAACCAACTACATGTAATTAAAACTACGGGTCATTGGGAACAGGTTGGTGGCTTTCCTGAAGAGCCTCAGGATAAGGGAAACAACTGGGGGGGGGGGGGGAATGCCCGTGCTCACCTCCTTCAGCGTCTCTCAGTTGTAGTCCAGCAGGGGAATGCCTTGTCGTCGGTCGGGAGTTGAACTTGTCGTTAGCTTTTTAGTTATTTATTTATGTATTTATTGTTAATTATTTTTGTATTTTTGTAATTGATAATTGGTTTTTTTATTGATTTATTAACTAATTTATTAACTAATTAAAAACAAAAACTACTTAAAATAAATATACTACTTAAATATACTGCTTGAGTAATTAAAAACCTTGAGTAATTAAAAACCTTGAGTAATTAAAAATCTTGAGTAATTAAAAACCTTGAGTAATTAAAAACAAACAAAAGTGTTGATTGACCCTCAAAAATGAATGGAAAATGAATGGAAACAAGACCATACACAACCTAGACTACCCTTTACCATTTGAACTTTGAACTCAACTACTTGTACTTTTTAAAATAAGTATGGGTGATTGATAAATGGTGCCTGTTTTAAAACTGAGCAGTGTGGATTGGTACTGTCTTGTTTCCCCTTTAGAAGTCAATCACGTTCTGTACATAACACATGAGGTAAGGTGTAGTCACTTTCCAAAACACAATACACACATACACGTGAATTGTCCCCGTGATGCACACCTACTGTGCACTCTGCACTCATGGTGTACTGTTCACATGCACACTAGGGACACTAGGGATATTTAACCATTCATCTCGCATATATATTGACCCTTTACCAATTTCTGCGTGGGTCCCTGACAGTCACTGCACTGGGCACCTATAGGCTTATCTTCAATTCCTAAACCCAGTGCAAGCTACTGAGAACTTGCAAGTGGGCATGCTCGTGTGCTAGGGGGAGTATGAAATAAAAACGGGGGGAAATGAGAGACGACCATGATCCATCAATTTATTCCACGCCACTTCAATGGCCGTGCCGAGCATGAGCACTGCACATGTGCAAGATTGTTTAGTGTGCCCGAGAAGGCTGGGGCATCTAGCTGAGTTATAGTGTGCCCAAGAAGGCTGGGGCATCTAGCTGAGTTATAGTGTGCCCAAGAAGGCTGGGGCATCTAGCTGAGTTATAGTGTGCCCAAGAAGGCTGGGGCATCTAGCTGAGTTATAGTGTGCCCAAGAAGGCTGGGGCATCTAGCTGAGTTATAGTGTGCCCAAGAAGGCTGGGGCATCTAGCTGAGTTATAGTGTGCCCGAGAAGGCTGGGCATCTAGCTGAGTTATAGTGTGCCCGAGAAGGCTGGGCATCTAGCTGAGTTATAGTGTGCCCAAGAAGGCTGGGCATCTAGCTGAGTTATAGTGTGCCCAAGAAGGCTGGGGCATCTAGCTGAGTTATGTATAGTGTGCCCGAGAAGGCTGGGGCATCTAGCTGAGTTATGTATAGTGTGCCCAAGAAGGCTGGGCATCTAGCTGAGTTATAGTGTGCCCGAGAAGGCTGGGGCATCTAGCTGAGTTATAGTGTGCCCAAGATGGCTGGGGCATCTAGCTGAGTTATAGTGTGCCCGAGATGGCTGGGCATCTAGCTGAGTTATAGTGTGCCCAAGAAGGCTGGGGCATCTAGCTGAGTTATAGTGTGCCCGAGAAGGCTGGGCCGTCTAGCTGAATTGTAGTGTGCCCGAGAAGGCTGGGCATCTAGCTGAGTTATAGTGTGCCCAAGAAGGCTGGGGCATCTAGCTGAGTTATAGTGTGCCCGAGAAGGCTGGGGCATCTAGCTGAGTTATAGTGTGCCCAAGAAGGCTGGGCATCTAGCTGAGTTATAGTGTGCCCGAGAAGGCTGGGGCATCTAGCTGAGTTATAGTGTGCCCGAGATGGCTGGGCATCTAGCTGAGTTATAGTGTGCCCAAGAAGGCTGGGGAATCTAGCTGAGTTATAGTGTGCCCAAGAAGGCTGGGGCATCTAGCTGAGTTATAGTGTGCCCAAGAAGGCTGGGGCATCTAGCTGAGTTATAGTGTGCCCAAGAAGGCTGGGGCATCTAGCTGAGTTATAGTGTGCCCAAGAAGGCTGGGGCATCTAGCTGAGTTATAGTGTGCCCAAGAAGGCTGGGGCATCTAGCTGAGTTATAGTGTGCCCAAGAAGGCTGGGGCATCTAGCTGAGTTATAGTGTGCCCAAGATGGCTGGGCATCTAGCTGAGTTATAGTGTGCCCGAGAAGGCTGGGGCATCTAGCTGAGTTATAGTGTGCCCGAGATGGCTGGGCATCTAGCTGAGTTATAGTGTGCCCGAGAAGGCTGGGGCATCTAGCTGAGTTATAGTGTGCCCAAGAAAGCTGGGTATCTAGCTGAGTTATAGTGTGCCCGAGATGGCTGGGCATCTAGCTGAGTTATAGTGTGCCCAAGAAGGCTGGGGCATCTAGCTGAGTTATAGTGTGCCCAAGAAGGCTGGGGAATCTAGCCGAAACATAGAGAAAGAAAATTTAAGTCGATTGTTGAGAAGATCATTGCAATCAAATCAAATATTATTGGCGGGTACTAATTTTAGGACTGATTCGATTTGGTATGCGTATACTAAATAGAATTTCCAGCATAATTTGTTGTACTGCATTATATTCATGAGCACAGAGGTCAGTCAGTAGGAAAGGTGAAACCACTCCCACCTTTCCCAAAGGCCCTCAAAACCCCGCTAAACATTTTTTTTAAGAGACAACCTTCATGAATATTGTTATATACTTTTATCATGTGACCTGGTAATGATCACACATCTTAAAGAATCATATTATTTTTTGTGTGTGAGATTGGCAAAACTTAAAATTAACCCTTCGCTAATTTCTCTAATTAGGAGCAGAAGCATAATGTAGTCTTAAGGTTATCTATAATGTCATGCTTGATCTTACACGCACAGGCATGGAGTATGATCTCTCCTTCGTGGACCTCTGTCGTCTTCCTGATCTGGGCCTGTGTCATCTGGCTGTTCCCTAAAGTGAACCCTCGCCAAGCCCTCTTCTGGACCTCCCCAATCTTGGTCATCTACACCTTCTTCCTCCTTCTCCTCCAATATTGCTACAGTTTGGACATCGGAAACGACGAGCTTCATCGTAATGAAGATCTCATTTCGGACTGTGAAGGAGGTCTTCAGGATGGCTGCAAATCTCTCTCTTTGCTAGTGAAGGCAGGTTGAGAGACAGGGGTGGGCCGAGTCTAGATGGGCCATAGAAATCCCACCGAATTGCATTGCGATGTCCACCTATATAACCAGCTAATGTGCCCTAGTCCTAACCTTGGCTTAGCCCTAGCTGCAGACCGAGGTTTAGCCCTAGCCCTAACCTCAGCACTAGTCCTACATGTAGTCCTTAAACATGTACCTCAATCCTAGCCCTAGCCCTAGCCCTAGCCTTAGCCCTAAGTTTCAGTTCTAGTCGTCCAGCCCTAGAGTCCCTTACTAGCCCTAGTCCCTTAGCCAGAGTCCTAGACCTGTCCTGCCTACCTCCAGCCTTAGCCATGGCCTCAGCCCTAGTCCTAGCCCTAGTCCATGCCCTAGCCCTCTTGTTGGTACCCCACTGCCTCCATTACTCACGGATGCATCCCCCCTTACCCCTCCCCCTCTTCCTCAGGGCTGCTTCACCCTTGTCTTCTTCACTGCTTTCCGTGAGTTTGTTCTGATAGTGCAGGTCTTATGGAGGGAGTGGCGGAGAGGACGAGAGCAGAACTGCACTGACGGTGAGGTGCAGCTATTGCGTCTTGGTACATCAGGTGGATGCTAGCTGTACTTACTGTGTATGTATGTATGTATATGCACTGATGAGGTGTTGAAGGAGCTTCCACACACACTGTCCGTACATGACACGCTTTGTCTTGAACAGCACGTACATCTATAGTGTAGCTGCTAAAATGACAGTCACCTTTCCTCTGCCAGACCTCTCCTCTGCCTGACCTCTCCTCTGCCTGACCTCTCCTCTGCCTGACCTCTCCTCTGCCTGACCTCTCCTCTGCCCGACCTCTCCTCTGCCCGACCTCTCCTCTGCCCGACCTCTCCTCTGCCTGACCTCTCCTCTGCCCGACCTCTCCTCTGCCCGACCTCTCCTCTGCCAGACCTCTCCTCTGCCCGACCTCTCCTCTGCCCGACCTCTCCTCTGCCTGACCTCTCCTGCCTGACCTCTCCTCTGCCAGACCTCTCCTCTGCCTACCTCTCCTCTGCCCGACCTCTCCTCTGCCTGACCTCTCCTCTGCCTGACCTCTCCTCTGCCCGACCTCTCCTCTGCCTGACCTCTCCTGCCTGACCTCTCCTCTGCCTGAACTCTCCTCTGCCCGACCTCTCCTCTGCCAGACCTCTCCTCTGCCCGACCTCTCCTCTGCCCGACCTCTCCTCTGCCTGACCTCTCCTGCCTGACCTCTCCTCTGCCAGACCTCTCCTCTGCCTACCTCTCCTCTGCCCGACCTCTCCTCTGCCTGACCTCTCCTCTGCCTGACCTCTCCTCTGCCCGACCTCTCCTCTGCCCGACCTCTCCTCTGCCTGACCTCTCCTCTGCCTGACCTCTCCTCTGCCTGACCTCTCCTCTGCCTGACCTCTCCTGCCTGACCTCTCCTCTGCCTGAACTCTCCTCTGCCCGACCTCTCCTCTGCCAGACCTCTCCTCTGCCCGACCTCTCCTCTGCCAGACCTCTCCTCTGCCTGACCTCTCCTGCCTGACCTCTCCTCTGCCAGACCTCTCCTCTGCCTACCTCTCCTCTGCCCGACCTCTCCTGCCTGACCTCTCCTCTGCCAGACCTCTCCTCTGCCAGACCTCTCCTCTGCCTGGCCTCTCCTCTGCCAGACCTCTCTTCTGCCTGACCTCTCCTCTGCCTGACCTCTCCTCTGCCTGACCTCTCCTCTGCCAGACCTCTCCTCTGCCAGACCTCTCCTCTGCCTGGCCTCTCCTCTGCCAGACCTCTCTTCTGCCTGACCTCTCCTCTGCCTGACCTCTCCTCTGCCTGACCTCTCCTCTGCCTGACCTCTCCTCTGCCTGACCTCTCCTCTGCCCGACCTCTCCTCTCTTCTGCCTGACCTCTCCTCTGCCTGACCTCTCCTCTGCCTGACCTCTCCTCTGCCTGACCTCTCCTCTGCTGACCTCTCCTCTGCCCGATCTCTCCTGCCTGACCTCACCCCTGCCTGAACTTACCATTGTGCATCAGTGTGATACTTTGTAGGCAATCGAGGGGTTTCCTACTCAGCTCTTTCCTCTTGTTCACCATAAGCCTCTGTCTCTGCTCTAACAGAAAGCTGCACCCACTCTCCCCAGCATGCTCAGTGGTGGCGCAATAGACTAACTACAAACCTTACAGGTCTCTAGAGTTTGTATTCTCATTGTAGCACTTCCTGTAGTATACTAGACACCTTCTGCAGTATACTATACACTTCCTGTAGTATACTAGACACATCCTGTAGTATACTAGACACCTGTGCTTACTAGACACCTGTGCAAAGCTCCTTCAACTCCCATTGTTTTTGTTGTTAAATTAATTTTGTGGGTGGAGTTGCGATTTTAGGAGGACTGATTAAATTAGAGCAGCAAAGTTGTTCAACAGTGTGTGTATGTTCTAAGCAAGCTGTGGTTTCCTTGTGGAGTAGGAGTCTACCTGTGCTGTTGCTGTCAGAGGGTTTACCCCGGGATAAGAGAAATTAGAACATTACTTGCTTCAAAATCCTTCCTGCCATCACTACTTCCCTCACAGAGTATGGCAGTAGATAATCACACACTATCATCATCACTTCCCTCACTATGGCAGTGGCTAATCACACACTATCATCATCACTTCCCTCACTATGGCAGTAGCTAATCACACACTATCATCATCACTTCCCTCACAGGCTATGGCAGTAGCTAATCACACACTATCATCATCACTTCCCTCACAGGCTATGGCAGTAGCTAATCACACGCTATCATCATCACTTCCCTCACTGGCTATGGCAGTAGCTAATCACACGCTATCATCATCACTTCTCTCACAGGCTATGGCAGTAGCTAATCACACACTATCATCATCACTTCTCTCACAGGCTATGGCAGTAGCTAATCACACACTATCATCATCACTTCTCTCACAGGCTATGGCAGTAGCTAATCACACACTATCATCATCACTTCTCTCACTATGGCAGTAGCTAATCACACACTCATCATCACTTCCCTCACAGGCTATGGCAGTAGCTAATCACTTGCCCACATTGTCGCATGCTAAAAGTGAAAGATGGAATAGTTTGAAAAGAGCTGGTGAATGGCGTATATGACTTTTCTTCAACCTAAACAATTCATAGAGATTCCAGGAGGAAATGTAACTTGCTAGCTGCACTACAAACATTGTGTGCTTGCTGTGTCTAGTATCACGTACAACTTCACTCACAAAAGGCGTGTGTGGATGTGGTATGCAGAGTATGTATGTATGTGTGTGTGTGTATAGGGGTGTGGTGGAGAAAGCTTTGGCTATAGAGCTTGGCGGACACGTCAAACACTTTTACAGGTTTTATCGATGCTGTCATGGTCGAGATTAAAAAAAAAAGATGGCCACTATTTTGTTATTCAGTTTGGCTGGAACAACAACAACAACGAGAAGTCGAGTTGGAATGACTCGTTTGGAAATGCATCGGCCCAGTAGCTGACTCCACAGCATGTAGCTCGTTGAGTGTGTCACGCAGTGTAACCTGGTCTCTAGGTTAACGTTAGCTGTAGTGTTCTTGTTGATTTACATGTATTTATTTATATTTAGAGCACTCCATTACTCCTTGTTATCTACTATTAACTCCAGAGACAACTAACGTGCCAGTCTCCTCTGGGACCGAGAGCCCCGTGCAGGATGGCGAGAGAGTCCGCCTCACATATGAAGGGCTGAGGCAGTTGGTGGGCACCTATTGGATTCTTATGGTGATAGCAGCGTTCCTTCTGGTAGTAATCATGGGTGACCCTGGACTCCTGAAGACGGTCTACTTGCTCTTCTTTTTCTATTTCATGATCACCTATCAGGTACACTGTATACATGTATGAGTGGTTGCTGGGAGCGTTGTGTTGTATGTACATGTACTTATATGTACACGACAGAAAAGTACACTACACTCCAGTACACTACAGAGAAGTACACTGCAGAGAAGTACACTGCAGAGAAGTACACTGCAGAGAAGTACACTGCAGAGAAGTACACTGCAGAGAAGTACACTGCAGAGAAGTACACTGCAGAGAAGTACACTACAGAGAAGTACACTGCAGAGAAGTACACTGCAGAGAAGTACACTGCAGAGAAGTACACTGCAGAGAAGTACACTACAGAGAAGTACACTGCAGAGAAGTACACTGCAGAGAAGTACACTGCAGAGAAGTACATTACAGAGCAATCCAGTACAGTCCAGAGTCTGATACAACAGTACATGGTGTAAAATATGATGTTCACGTGTGTATAGTAACTCTCGGCCACTGAATTTATTTGTGCCTTCTCTCCCTCCTCCCACCTCCACTCTCCCTCCTCCCACCTCCACTCTCCCTCCTCCCACCTCCCTCTCTCTCCCTCCTCCCCCTCTCCTCCTCCCACCTCCTCTACCCCCGTCCTGATCACACAGCTCACCGAGCACTGGTTCCCCCTCAACTTCCTGGTGTGGTGGTTCCTCATCGTCTACTCTGTGCTCCATCTTTTGGTAGTCTATACGTACAACTTTGACTTGATTAGAAGCGGCTGGACGCAGCTCTACAACATCACCGGACTAGAAGCCCACAATGTCTCAGAAACAGACCTGTAAGTGAGCTTCTACGTAGAGCATGCCTGCTTTGCGGCAGAATAGTTGGGTTCATGCGAGAGTGTGTGCTGCACATGTATGGTTTAAGAGGCACGGGCTTCTAATGTTGTTTGTGCTCTAGTTAAGGTACGCTTGTATTAGGGCGTATGCTGCACATGGTTTAAGAGGCACGGGCTTCTAATGTTGTTTGTGCTCTAGTTAAGGTACGCTTGTATTAGGGCGTGTGCTGCACATGGTTTAAGAGGCACGGGCTTCTAATGTTGTTTGTGCTCTAGTTAAGGTACGCTTGTATTAGGGCGTGTGCTGCACATGGTTTAAGAGGCACGGGCTTCTAATGTTGTTTGTGCTCTAGTTAAGGTACGCTTGTATTAGGGCGTGTGCTGCACATGGTTTAAGAGGCACGGGCTTCTAATGTTGTTTGTGCTCTAGTTAAGGTACGCTTGTATTAGGGCGTGTGCTGCACATGGTTTAAGAGGCATGGGCTGTGAGGGAAGTGGTGATGGCAGGAAGGATTTTGAAGCAAGTAATGTTCTTTTAATTTAATTTCTCTTATCCCGAGGTAAACCCTTAGGCTCTGACAGCAACAGCACAGGTAGACTCCTACTCCACAAGGAAACCACAGCTTGCTAAGAACATACACACACTGTTGAACAACTTTGCTGCTCTAATTTAATCAGGAATAAAATACAAGGGGATGGGATATAATGGCATAGAATGGAATGGAATATGTAGAATGGAAAGAAGTATTAGAATGGACTTCAGAATGGAATACTCTGGAGTGTAGCTATAATGTAGGTTAAAGAAACAACCCATGCCTGCTCACCTTTGAACTGTGAGACAGTCCTGCTTGGAGAGAATGTGCATGTGCCAAAATGTCAGGTTATTCCAATCCCTTTTCATGCCCCTCCCCCCCCCCCCCCCCCCCCTCTCTCTGGCAGGTACACCAGCGTGGGTCTGCAGCGGTACGATAACACTTTCCGATCCCTTTTCAGCACGCTGGTACCTCCAGCCATCTTTGTTGCAGTTCTGGCTATGCAGCTCCGCTACTTCAAGCCCTCTCGCCCTACAGAACACACGCCGCCTCCACTTCAGCTCAGCTCCTTCATGCCTAATTTTGTGCGCAATGCTCTGAAGAATATTGACCTTGCAGGCATTGCAGAAGAGGGAGACGGGGAGGAGGAGGAGGTGTGGGAGGAGGAGGTGGCACGTAAGGATAGCGAAGGTGATGGAGTTGATTTGTGTTGTTGTTGGCTACCACTGTTTCTGTCGTTGTTGCTGCCTTTGCTGTGTCTGTTGCTGCTACCAGCTACAACTGTTTCTGTCATTGTTGCTCCCTCTGCTCTGACTGTTGCTGCTACCAGCTACAACTGTTTCTGTCATTGTTGCTGCCTCTGCTCTGACTGTTGCTGCTACCAGCTACAACTGTTTCTGTCATTGTTGCTGCCTCTGCTCTGTCTGTTGCTGTGACTGTTTCTGTCGTTATTGCTGCCTCTGCTCTCTCTGTTGCTGCTACCAGCTACAACTGTTTCTGTCATTGTTGTTCCCTCTGCTCTCTCTGTTGCTGCTATAGCTGGGATATGTATTTCCACATATTTTGCTAAGCACTAAGAAATTCACAGCGCTTGGCAACACTGCTGCAGGGCCTGACACTGCTGCAGGGCCTGACGCTCCTGCTTCCCCACCTGGCCTCATTGAACCCGCCCCCCTGGAGGAAGGTGAAGACGAAGGAAAACGGAAGAGATCGAGGTTTCTGAAAATGAGGCACAAAGAAGCAAGTGTAAGGAGTGCAGAAGAATGTGAAGAATGGAGAGCCGAGAAGAAGGCATCGAATTCGTCGAACAGGAAGTCTTTTACGAAGTCCTTCAGACAACCCACGCTGAGGAGACAGTCGACAATCCTCTCTCCCACCCAGAGCTGCGTGTACTCCTGCTTCAAGTTCTTCGCTTACCTCTTCAACAAATCCCGGATGCTTCTTCTTGAACTCATCATCCTCTCATGGAGATTCCTGGAGCTCCATCTCCACAAGTTGATAGTTGTGCTGCTCTTTGTCATCTCTCTCTCGCATATTAGTGTTCTGTACTGGTTCCTGCTGCTGGTTCTAGTCGTCATGGTGCCCCTCCCCTACTTCAACCGTCTGAGCTTTCCGCTGATGACCTTTTACCTGGGTGTGGTTACCATAATCAAGACCATCTACCAGCTCCCCGTCATCTTGGAGATCTACTTTGAGTTTCCCTCCTTCAACTCCCCGCTCTCTAACTGCTCCAGCGAGAAGGCAAGATCTGGCTGTCCTTGTAAATGTTGCTTGGGTTAAGGGTTCAGGGGTCAACATTTTAATATATTTTTGTTGTTGTTACTTATTATTGGTGTTGTTGTTATTGTTGTTGTTGTTATTATTATTATTATTACTATTATTATTACTATTATTACTATTACATGTATTATTATTATTATTATTATTATTATTATTATTATTATTATTATTATTATTATTACTATATTATTACTATATTATTATTATTATTTTTGTTGTTATTATTATTATTATTACATGTATTATTATTATTATTACTATTACTATTTATTATTATAATTATTAATAATAATAATAATAATAATAATTATTATTATTATTATTACTATATTATTATTATTATTATTATTATTGTTGTTGTTATTATTATTATTACATGTATTATTACTATTACTATTTATTATTAATAATAATAATAATAATAATAATAATTATTATTATTATTACTATATTATTACTATATTATTATTATTGTTGTTGTTGTTGTTGTTGTTGTTATTATTACTACTACTATTTATTATTATTAATAATAATAATAATTATAATTATTATTATTATTATTATTATTATTATTATTATTATTATTATTATTATTATTATTATTATTATTATTATTATTATTATTATTATTATTATTATTATTATTATTTCTCCCGACTGGACTGGCTGTTTGAATATTTGAATAGACTGGCTGTTTGACGGACTGAACTGGCTGTTTGAATATTTGAATAGACTGGCTGTTTGACAGACTGTACTGGCTGTTTGAATATTTGAATAGACTGGCTGTTTGACAGACTGGACTGGCTGTTTGAATATTTGGACTGGCAAGACTGGCCATTGAATATTTGAATAGACTGAACTGGCTATTTATTTGAATAGACTGGCTGCTGTTTGCAAGCACCACTACAACTCTGCTTGTTCTATATATCACTTCATATGCTTGCCCTCCCTGCATACACACACACACACACACACACACACACAGGTTGGCAATGACTCGGGCCAAGTCTTCATGCACCGCTTTGCCCCCCAAGGCAGTGACGCTAAATGGATAGGTCTGCATAAAGTTGGAGATGAGTTTGCTCGCTACATCAGTGTGAGTTTACAATATAGAAGTGTGCGTGCTTATTAGAAGCGTTGTTGTAGTTGTGTATATTAGAAGCAGTTGCTATGTGGTCATAGTGTGCATGTATTAGAAGTTAGAAGTGGTCATAGTGTGCATGTATTAGAAGTGGTCATAGTGTGCATGTATTAGAAGTGGTCATAGTGTGCATGTATTAGAAGTGGTCATAGTGTGCATGTATTAGAAGTGGTCATAGTGTGCATGTATTAGAAGTGGTCACAGTGTGCATGTATTAGAAGTGGTCATAGTGTGCATGTATTAGAAGTGGTCACAGTGTGCATGTATTAGAAGTGGTCATAGTGTGCATGTATTAGAAGCTATCACTATATACATACATATACAGTATACTATGCATTCCGTTGAAGCAATTTTCTCATTAGAACACATCTCCTTGCTTTCTCTCTCTCCAGCTCCCCATTATTGGTACTCTCATGATGACCCTGTGGTTCTCTGCCAGGCGTTACCAGGTCAGTCTGGCATCATAAATACCACGACAGTAAACATTCCCTCCCTGGGGACATCCCGGGATAGTCGCAAGTATCCCGGGAATCCTGGGGTGACCTAGGAAAGGTTGGGGCAGTACTCGACAGCCTGAAATATCAGCTCAGGGATGGCAAACAGTCGCCCGCACAAGGGGACTGGCCTCGGCATTATTATACGCTGGGGAACAAAGTTTTAATAAAGGAGAGCAAATTAGATACTCAAATGTGCGAAAGTTTGTTAATTTCACTCCAGGCGAGGTCGGGACCAACCAGATTCAAGATGGTTCCCGAAAGGGACCAAATTATGTGTGCCCCTGCCATCCCACTATCTTCTTCCTCCTCCTGTTTTTAAAAGCCCTTTAACACATTGTACATACCTCTTCTCTTGTGACTGAAATGTAGCCATTCCTTATAGTGCAAACTAAACTCGATGTTTGACAACACCTACATAGGCGGTGGAGGTCAGAGTTGATCTCCCTTTCTCCTTCTCCTTCACTCTGCAGACACTTTACCGTCATTCAAAGGGCATAACTGTGAGTGAGTTTGAGAGAGGTTCTCTCTTCTTGAACGTCCCCAGAGCTGATGCAGAGAAAGCTCTGTGGCCTGCCTTCAAGTATTGGGTCAACCATTTCTTTGAGATCTATGGAATCGAGGTACATCAAAACTAATAATGTGTAGGAGAGTAGTACTGCATGTCAATACTAATAGTGTGCAGGAGAGTGCATGTCAATACTAATAGTGTGTAGGAGAGTAGCACTGCATGTCAATACTAATAGTGTGTAGGAGAGTAGCACTGCATGTCAATACTAATAGTGTGCAGGAGAGTGCATGTCAATACTAATAGTGTGCAGGAGAGTAGCACTGCATGTCAATACTAATAGTGTGCAGGAGAGTGCATGTCAATACTAATAGTGTGTAGGAGAGTGCATGTCAATACTAATAGTGTGTAGGAGAGTAGCACTGCATGTCAATACTAATAGTGTGTAGGAGAGTAGCACTGCATGTCAATACTAATAGTGTGTAGGAGAGTAGCACTGCATGTCAATACTAATAGTGTGTAGGGGAGTAGCACTGCATGTCAATACTAATAGTGTGTAGGAGAGTAGCACTGCATGTCAATACTAATAGTGTGCAGGAGAGTGCATGTCAATACTAATAGTGTGCAGGAGAGTAGCACTGCATGTCAATACTAATAGTGTGCAGGAGAGTAGCACTGCATGTCAATACTAATAGTGTGCAGGAGAGTGCATGTCAATACTAATAGTGTGCAGGAGAGTAGCACTGCATGTCAATACTAATAGTGTGTAGGAGAGTAGCACTGCATGTCAATACTAATAGTGTGTAGGAGAGTAGCACTGCATGTCAATACTAATAGTGTGTAGGAGAGTAGCACTGCATGTCAATACTAATAGTGTGTAGGAGAGTAGCACTGCATGTCAATACTAATAGTGTGCAGGAGAGTAGCACTGCATGTCAATACTAATAGTGTGTAGGAGAGTGCATGTCAATACTAATAGTGTGTAGGAGAGTAGCACTGCATGTCAATACTAATAGTGTGTAGGAGAGTAGCACTGCATGTCAATACTAATAGTGTGTAGGAGAGTAGCACTGCATGTCAATACTAATAGTGTGTAGGAGAGTAGCACTGCATGTCAATACTAATAGTGTGTAGGAGAGTAGCACTGCATGTCAATACTAATAGTGTGCAGGAGAGTAGCACTGCATGTCAATACTAATAGTGTGCAGGAGAGTAGCACTGCATGTCAATACTAATAGTGTGTAGGAGAGTAGCACTGCATGTCAATACTAATAGTGTGCAGGAGAGTAGCACTGCATGTCAATACTAATAGTGTGTAGGAGAGTAGCACTGCATGTCAATACTAATAGTGTGCAGGAGAGTAGCACTGCATGTCAATACTAATAGTGTGTAGGAGAGTAGCACTGCATGTCAATACTAATAGTGTGTAGGAGAGTAGCACTGCATGTCAATACTAATAGTGTGTAGGAGAGTAGCACTGCATGTCAATACTAATAGTGTGTAGGAGAGTAGCACTGCATGTCAATACTAATAGTGTGTAGGAGAGTAGCACTGCATGTCAATACTAATAGTGTGTAGGAGAGTAGCACTGCATGTCAATACTAATAGTGTGCAGGAGAGTGCATGTCAATACTAATAGTGTGTAGGAGAGTAGCACTGCATGTCAATACTAATAGTGTGTAGGAGAGTAGTACTGCATGTCAATACTAATAGTGTGCAGGAGAGTAGTACTGCATGTCAATACTAATAGTGTGCAGGAGAGTAGCACTGCATGTCAATACTAATAGTGTGCAGGAGAGTAGCACTGCATGTCAATACTAATAGTGTGCAGGAGAGTAGCACTGCATGTCAATACTAATAGTGTGTAGGGGAGTAGCACTGCATGTCAATACTAATAGTGTGTAGGAGAGTAGCACTGCATGTCAATACTAATAGTGTGTAGGAGAGTAGCACTGCATGTCAATACTAATAGTGTGCAGGAGAGTAGCACTGCATGTCAATACTAATAGTGTGTAGGAGAGTAGCACTGCATGTCAATACTAATAGTGTGTAGGAGAGTAGCACTGCATGTCAATACTAATAGTGTGTAGGAGAGTAGCACTGCATGTCAATACTAATAGTGTGCAGGAGAGTAGCACTGCATGTCAATACTAATAGTGTGTAGGAGAGTAGCACTGCATGTCAATACTAATAGTGTGTAGGAGAGTAGCACTGCATGTCAATACTAATAGTGTGTAGGAGAGTAGCACTGCATGTCAATACTAATAGTGTGCAGGAGAGTGCATGTCAATACTAATAGTGTGCAGGAGAGTAGCACTGCATGTCAATACTAATAGTGTGTAGGAGAGTAGCACTGCATGTCAATACTAATAGTGTGTAGGAGAGTAGCACTGCATGTCAATACTAATAGTGTGTAGGAGAGTAGCACTGCATGTCAATACTAATAGTGTGTAGGAGAGTGGCACTGCATGTCAATACTAATAGTGTGCAGGAGAGTGCATGTCAATACTAATAGTGTGCAGGAGAGTAGCACTGCATGTCAATACTAATAGTGTGTAGGAGAGTAGCACTGCATGTCAATACTAATAGTGTGTAGGAGAGTAGCACTGCATGTCAATACTAATAGTGTGTAGGAGAGTAGCACTGCATGTCAATACTAATAGTGTGCAGGAGAGTAGCACTGCATGTCAATACTAATAGTGTGCAGGAGAGTGCATGTCAATACTAATAGTGTGTAGGAGAGTAGCACTGCATGTCAATACTAATAGTGTGTAGGAGAGTAGCACTGCATGTCAATACTAATAGTGTGTAGGAGAGTAGCACTGCATGTCAATACTAATAGTGTGTAGGAGAGTAGCACTGCATGTCAATACTAATAGTGTGCAGGAGAGTAGCACTGCATGTCAATACTAATAGTGTGTAGGAGAGTAGCACTGCATGCCAACCACTGTATTTGACGATGCAGTTCTCTCAAGTCTTCCCAGTGATTGTAGCATGATATACACATGTACATACAGTACATACATGTACATGTAGGTCACTACTGCACTATTGTCCAGGAATACTGGTCACTACTGCACTATTGTCCAGGAATACTGGTCACTACTGCACTATTGTCCAGGAATACTGGTCACTACTGCACTATTGTTCAGGAATACTGGTCACTACTGCACTATTGTCCAGGAATACTGGTCACTACTGCACTATTGTCCAGGAATACTGGTCACTACTGCACTATTGTCCAGGAATACTGGTCACTACTGCACTATTGTCCAGAAATACTGGTCACTATTGCACTATTGTCCAGGAATACTGGTCACTACTGCACTATTGTCCAGGAATACTGGTCACTACTGCACTATTGTCCAGGAATACTGGTCACTACTGCACTATTCAGGAATTCTGGTCACTACTGCACTATTGAATACTGGCCACTACTGCACTATTGTCCAGGAATATGAGAACTCTTCTTGGATGTCATACATGCAGCAAGCATATTCTTAACCCTGATCCTAGCCCTAGCTCTAGCCCTGCTGACCCTAACCCTAGCTCTAGCCCTAGCTCTAGCCCTAGCTCTAGCCCTGCTAACCCTAGCTCTAGCCCTGCTAACCCTAGCTCTGGGACTAGTCCTGCTAACCCTAACCCTAACTCTACTAGCCCTACTAGCCATAGCAGCCCTGTTAACCCTAGCCCTAGTATACACTCTAGCAAAGGGACATCCTGAGCCAGTCCCCTACATTGCTGATACTATACTTGCTGGCTGGTTACCAAAGAAGTCTTGAAAGGAGAAAA
Source organism: Cladorhizidae sp. MBARI D1340-BT2 (assembly GCA_028752905.1). NCBI lineage: Eukaryota > Metazoa > Porifera > Demospongiae > Poecilosclerida > Cladorhizidae > Cladorhizidae sp. MBARI D1340-BT2. Next base: position 6,073,876 of record JAQNBH010000018.1, on the reverse strand, counting down.
GAATTGGCAATAAGAAGTTTCCTCTTCTCCAACAGCCAGCCACCAGCTACAGCAGACTTGTACAGTAGGTAGAACTCTGACAAATCACAAGCAAGTACTGAAGTGCAGCCAGACACTAGTCACCTCATTTGGCTCATCTACCACCCCCCACTTCCAGAATGTTTGTTGAAAGTTTTCCAGCGCCTAGCCCTGTGCCTAGCCCTGCCCTAGCCCTGTGCCTAGCCCTGCCCTAGCCCTGTGCCTAGCCCTGCCCTAGCCCTGTCCCTAGCCCTGTCCCTAGCCCTGTGCCTAGCCCTAGCCCTGCCCCTAGCCCTGTCCCTAGCCCAGTCCCTGTCCCTGTCCCTAGCCCTGTCCCTAGCCCTGCCCTAGCCCTGCCCTGTCCCTGTCCCTAGCCCTGTCCCTAGCCCTGCCCTGTCCCTAGCCCTGGCCCTAGCCCTGGCCCTAGCCCTGTCCCTAGCCCTGTCCCTAGCCCTGTCCCTAGCCCTGTCCCTAGCCCTGTCCCTAGCCCTGTCCCTAGCCCTGTCCCTAGCCCTGTCCCTAGCCCTGTGCCTAGCCCTAGCCCTGCCCCTAGCCCTGTCCCTAGCCCTGTCCCCGTCCCTGTCCCTAGCCCTGTCCCTAGCCCTGTCCCTAGCCCTGTCCCTAGCCCTGTCCCTAGCCCTGTCCCTAGCCCTGGCCCTAGCCCTGGCCCTAGCCCTGGCCCTAGCCCTGGCCCTAGCCCTGGCCCTAGCCCTGGCCCTAGCCCTGTCCCTAGCCCTGTCCCTAGCCCTGTCCCTAGCCCTGTCCCTAGCCCTGTCCCTAGCCCTGTCCCTAGCCCTGTGCCTAGCCCTGTCCCTGTCCCTAGCCCTGTCCCTAGCCCTGTCCCTAGCCCTGTCCCTAGCCCTGTCCCTAGCCCTGGCCCTAGCCCTGGCCCTAGCCCTGGCCCTAGCCCTGTCCCTAGCCCTGTCCCTAGCCCTGTCCCTAGCCCTGTCCCTAGCCCTGTCCCTAGCCCTGTCCCTAGCCCTGTCCCTAGCCCTGTGCCTAGCCCTAGCCCTGCCCCTAGCCCTGTCCCTAGCCCTGTCCCCGTCCCTGTCCCTAGCCCTGTCCCTAGCCCTGTCCCTAGCCCTAGCCCTGTCCCTAGCCCTGTCCCTGCCCTAGCCCTGTCCCTAGCCCTGTCCCTAGCCCTGTCCCTAGCCCTGTCCCTAGCCCTGTCCCTAGCCCTGTCCCTAGCCCTGTCCCTAGCCCTGTCCCTAGCCCTGGCCCTAGCCCTGTCCCTAGCCCTAGCCCTGGCCCTAGCCCTGGCCCTAGCCCTGTCCCTAGCCCTGTCCCTAGCCCTGTCCCTAGCCCTGTCCCTAGCCCTGTCCCTAGCCCTGTCCCTAGCCCTGTGCCTAGCCCTGTCCCTAGCCCTGTCCCTAGCCCTGTCCCTGTCCCTAGCCCTGTCCCTGTCCCTAGCCCTGTCCCTAGCCCTGTCCCTAGCCCTGTCCCTAGCCCTGTCCCTAGCCCTGGCCCTAGCCCTGGCCCTAGCCCTGGCCCTAGCCCTGGCCCTAGCCCTGGCCCTAGCCCTGGCCCTAGCCCTGGCCCTAGCCCTGGCCCTAGCCCTGTCCCTAGCCCTGTCCCTAGCCCTGTCCCTAGCCCTGTCCCTAGCCCTGTCCCTAGCCCTGTCCCTGTCCCTAGCCCTGTCCCTGTCCCTAGCCCTGTCCCTAGCCCTGTCCCTGTCCCTAGCCCTGTCCCTAGCCCTAGCCCTGTCCCTAGCCCTGTCCCTAGCCCTGTCCCTGCCCTAGCCCTGTCCCTAGCCCTGTCCCTAGCCCTGTCCCTGGCCCTAGCCCTGGCCCTAGCCCTGGCCCTAGCCCTGGCCCTAGCCCTGGCCCTAGCCCTGGCCCTAGCCCTGGCCCTAGCCCTGGCCCTAGCCCTGGCCCTAGCCCTGGCCCTAGCCCTGTCCCTAGCCCTGTCCCTAGCCCTGTCCCTGTCCCTAGCCCTGTCCCTAGCCCTGTCCCTAGCCCTGTCCCTAGCCCTGTCCCTAGCCCTGCCCTGCCCCTAGCCCTGTCCCTAGCCCTGTCCCTAGCCCTGTCCCTGTCCCTGTCCCTGTCCCTAGCCCTGTCCCTAGCCCTGTCCCTAGCCCTGTCCCTGTCCCTAGCCCTGGCCCTAGCCCTGGCCCTAGCCCTGGCCCTAGCCCTGGCCCTAGCCCTGGCCCTAGCCCTGGCCCTGGCCCTGGCCCTGGCCCTAGCCCTGTCCCTAGCCCTGTCCCTAGCCCTGTCCCTAGCCCTGTCCCTAGCCCTGTCCCTAGCCCTGTCCCTAGCCCTGTCCCTAGCCCTGTCCCTAGCCCTGTCCCTAGCCCTGTCCCTAGCCCTGTCCCTAGCCCTGTCCCTAGCCCTGTCCCTAGCCCTGTCCCTAGCCCTGTCCCTAGCCCTGTCCCTAGCCCTGTCCCTAGCCCTGTCCCTGTCCCTGGCCCTAGCCCTGGCCCTAGCCCTGGCCCTAGCCCTGGCCCTAGCCCTGGCCCTAGCCCTGGCCCTAGCCCTGGCCCTAGCCCTGGCCCTAGCCCTGGCCCTAGCCCTGGCCCTAGCCCTGTCCCTGTCCCTAGCCCTGTCCCTAGCCCTGTCCCTAGCCCTGTCCCTAGCCCTGTCCCTAGCCCTGTCCCTAGCCCTGTCCCTAGCCCTGCCCTGCCCCTAGCCCTGTCCCTAGCCCTGTCCCTGGCCCTGGCCCTGTCCCTAGCCCTAGCCCTGTCCCTAGCCCTGTCCCTAGCCCTGTCCCTGTCCCTAGCCCTGGCCCTAGCCCTGGCCCTAGCCCTGGCCCTAGCCCTGGCCCTAGCCCTGGCCCTAGCCCTGGCCCTAGCCCTGGCCCTGGCCCTAGCCCTGGCCCTAGCCCTGGCCCTGGCCCTAGCCCTGTCCCTAGCCCTGTCCCTAGCCCTGTCCCTAGCCCTGTCCCTAGCCCTGTCCCTAGCCCTGTCCCTAGCCCTGTCCCTAGCCCTGTCCCTAGCCCTGTCCCTAGCCCTGTCCCTAGCCCTGTCCCTAGCCCTGTCCCTAGCCCTGTCCCTAGCCCTGTCCCTAGCCCTGCCCTGCCCCTAGCCCTGTCCCTAGCCCTGTCCCTGTCCCTGTCCCTAGCCCTGTCCCTGTCCCTAGCCCTGTCCCTAGCCCTGTCCCTAGCCCTGTCCCTGTCCCTGTCCCTAGCCCTGTCCCTAGCCCTAGCCCTGTCCCTAGCCCTGTCCCTAGCCCTGTCCCTGTCCCTAGCCCTGTCCCTAGCCCTGGCCCTAGCCCTGGCCCTAGCCCTGGCCCTAGCCCTGGCCCTAGCCCTGGCCCTAGCCCTGTCCCTAGCCCTGTCCCTAGCCCTGTCCCTAGCCCTGTCCCTAGCCCTGTCCCTAGCCCTGTCCCTAGCCCTGTCCCTAGCCCTGTCCCTAGCCCTGTCCCTAGCCCTGTCCCTAGCCCTGTCCCTAGCCCTGTCCCTAGCCCTGTCCCTAGCCCTGTCCCTAGCCCTGTCCCTAGCCCTGTCCCTAGCCCTGTCCCTAGCCCTGTCCCTAGCCCTGTCCCTAGCCCTGTCCCTAGCCCTGTCCCTAGCCCTGTCCCTAGCCCTGTCCCTAGCCCTGCCCCTAGCCCTGTCCCTAGCCCTGGCCCTAGCCCTGGCCCTAGCCCTGGCCCTAGCCCTGGCCCTAGCCCTGGCCCTAGCCCTGGCCCTAGCCCTGTTCCTAGCCTTACACACTCGAGAATTAGACACCCCAATGCTGTACTGCATGAGTGGGCCACTGGTTCCATACAAGCTGCTTCTCAGATCAAACTTTATCAATGGCAGCTGTGCTGGTGTATGCTAGCTGCAACTGTTGCCGTGCGTATCGACATCTATGGAGTGTTCTTTGCGTTGAGTCTGGGGCTGCTGCTCGTAGTCCCTCGGAAAGTCGTTTTCCCATTCTGGATCGGATACCTCATCGTCCATGGCATGCTTCTGGTGGTCCAGTACTTCTTCCTGATGGGCATCCCTTCAGGGTACTGCCTTACCAACTCTGGAGAAGGCAAGAGCTGTTGTTGTTGTTGTTGTTGTTGTTGTTTACGGTCAATAATCTGTACTGTATCTGACTTACGCTACACTATATTCATGCACACATGCACGCACGCAACATGTATGCACACACATGTACACACACACATTGTACACACACACATGTACGCACGCACACATATACACACACATGTTACACACACACATATACACATGCACACACACATACATACACAGTGTATCCGTGGAGCTCGTTTTCCAGCAGGATTACCTATCCTGTGTCTTTAAAGAGGTGGCTGTTCCTGCCAGCAGACCAAGACCAGATTCTGAGCAGGAACCTACTCTACGGTACGCTTCACCATAAGTGTGTGTGCTCTCTACATGCACACATGCATGCTGCACACTGACCACTTCTTGCTTCACCATAATGGCGAGATATTTGCCTGAGGAGGTGCTTGTGTATGTGGTGGCCAACACTAGGGTTTACGGGGGTGGGGGGGGGGGGTGGGTGAGATTCTAACTGTGAAAACTACGAGTGTTAAATGGTATTCTGTGATCAGGAGAGGGGTTGGAGCCATACAGGGATAGCGTGGGACAGAGGGCTGGGTCTGGGGCTAGACAGGATGATCCCACGTGTGTGTACATGACCATACTTAACCTATTTTGTTGCATCTGATCACCAGTGCTACTCAGTGTTAACACTGACTGTATCACTTGTGTAACACTTAATCACCATGTTTCATTCCCCTCCTTCGCAGCCGACTTTTTGGTCTACGTCCTTGTCTGTCTCCAGGCGACAAACTTCCTGAACAATCCCCTGAGGGCTGCCTCCTCCGACCACTATCGCCTGCCTGCTGATGTCCTGGACTTCATCAAGTGTAAATATGTGCTGGATTACTTCAAGGTTCGGTTGCATGAAGAGCTAATACTACATGACACACGGTTGTTAGGGGTGCACTTATACATAGCAGCAGTCATAAAGAAAATGGCCGCCTAATATCGAGCAGCTGCTTTTAATTAAGCAATGCCACTGTGCAGACATATCAATTTGGTGTATGTACATGTACTGTAGGTACGTACGTATGGCTAGCTTAGTATGTACCAGAGAGATGGAGAGTCAGAGAGATGGAGAGTGGTTGAACCGTTGCAGGACAGAGGCTGGGGAGGGTCGGATGTGAACATCCAGTCTACAGATTTATCTCGTCACTAGCAAGGAATAAGCTGACTTTTTAAGCAGAGACGTAGTCACGATCGACACTTGGCAAATAGAGGCCAGACCCAACAAGTACAGTAGCGGTCAAAAATAACTTTACGTTGCGTTTCTGTACAACGTACGTGGTACGCTCGAGCGTTTAAAAAACAACACACGAGCTACCATTTAAGAACGCACGGAGAACGCACGCACGAACGTTTAAATGCACCATCGTTGTTTATTTTTTACCTCGATCTGACACGTGACAAAAGGAATACGCGCGGCTAAATTCTATTTAGGTAACATTAGTTTAGGTAGCTCTGTCAAATCGATCAGAAATTATCTGAGGATACTATTCCCAAAAGAAGTAAGTGCTTGCTCTTGATGTGTTGATGTACTTTTTCAATTTTGTGTCTTGCTAGCTCAGCTAGTCCCTTTGTCTGAATAAATTTTACTTGCTGGTAGCTTAGATTTGTTGTTGCTATATACTTCAGTGCTAATTCTTTCGCTTTTTGCCAACATTTCCAACCAAATACTTTGGTCTTTGTCAGGAATCATCTGGTTGACAATCTAAGTAGCTCTATTTTCACTAGAGCTTGATCAGAACATACTTGTATATGAGCTAAAGTTGTTGCACACAAAATGGTCTTGAAGACCTCCACACCTGTTTGTCAAATGTAACAAGCTTGGATTATGTGAGCAGTGGCTGTGTATGTCTTGATATTTTGGCTGCATGAGAACTGTCGCCATTATATGATGTATCCTGTGTTTTTTTGGGGTGGTGGCTCCAAAAGGGGGAAGCTAGTCAGCAACTGTTGTGTGACTAATAGCACTTTAGATGTTGGATGTCTGTGGTTTGTAAATGCAGGTATCCAGTCCGAGGATGGAGATGTCAAACGGGCCCAGAAGATATAAACCAACAACTAGCTTTACACCTACACTAGTAACATGACCTTTACTTGCCTTGTCAATATTGTCAGATAACAACTGCTGCACCAAACCACACACAAAGATGTTGCATAAATTAAAATACACATTATCAATACCCAGTAGCACTGCTATTTAGTTTGATGTGAAGAATCGCCTCAACCTTTGGGGTAGCAGAAGCTTCACAGTACACTTGTCAAACCAGATGATATTCTCAAATGCACTCCCTGCCTTGCTGACAAATTGCTGTGCCCCTCTTGACCTGGAGTGTGGGAGACAAAATACAGTATTTTTAAATAACCAAAAAAAACCTGGTTACTTGAGGTCCACCAGGGTTGAGCTCTGGCATGCAAGTTATGTGTATCTGCTTATATATCGCCCATGTCGTCTCAAATAGGTTAAGAAGTACCCATAAGCCAAATCATTACTTTGTTTGCCTCAGAATCGATGGCAATATGAATTGCCATGCAGCAATGTACAACCACTCGATGTTTGTCCTACACCAAAGCTGGCACTCATTGCTTTGAAAAAAGCCTCTACTGTAGTTAGTAGTAGTAGGCCATATTGTCAATGTAATATAGTATAGTTTTTGTAATGCTCTGCATAGAAAGCCATTTCAGGTTCCTGACTTCATATTCCTTGTAAGCTACCAGTTTTCTATAATTCATGGCATGGCACAAAAACTTAACCTGCCACGAGCCTTGACAACCAATTTGCTCCCTTGAACAAAAGGTTGTGCAGGTAATGTTTCAGGAAGCTCAGGTCATCCTACCTAGTTAACTGAATCCATCAATATCTTGGGTGCTTCACAGCTTAGGCTAAGGTTCAGAATTCTTTGCTTTTGCTTCTTGTAGGACGATACACAACAGCGCGAGAAAGAGAGCTGTAAGCTATTCGAACGAACGACGAAACGTATCACGTGAACGTTTATATAATGAACGCATGCGTACAACGCACCTACGTTTTATAAGCGATTGGAAAAACAGTAAGGAACGCACACGCAACGCTTGCTCACAAAACGTAGTACGTACGTTGTTCAAAAACGCAACGTAAAGTTATTTTTGGCCGCTACTGTATATACCAGTGCTTAACAAAAAGACGTTTTAACTTAATACCAGTAGAACAGAGAGGGTTTGTGGTATTACAACCTACAATTCCCAGTGGTTATATTGTACATGCAGCTCTTTAGCATCTAGCATTGTGCGCGTGTGTGTGTGAAAGGGGGAGTGGCACCAATTTATTCTTCGGTTTGGATCTGCTTTCTTATTTGGTTCACTTTTCCTCTTTCTATTAAAATATATATTTTTAGACGCGTGCTGAGCAACAACAGAAACGTGATTTAATTTTTTAATTTGTCGTCGAGTGAAGCGAGGAGACGACTATAATCATTAGAAACTTTTTTTTGTCTCAGGCATACATGTTCATCACACGGAATGATAAATGGCCTCACCATATACATGTGTGTGTGTGTGTGTGTGTAGCTCGCGACATCGTAATTCTGTGCATGCGCTTAATTGTACCACACTAAGAGACGGTTCGGTGTGACAATGGAACCAGGTAAAGCAGGTCAAACAAGAAAGATGAAAATGGCAGCGAGAAAGAGCCGTGCTTGCTATAGAAACTGAGGAACTTAGTAGAGCTATGTCTGCTAATCAGAGGAAAGGAGAAGAAGAGAGCGAGATGGAGAGCAGAGTCTGCTGCAGGGACGGGGGAACAGAGGAGAGCAACTCGAGGACGAGAACAGGGACAGAGACGGGGGAACATGCAGGGATGAGGGAACAGAGGAGAGCAACTCCGAGGACGAGAACGGACAGAGACGGGGGAATATGCAGGGACGGGGGAACAGAGGAGAGCAACTCAAGGATGAGAACAACTAGAGACGGGGGAACATGCAGGGACAGGGGAACAGAGGAGAGCAACTCAAGGATGAGAACAACTAGAGACGGGGGAACATACAGGGACAGGGGAACATGCAGGGACAGGGGAACATGCAGGGACAGGGGAACAGAGGAGAGCAACTCAAGGATGAGAACAACTAGAGACGGGGGAACATGCAGGGACAGGGGAACATGCAGGGACAGGGGAACAGAGGAGAGCAACTCAAGGATGAGAGCAACTAGAGACAGGGGAACATGCAGGGACAGGGGAACAGAGGAGAGCAACTCAAGGATGAGAGCAACTAGAGACGGGGGAACATGCAGGGACAGGGGAACAGAGGAGAGCAACTCCGAGGACGAGAACGGACCGAGACAGGGGAACATGCAGGGACAGGGGAACAGAGGAGAGCAACTCCGAGGACGAGAACGGACAGAGACGGGGGAACATGCAGAGACAGGGGAACATGCAGGGATGGGGGAACAGAGGAGAGCAACTCAAGGATGAGAACAACTAGAGACGGGGGAACATGCAGGGACAGGGGAACAGAGGAGAGCAACTCAAGGATGAGAACAACTAGAGACGGGGGAACATGCAGGGACAGGGGAACAGAGGAGAGCAACTCAAGGATGAGAACAACTAGAGACGGGGGAACATGCAGGGACAGGGGAACATGCAGGGACAGGGGAACAGAGGAGAGCAACTCAAGGATGAGAGCAACTAGAGACGGGGGAACATGCAGGGACAGGGGAACAGAGGAGAGCAACTCTGAGGACGAGAACGGACAGAGACGGGGGAACATGCAGAGACAGGGGAACATGCAGGGATGGGGGAACAGAGGAGAGCAACTCAAGGATGAGAGCAACTAGAGACAGGGGAACATGCAGGGACAGGGGAACAGAGGAGAGCAACTCAAGGATGAGAGCAACTAGAGACGGGGGAACATGCAGGGACAGGGGAACAGAGGAGAGCAACTCTGAGGACGAGAACGGACAGAGACAGGGGAACATGCAGGGACAGGGGAACAGAGGAGAGCAACTCCGAGGACGAGAACGGACAGAGACAGGGGAACATGCAGGGACAGGGGAACAGAGGAGAGCAACTCAAGGATGAGAACAACTAGAGACGGGGGAACATGCAGGGACAGGGGAACAGAGGAGAGCAACTCAAGGATGAGAATAACTAGAGACGGGGGAACATGCAGGGACAGGGGAACAGAGGAGAGCAACTGGAGGACGAGAGTAACACAAGAGTGCTGCTCTGCCAACTTACACAGAATATTGTCTTCCTGCACTCGAGCAGCATCAGGTGCAAGCTAACGTGTGTTCATTCCCCTCGGGGAAATGTCTGCCATTGTGAATCCAACCCGCAAAGTTCGCAAGACACCCAATGTTTGAACATGCCCTGGTTTATCAGTTGTTGTACCCTGTTTGTTGGTTGTTACATAGTGTAACACATGACCTGATCTGTTTGTTGGTTGTTACATAGTGTAACACATGACCTGATCTGTATCCACGTTATATGTAGTAGTCACTAACTAACATGGCTTTATATGTTCCATCCAATCTATGAATCTGCCCAATCTATAGATTGTGCAGCACAATCTATGAATTCTATAGATGGCATCCAATCTATAGATGGTGCTGCACAATCTATGAATGCCAATTTATTGCCTGCCAGTCAATACACTTCAAAACAGACACCCTTTGCAACAGAGAAACAGAGAAAGTGATGATTGCAACTGAGAGTGTAATGATGTAAGAAAAAAGTGTTACTGAGAAAAAGTTCCACATGGACTTGGCAGATAAAGAACTGTGACATGGCAAGTGTAGCTAGAGCAAAAAAAGATATTTGAAGAATATTGCTCTGTCAAAAAAGATATAATGCACAGTTTGTAATACCCACAAACACTCGCACAACTGCTATAGTCCCCAAATGTAGAGAAACTTTCCTCACAAACAGCTCTTCTTTTCGTGGGAGTAGCGCGGGCTTTGTAAATTCCCATCGACTATCCCATATTGTGTGGGTGGGTTTGGATATTTGGCTTGCACACTCGCTCAGTATAACTAGTCGATGATAAGTACTGGTCGATATGTTCCATACTGGTCGATATGTTCCATCCAATATGAATCTGTTGCAAAGGGTGTTAATATGCTACCATGTTTTGAAGTGTATTGATTGGCAGGCAATAAATTGACATTCATAGATTGGCATCCAATCTATAGATTGGGCAGATTCATAGATTGGATTGAACATAATTATACATAAGGGACTCTTCTAGCTTGTTCATACTCTGTGGTGCTAATCTTATCTGATTGGTTGACATTTGCCTCACATGAAGCAATGCACACATGTGCTATAACCATTACATCATCATTGTACCACTTTTACTGGTCTCCTCTCTCCCCTTGTCCCCTCCCCTTTTTCATTTCCCCCTCCTCCTTCCTCCCCCTCCTTTCCCCCATCTTCACCCTCCCTCACGCCACTTCACCACACCCCCAATCACATTCCATTTCTCACCGACAACAGCACATTTTCTTCCAGTACTTCTTCTGGGTCTCCATTTTCCTCATCTTCGTGACCGCTGTCGCTCGGGTGAGCTTCCTCGGCGTCGTGTATCTCATAGCTCTCTTCTTCTTCCTCTATCGTGGACAAGAGATGCTGAAGGATCGCAAGTCCAAGCGCCATATCAGGTGAGATAATTGAATTCATTGATAAAGGAGCTAACTAAGGATAGCAGCTGCTCCATGTAGAGAAGCTGTGGAGTGTGGCTAGCTACTGCTCCATGTAGAGAAGCTGTGGAGTGTGGCTAGCTAAGCTCTCCTCTTGCTTCATGTGTATAATTATGGTTCATGTTCCTGCTGACTCAGCAATAACCTGCCAACCGACCTCACTTCTAAATGAGGAGAGTGATGGTGCTATATAAGGCCATGAAGCACAGGGGCAGGGGGGGCCTATGAATGTGTTCTTGTTGCTATGGCGAGTGTGGTAAACAATTGCAATGCCCTGTCGAGCAGATTGAATGTGTTCACGGGTGACATGTCTTGTGCCCCCTTCAATTTGTTGTTGTGAAGCCCCTACAACCTGCAACATCAGTCCCCTTAACCTCAGATATTTTAAGCCCCCTCAACAACCTTAAAAATGAAGCTCCCTCAACATACCGCCCCCTTAGCATCTTTGTATCCTATCCACAAGAGATACTCTTTTAAGTTGGAAGTCTAGGCCTGTCCACACTGCACACTGGAATCCTCCTCTAAGTTGGAAGTCTAGGCCTGTCCACACTGCACTCTGGAATCCTCCTCTAAGTTGGAAGTCTAGGCCTGTCCACACTGCCCTCTGGAATCCTCCTCTTAGTTGGAAGTCTAGGCCTGTCCACACTGCCCTCTGGAATCCTCCTCTAAGTTGGAAGTCTAGGCCTGTCCACACTGCACTCTGGAATCCTCCTCTAAGTTGGAAGTCTAGGCCTGTCCACACTGCACTGGAATCCTCCTCTAAGTTGGAAGTCTAGGCCTGTCCACACTGCACACTGGAATCCTCCTCTAAGTTGGAAGTCTAGGCCTCTGCACACTGGAATCCTCCTCTAAGTTGGAAGTCTAGGCCTGTCCACACTGACCTCTGGAATCCTCCTCTAAGTTGGAAGTGTAGGCCTGTCCACACTGCACACTGGAATCCTCCTCTAAGTTGGAAGTCTAGGCCTGTCCACACTGCACTGGAATCCTCCTCTAAGTTGGAAGTCTAGGCCTGTCCACACTGCACACTGGAATCCTCCTCTAAGTTGGAAGTCTAGGCCTGTCCACACTGCACACTGGAATCCTCCTCTAAGTTGGAAGTCTAGGCCTGTCCACACTGCACTCTGGAATCCTCCTCTAAGTTGGAAGTCTAGGCCTGTCCACACTGCACACTGGAATCCTCCTCTAAGTTGGAAGTCTAGGCCTGTCCACACTGCACTCTGGAATCCTCCTCTAAGTTGGAAGTCTAGGCCTGTCCACACTGCACTGGAATCCTCCTCTAAGTTGGAAGTCTAGGCCTGTCCACACTGCACTCTGGAATCCTCCTCTAAGTTGGAAGTCTAGGCCTGTCCACACTGCACACTGGAATCCTCCTCTAAGTTGGAAGTCTAGGCCTGTCCACACTGCACACTGGAATCCTCCTCTAAGTTGGAAGTCTAGGCCTGTCCACACTGCACTCTGGAATCCTCCTCTAAGTTGGAAGTCTAGGCCTGTCCACACTGCACACTGGAATCCTCCTCTAAGTTGGAAGTCTAGGCCTGTCCACACTGCACTCTGGAATCCTCCTCTAATATGATGATGTACTAGTACACATGTGTGCAAGGTTTTAATCAGGTGGGGATGGGCAAGAATGCTGAAGTGCTCATGACTTGTCTGGCACTAGAGCAGACATGGCAGCCTTTCAGAATTACAGGAGCTAACCTTCAGAGGTGAAGCATGTGCCTGGATATGCACATCTGTGCATAGGTAGCTGCAGTTTTGCCTCACGAGCTGAAGCTGCAAGGACCTGGCAGTGGTGCAGAACAGCAGGTTCAAACTGACTTGCGGAGCAAAGGTCAAGAGAGTTTATAAGCTCTGTGATGCTCTCCTGATCCTCTGGGACAGTGAGAGTGTTTGTAAGAAGACATTATCACACAATCCTGACAGTAAAAATGAGCTCAACAGCTCCATGATTGGCTGCCCATCGGAGTTGGGATTTGGTGTTCATGATGGTGGGCAGTGCTGTGACAATCTGTTTTATAATGCAGACAAGAGCATAACGACTGAAGTCACAAATGGAACGAAACGACTCTGCTTTATTTTGATCACCTTGGACCGAGAGCCCTGTAATGGTCGAGTTGAAATCACTCAATGCAATTGGTCACATGAAAAGTAGATCTGAACACACATGTACAGTATGTTAAGTTACAAACATCTGAAGTGAACCTGGCTTTGGTGGGTGTTGCCTTGTCTCGTGACTGCGAGGATGATTTTGCTATGTTGTGTGCTGGTGTGAGTCTTTCCCCATGCTTGTAGCTGGGCTCTCCTGCGCTGGTTCTCGTGGATGATACTATTGCTACGGGTGTGTCTGCAGGTGAGTCAGCAGCTTCGTATAGTCCGTGTAGTGTGACTCATTGCCCTGTCTAGTAATGTAGCAGGTACATTGTCTTCACTCCTGTGTGTGGGTGTTGTGTGTGATGTGGTGAGAGAGTGTGTGTGAGAGAGTGAGTGTGTGTACATATGTGAGAAAGTGTGTGTGTGCGTGAGAGAGTGAGTACATGTATGTGTCGTGAGTGAGAGAGTGAGTGTGTGTGTGTGTGAGGGAGTGTGTGAGTGAGAGTGTGTGTGTGTGAGAGTGTGTGTGTGTGAGTGTGTGTGTTTGAGTGAGAGTGTGTGAGTGAGAGTGTGTGTGTGTGAGAGAGAGAGAGGGTGTGAGTGTGTGTGAGTGAGAACAAAAGAACTTGCTTTACCAGTAACTTATCTAGTAGACAAGATTAGGTGAGTACACTAAAAGGTCCAATGGGAAGGATCTGTGTCTGGATGTCGTTGTTGAACATGCATGGACATGAGCATGCATGGACATGAACATGCATGGACATGAACAGCCTCACCAAGTGAAAGTGCTGGTAATTGACTTGTCTTTGTATGCTGTGTCATCCATCTTTGTGCAGTGTATGGCTTGCGTTTTTTTTGAGGATGACAAGCTAGGGGAGTGCACAGCTATCATCCTCTTCAATGGGGCCTGCAGTAGCCACTTCTACTATGGTGAGGGATTCGGACCCAGTGGGAAGAATGGGCGGGGCACCTCCCGTTAATGATGATTGCATTCCCAACCGACTAAGCACAATCACAGCATAGTATATATGACTGTCGTGTGATGTCATGTGATTCATATGAGCACATGTGACTCATATGATCACATGTGATGTCATGTGACTCATGTTAGCACATGTGCCTCATATGACTCATATTAGCACGTGTTATTTCTGTGATGACATGTGACTATCATATGAGCACATGTGCTGTCTTAAGAGCATATGCCTATTATGTTAGCATATGGATTCAAGTGAGCATGTAACTAGGAAGTGGGCGTGGTCAGGGTACATGTGCCCCCTCCCCCACTCAAAAAATAATAAGAACAAGTGGCAATTAAGTGGTAATTAACACATTTCCCCAGTGTTACTCTCCCCCCCCCCCCCCCCCCCCCCAAGAGACAATACCCCCAGATCAAACCCTTGTAACTGTCATGTGAGCACAAGGACCTCACTACCATACTATTACAATGACGATTGTGTGCATTTCTGGAACTGAGATGTGACATTTCACCTATGTAGGTATCGTGGAGCGCCAATGTGAAGCTAGCAACATTGGTCTGTGGGTGGATGCCTTCAACTTCGGAGTGATCACCCTTCAGATCATTGTCATGGATGCGTGTTATACGGAGACGATCAGAGAGAGCCTCATTGAGAGTGGGATCAACGCAGCCAAGTACGTGCATGTGTCTGTGTGGTACGCAGGGAAATGGTTGGAAGGAAACCATGTTCAACACATGTGTCTAGTATTGCAACAAGCTTTCGTAGGATATCCTGGAGTTCCCGGGATACTTGGGATATCCCGTTTCCCCTAGTGAAGGTGACTATCACCACAGATCCTGGAAACATGCTTGGGTTATGTATGTCTAGGTGTGTATTCTGGTGGTCTGGCAGGCTAAGGGAAGTCTCAGTCATGTGAGCATCGTAAGAAGGGTCCAAAGTGTCCTGGGATATCCTAGGAACGGTTCAGTACTGGATATTCCTTGCACAAGCATGTTTGTAAGATGGTTAGATAGAGGCAGATACAAGTGTGGGTATTATGGGGTGTACATGTGTGGGTACTATGGGGGGTACTATGTGGTGTACATGTGGGTATTATGAGGTGCACATGTGTGGGTATTATGAGGTGCACATGTGTGGGTATTATGAGGTGCACATGTGTGGGTATTATGAGGTGTACATGTGTGGGTATTATGAGGTGCACATGTGTGGGTATTATGAGGTGCACATGTGTGGGTATTATGAGGTGCACATGTGTGGGTATTATGACGTGTACATGTGTGGGTATTATGAGGTGCACATGTGTGGGTATTATGAGGTGCACATGTGTGGGTATTATGAGGTGTACATGTGTGGGTATTATGAGGTGCACATGTGTTGGTATTATGAGTTGTACATGTGTTGGTATTATGAGGTGTACATGTGTGGGTATTATGAGGTGTACATGTGTGGGTATTATGAGGTATACATGTGTGGGTATTATGAAGTGCACATGTGTGGGTATTATGAGGTGTACATGTGTGGGTATTATGAGGTGCACATGTGTGGGTATTATGAGGTGCACATGTGTGGGTATTATGGGGTGCACATGTGTGGGTACTATGGGGGGTACTATGTGGTGTACATGTGGGTATTATGAGGTGCACATGTGTGGGTATTATGAGGTGCACATGTGTGGGTATTATGAGGTGCACATGTGTGGGTATTATGAGGTGTACATGTGTGGGTATTATGAGGTGCACATGTGTGGGTATTATGAGGTGTACATGTGTGGGTATTATGAGGTGTACATGTGTGGGTATTATGAGGTGCACATGTGTGGGTATTATGAGGTGCACATGTGTGGGTATTATGAGGTGTACATGTGTGGGTATTATGAGGTGTACATGTGTGGGTATTATGAGGTGTACATGTGTGGGTATTATGAGGTGCACATGTGTGGGTATTATGAGGTGTACATGTGTGGGTATTATGAGGTGCACATGTGTGGGTATTATGAGGTGCACATGTGTGGGTATTATGAGGTGCACATGTGTGGGTATTATGAGGTGTACATGTGTTGGTATTATGAGGTGCACATGTGTGGGTATTATGAGGTGTACATGTGTGGGTATTATGAGGTGTACATGTGGGTATTATGAGGTGCACATGTGTGGGTATTATGAGGTGTACATGTGTTGGTATTATGAGGTGCACATGTGTGGGTATTATGAGGTGTACATGTGTGGGTATTATGAGGTGTACATGTGTGGGTATTATGAGGTACACATGTGTGGGTATTATGAGGTGCACATGTGTGGGTATTATGAGGTGCACATGTGTGGGTATTATGAGGTGTACATGTGTGGGTATTATGAGGTGCACATGTGTAGGTTTCGAGATGTTTTTGACCAGAAGGTAGAAGAGAAGCAAACTGCTGCTACCAATGAGAGAATGGAAGAGTTGAAGGACTTGAGAAGGAGGTTAGTGTATTTTGTTGTTATTGTTGCTTGTTGTTAGTGCATTGTTGAAGGGTAGCTTGTTGTTAGTGCATTGTTGAAGGGTAGCTTGTTGTTAGTGCATTGTTGAAGTGTTGTTTGTTGTTAATGCATTGTTGAAGTGTTGCTTGTTGTTAGTGCATTGTTGAAGGGTAGCTTGTTGTTAGTGCATTGTTGAAGTGTTGCTTGTTGTTGATGTGTTTGTTGCTTTTTTTTGGCTCAAGTGTGTGCTCAATTGTGTCTGTTAGAGAGCAGCTGTGATAGGATAACCTGATGTGCATGTATGCACTGTATGTATGCATGTATGTGTGTACTGTATACATGTATGTACTGTATATATGTATGTATATGTATGTATGCACTGCATATGTGTATGTATATGTATGTACTGTATATATATATATGTATGTTGTATGTATGTATGCACTGCATGTATGCACTGTATGTATGTACTGTATATATGTACTGTATGTATGTACTGTATGTATGAACTGTATGTATGAACTGTATGTATGAACTGTATGTATGTACTGTATGCATGCACATGTACTGTACATATGTATGCACATGTACTGTATGTATGTACATGTAGGTTCCCTTTAAAACTACAGGTACCATAATTGCATACATTACATTGTACAGTGTATGTATAGTTTTTCATGACAGTTAGAATGTCACATGACTTTGTGTGTGTGTGTGTGTGTGCACAGGGCTGGAGAGTTGGAGGTCACAGGTAGGAGCGTGGACCACGTACTTCGTAGAGGAGGTGAGTGATGTGGGATATGTGAAGGCACTGGCCCCTAGTGTGATACATGTGAAGGCACTGGCCCCTAGTGTGGGACATGTGAAGGCACTGGCCCCTAGTGTTGGACATGTGAAGGCACTGGCAACTAGTGTGAGACATGTGAAGGCACTGGCTCCTAGTGTGGGACATGTGAAGGCACTGGCTCCTAGTGTGGGACATGTGAAGGCACTTGTGGGACATGTGAAGGCACTGGCTACTAGTGTGGGACATGTGAAGGCACTGGCCCCTAGTGTGGGACATGTGAAGGCACTTGCTCCTAGTGTGGGACATGTGAAGGCACTGGCTACTAGTGTGGGACATGTGAAGGCACTTGCTCCTAGTGTGGGACATGTGAAGGCACTGGCTACTAGTGTGGGACATGTGAAGGCACTTGCTCCTAGTGTGGGACATGTGAAGGCACTGGCTACTAGTGTGGGACATGTGAAGGCACTTGCTCCTAGTGTTGGACATGTGAAGGCACTGGCCCCTAGTGTAGGACATGTGAAGGCACCGGCTCCTAGTGTGGGACATGTGAAGGCACTGGCTACTAGTGTGGGACATGTGAAGGCACTGGCCCCTAGTGTGGGACATGTGAAGGCACTGGCCCCTAGTGTGGGACATGTGAAGGCACTTGCTCCTAGTGTGAGACATGTGAAGGCACTGGCCCCTAGTGTGGGACATGTGAAGACACTGGCTACTAGTGTGGGACATGTGAAGGCACTGGCTACTAGTGTGGGACATGTGAAGGCACTGGCCCCTAGTGTGGGACATGTGAAGGCACTGGCTCCTAGTGTGGGACATGTGAAGACACTGGCTACTAGTGTGGGACATGTGAAGGCACTGGCCCCTAGTGTGGGACATGTGAAGGCACTGGCTACTAGTGTGAGACATGTGAAGGCACTGGCCCCTAGTGTGGGACATGTGAAGGCACTGGCTACTAGTGTGAGACATGTGAAGGCACTGGCAACTAGTGTGGGACATGTGAAGGCACTGGCTCCTAGTGTGGGACATGTGAAGGCACTGGCCCCTAGTGTGGGACATGTGAAGGCACTGGCTCCTAGTGTTGGGACATGTGAAGACACTGGATACTAGTGTTGGACATGTGAAGGCACTGGCCCCTAGTGTGGAACATGTGAAGGCACTGGCTACTAGTGTGGGACATGTGAAGGCACTGGCCCCTAGTGTGGGACATGTGAAGGTACTGGCCCCTAGTGTGGGACATGTGAAGGCACTGGCCCCTAGTGTGGGACATGTGAAGGCACTGGCTACTAGTGTGGGACATGTGAAGGCACTTGCTCATAGTGTGGGACATGTGAAGGCACTGGCCCTTAGTGTGAGACATGTGAAGGCACTGGCTACTAGTGTGGGACATGTGAAGGCAGTGGCTCCTAGTGTGGGACATGTGAAGGCACTGGCCCCTAGTGTGGGACATGTGAAGGCAGTGGCTCCTAGTATGGGACATGTGAAGGCACTGGCTCCTAGTGTGAGACATGTGAAGGCACTGGCCCCTAGTGTGGGACATGTGAAGGCACTGGCTCCTAGTGTGAGACATGTGAAGGCACTGGCCCCTAGTGTGAGACATGTGAAGGCACTGGCCCCTAGTGTGGGACATGTGAAGGCACTGGCTACTAGTGTGGGACATGTGAAGGCACTGGCTCCTAGTGTGGGACATGTGAAGGCACTGGCTACTAGTGTGGGACATGTGAAGGCACTGGCCCCTAGTGTGGGACATGTGAAGGCACTGGCCCCTAGTGTGAGACATGTGAAGGCACTGGCCCCTAGTGTGGGACATGTGAAGGCACTTGCTCCTAGTGTGGGACATGTGAAGGCACTGGCCCCTAGTGTGGGACATGTGAAGGCACTGGCCCCTAGTGTGGGACATGTGAAGGCACTGGCCCCTAGTGTGGGACATGTGAAGGCACTGGCCCCTAGTGTGGGACATGTGAAGGCACTGGCCCCTAGTGTGGGGCATGTGAAGGCACTGGCCCCTAGTGTGGGACATGTGAAGGCAGTGGCCCCTAGTGTGGGACATGTGAAGGCACTGGCCCCTAGTGTGGGACATGTGAAGGCAGTGGCTCCTAGTGTGGGACATGTGAAGGCACTGGCTCCTAGTGTGGGACATGTGAAGGCACTGGCTACTAGTGTGGGACATGTGAAGGCACTGGCCCCTAGTGTGGGACATGTGAAGGCAATTGCTCCTAGTGTGGGACATGTGAAGGCACTGGCGTCTAGTGTGGGACATGTGAAGAAAGAGGAAAGGTTGATGATCCTATTCCTGACGTCAGGAGAGGAGTGGTGAAGAGCATGATAGAGCCAGGAGAGTAGTGACGGGGAACAAGTGCCTACAGAAAGAAGAACATCATTTGAATAGGGTCTTTATAGAGAATTGTTATTCGCAAGCCATCATCAACCTTTCCTCTGCAGGTCCATCAAACTGACCAATCGCCAACAGTGGTGGTCGAGATGGGCCTTACGGGGTTCCTTCCCACGGCAGTGTAGGAGTGTTCTCACTTGTTTGAGAGAACTTTCTCTGTTAATATTGAAGCAATCCTGAGTTTCTGAAATGTTTCCTCCATTGGGCCCAAGCCTCTGTGTTTTTTAAAATTTTAATCGAATGGTTGTGGTGTTTCCAAGCTTGAGCTAGCCATCCAAGCCTCTGTGTTTTTAAAAATTTTAATCGAATGGTTGTGGTGTTTCCAAGCTTGAGCTAGCCATAGTCAACCATTCCGTATCTAGCGATCTGTCTATCAAAATTGTAACAGCTAATGCTCAGAGCGAGTACAATGTAAGTTCTAAGTCACTGCTACCATCACAGCGTATTTTAGCAAGATCAAGTCACATGACCTGCACATGAATCAGTCTCTGGCTAAATATAGAATGTAAATTAGACAACCAAGGTTTAGAAAATGTTGATATAGTGTTGATACAGTGTTGATGGGATCGTGCCACAACCAACCACAAGTAACATGAAACGATTCCCATGATGAATTTTGAATGATGAAATTTGTTGTTGTTGCTGTTGACTAATGTACTAAGCGTTGGTCTTGTATTACATACTTGTAGTTCGAATGCCCAAAGACATCGAATTGAAGCACTCGTGGGAAGTGGCGGACAGTTCAGACAAGCGCAAGAAGGACACCTACTTTGAAATGGATCAACTCAGTCCACATCCCAAGTCGAAAACCACCGACCAATCAGACGAAACCGACGGCACTGACGAGGAGGAGGGGGAGAAGGATCTTGAAGGGAAGCTAAGCCAAGCCTGGAACTGGGTTGTTAAGATAACCATCCTTATTGTCGATCAATTCACGGAATGGCTGGAAGAGAGAAGTGCCCTTTACCGGGAAGTTGTCCAGGCAGTGCAGGAATGTAATAGTGCCTCGGAGCATTCCGAGTCTATACTCTCACAAGGAAATGCACCAGTGGGTGTCGAAGATTCAGAACAACAACAACAACAAGATGTACACGTTAGTGTCAGCAGTGGTGACGAGGTCAAACCGAAGGGAAAGGAAGCAGCCAGCGGGAACGAGGTGTCCCTGAAAGAAACACCGAGAATAAGCAATGGCAACTCTGAGCCTGGCGCAAGCTACAATTTTGACCACCGTGGAAACATCCTAGAGACGCAACTACACCTGGGGCCGTCCGAGAGCACTCGGAGAATCACAGAGAGCTATGAAGCCGACATTAGGGACAAGGCCAGCGTGTACACCCGACGAGTATCTCGGCTCTTCAAGGCCCTATATTACATGTTCCTTTCGCACTCTGAGTATGTGGCATACTTCCTGCTCATCCTCAACATCATCCTGAACGGGAGCGTCCTCTCGTTGATCTTCGCAGTGTTGCTGTATGGCTGGGGCCTTCTGTCCACTCCCTGGCCATCCAAGCGGTTTTGGCTGGTGCTCATCTTCTACTCCATGACAATGCTCGTGATCAAGTATTGCTTTCAGTTCCGCAATATCGATTGGTGGTCCAAGTATTTTGTGAAGGGGAATGGGCTCTATTTGCCGAGGGTGATCGGTATTGAGTTCCGGACGCATTTCTTGAATAACGCCACGTGGGATATGCTGCTGCTGATAGCTCTGCTCATTCATAGAGGACTGCTGAAGGTTCGTGTGGAGTTAATGGGAGGGTATAGGGGATAGAGGGGAAGGTGGGAGGGGCGGGGGGTGGTGGGGGGTTAGGAGGGGTAACAGAGGATGTGAAGGAATGACCCAATGGGAGATGAATAAATATAACTTAGAGAGACAGTTCGTAGATACTGGCAGGGGAAACGTTCATGGGTTGTCTAGTGTATTGTACAGTATATTATATAGTGTGTAGTGTATTGTACTATATACTGTATTATATATGGTATAGTTTATTGTATATGTAGTGTATTATGTATGGTATTGTATAGTGATTGTATATTGTATTATAGTTTATTGTGTAGTGTATTATATATGGTATTATGTAATGTCTAGTGTATTGTATAGTGTATTGTATATTATATATGGTATAGTGTAATGTATACTGTATTATATATGTTATAGTGTATTGTATACTGTATTATATATATGGTATAGTGTATTGTATACTGCATTATATATGGTATAGTGTATTGTATACTCTATTATATATGGTATAGTGTATTGTATACTATATTATATATGGTATAGTGTATTGTATACTGTATTATATATGGTATAGTGTATTGTATACTGCATTATATATGGTATAGTGTATTGTATATATGGTATAGTGTATTGTATACTATATTATATATGGTATAGTGTATTGTATACTGTATTATATATGGTATAGTGTAATGTATACTCTATTATATATGGTATAGTGTATTGTATACTGTATTATATATGGTATAGTGTAATGTATACTATTATATATGGTATAGTGTATTGTATACTCTATTATATATGGTATAGTGTATTGTATACTGTATTATATATGGTATAGTGTATTGTATACTGTATTATATATAGTGTATTGTATACTGTATTATATGGTATAGTGTATTGTATACCGTATTATATATGGTATAGTGTATTGTATAATGTATTATATAAGGTAGTGAATATTATATATGGTATAGTGTATTGTATACTGTATTATATATGGTATGGTGTATTGTATACTGTATTATATATGGTATAGTGTATTGTATACTGTATTATATATGGTATAGTGTATTGTATACTGTATTATATATAGTGTATTGTATACTGTATTATATATGGTATAGTGTATTGTATACTGTATTATATATGGTATGGTGTATTGTACACTATTATATATGGTATAGTGTATTGTATACTGTATTATATATGGTATAGTGTATTGTATATATGGTATAGTGTATTGTATACTGTATTATATATGGTATGGTGTATTGTATACTGTATTATATATGGTATAGTGTATTGTATACTGTATTATATATATGGTATAGTGTATTGTATACTGTATTATATATGGTATAGTGTATTGTATACTGTATTATATATGGTATGGTGTATTGTCTAGTGTATTATGTAGTATATAGTAGACCACACCCTCTTCTGCTCTTTCTTGTACCAGTACGTGGATTCTAACAGGACACCGCGAATATTAGACCCCTTGAATGTGGTAGCAGAGGGTTTGGGGATGATTAGAAAGAGGTTCAGGACGGAGAGCAATGGGAGGAGCCAGGGGGTTGAGTGGGCGGGGGAGGGGGAGGAGAGAGAAGACGGTGTGTGAGGAGGTTTCCTTATTGTGTTTGCTCTGCCTGCAGCAATATGGTCTGTGGAGAAATGAAGGGAAATTCAGCATCTCAAACATCTGGTAAGTGCACGGGCACAGCAGGTGTGAGTGGGTGTGAACTGCACCTACTTAATTATTGTTCTCAGCAACTACCAGTTGCCATGTACAACATACATGTACATGTAGTACATTATTATTGTTGCTGTTATACTTGTGCATACCAAAAATGGTAACCATAGCGATAAATATGTAAGTGTGCAGCTAGTGAGACAGTCAGCAGTAACTTGTATGGACTAGTGCACTGACTGCTGCACTGAATGCTGCACTGACTGCTGCACTGACTGCTGCACTGAATGCTGCACTGAATGCTGCACTGAATGCTGCACTGACTGCTGCACTGAATGCTGCACTGACTACTGCACTGACTGGTGCATAAGTGATGATTCTATTGACATTCATGCAGTTACGGGTATTCGAGGAGCTTGGACCACTCCAGCAATGTTACACACATATGTACTTACATAGATGTCAGTACATGTCCACTTTCCTTCCACCAACTGCGTGGGACATACAGTACCCTCAGGCACCCATCACACCTCCAAAGCTGGTGGGGCTCTCTATTCCCCCTGTCTTCATGCACACACCCTATGTGTCCCCCCACATACATGTAGGTCTCGGTTTTTGTTGGAATTCAAGTTATTCTTCAAACGACTGGTTGACCCCAAGATCTCGCTGGGTAACAAGGACTACTACGTATCCATGCTTATCTGCGACATCCTCTGCTTCCTCACTATTGCATTCGGAGTCAACTCCTTCGGAGTAAGTGAATGAGTATTTCTCACGGCCCACGCTCTAATTTTTGTGCATGTGGCATCTAGTGTGTGTACATGTGGTATCATGTGTGTGTACATGTGGTATCATGTGATATCTGTAGTATGCACATGCAGTGTGTGTGACATGCAGTATGCACATGACATACTTCTGCCTAACATATGGCTTGCATGTGACATCTGTATATAGCATGTGCCTGGCACATGTGTGTTGCAACACATGATGTGCATGTGACATCTAGCATGTGCATGTGGCATGCATGTGACATGTATAATGTGCACCAGATGTGCATGTGACATCCACAGAAAGCATCTGGCATGCATGTGACCTCTTACTTGTAACACATGACATGGCATGTGACTTACATGTGACCGCCATAAGTTGTTTGTGTGCATGCATGTCCATGTTGTATGAATTTCTATTAGCCTCTCAATTTTTGGTGTTTTTTTAATTTTCCATACTTCCCATACAGTAAGGTCTGGAATTTTCGAGGATTTTATTAACTCTATTGTTGCCATGGAAACCTAGCCTCATAGGTTAACTACATGTAGTTCTGAGCATATTATAAAAATTATAAAAAATTTGAACTTTATTTGTTTTGTTAGCCCAGAATCCTTACAATAAGTAGCCAGCTATCCAAGCAGTAGCTATCTCTCGTGGAGACATGAGTAGCTCACCATCCAAGAAGAGGCTGGCGGAGTAATGGAGGCAAGAGGAGCTAGCCATCCAAGCAGAAGCTAGTAGTTATGAAGACAAGAGTAGCTAGCCATCCAAGCAACAGCTAGCACAATTATGGAGACAAGAGGAGCTAGCCATCCAAGCCACAACTACATGTAGCAGAGTTATGGAGACAAGAGGAGCTAGCCATCCAAGCAACAGCTAGCAGAGTTATGGAGCCGAGTAGCTATGTAGCTCCCCCATCCCAATGGCACAGAAAAGACACGCCCACTTAATGCTCAGCTCCCATGAAGTACACTCCCCTCAATTTTTAGTTTTTTTAGAAGAGTTTTATGTGACAACAGATGATTAAAAACCCTCGAAAATTCTCACCCTGCTTGTTTTAGGTCTAATAGTAATGCCTGTAACTACAATAATTGAGAGGGATCTCCCCATATACGATCGTTATGGTTACAGTCTGTCAGCTCTCCTAATGTAATGGTGTCATCGTGCCCCCTCCTGCCCTTCCCTCTCTACAGGTAGGAACCGGGGAAGATTTGGCGGCAGTGGCAAACTTCATCCAATCCAACCGCATCCCCATAGCGTTCCTAGTAATGCTCCTCCTTCAATTCATCTCCATGCTAGTGGATAGGTGAGGTTATCCATTAGTGATCTCACCTACACTTCAACTTGCCTCCACCCAGTGTGGTGTCGGTCCAGTGTGTGTCCCCATAGAGCTATTGTCAACCTCCTTCAACCTGCCTCCCTCCAGTCCTGTGTTGGTCTAGTGTGTGTCCCCAATAGAGCTATTGTCAACCTCCTTCAACCCCAGTGAGATGTTGGTCCAGTGTGTGTCCCCATACAGCTATTGTCAACCTACTTCAACCTACCTTGACTCAGTGAGATGTCAGTGTGTGTCCCCATAGAGCTATTGTTAAACTCCTTCAACCTGGTGAGGTGTTGGTCTAGTGAGTGTCCTATTGTGTAACACATGATGTGTACACTAATCAACAACCGCCTGGCGGTGGTAATGCTGAGTTGTACATGATGACGAGATTATTTATGAGTGGAATGGCCTCCACACAATCTATTATGGTCTGTCTTGTCATGTCTATGCAGGGCCATCTATCTTCGCCACTCCCTCTTGGCCAAGATCATCTTCCAAATATCTCTCCTCCTAATATGGCATGCTTGGCTCTTCTTCATCCTGCCGAGTGTGGAAGTCACAAACAGGTCAGCCACGTCCTCGTGCACATGTAACATCACCACACCCACAAAAGTAGTTGCCACCAAACATCAGCCACTCCTTACCCTATAAAAAGTGAGAGATCACCAGGTGTTGAAGAAGGGTGTTTGTTAAGCCTGAAACACCGTCCTTGACACCCTGTATATAGTAGTACAGGCGTGTATGCAGAAGTCACATTAATAATAATATCAAGAGCGCCACAGATACGATTAAGTCTCATCCGGTATATATAATAGTGGCCATTGAAGTCTGTATATATTGTGTTAATAGTACATGCATATATATAATAGTGGGCCATTGAAGTCTGTATATATTGTGTTAATAGTACATGCATACATATAATAGTGGCCATTGAAGTCTGTATATATTGTGTTAATAGTACATGCATATATATAATAGTGGGCCATTGAAGTCTGTATATATTTTGTTAATAGTACATGCATATATATAATAGTGGCCATTGAAGTCTGTATATATTGTGTTAATAGTACATGCACATATATAATAGTGGGCCATTGAAGTCTGTATATATTGTACGTGCATATATATAATAGTGGGCCATTGAAGTCTGTATATATTATTGTGTTAATAGTACATGCATATATATAATAGTGGCCATTGAAGTCTGCATATTGTGTTAACAGTACGTGCATATATTTACGTGCATATATATAATAGTGGGCCATTGAAGTCTGTATATATTGTGTTAATAGTACATGCATATATATAATAGTGGGCCATTGAAGTCTGTATATATTGTGTTAATAGTACATGCATATATATAATAGTGGGCCATTGAAGTCTGTATATATTGTGTTAATAGTACATGCATATATATAATAGTGGGCCATTGAAGTCTGTATATATCGTGTTAATAGTACATGCATATATATAATAGTGGGCCATTGAAGTCTGTATATATTGTGTTAATAGTACATGCATATATATAATAGTGGGCCATTGAAGTCTGTATATATTGTGTTAATAGTACATGCATATATATAATAGTGGGCCATTGAAGTCTGTATATATTGTGTTAATAGTACATGCATATATATAATAGTGGGCCATTGAAGTCTGTATATATTGTGTTAATAGTACATGCATATATATAATAGTGGGCCATTGAAGTCTGTATATATTGTGTTAATAGTACATGCATATATATAATAGTGGGCCATTGAAGTCTGTATATATTGTGTTAATAGTACATGCATATATATAATAGTGGGCCATTGAAGTCTGCATATATTGTGTTAATAGTACATGCATATATATAATAGTGGGCCATTGAAGTCTGTATATATTGTGTTAATAGTACATGCATATATACAATAGTGGGCCATTGAAGTCTGCATATATTGTGTTAATAGTACATGCATACATGTATATATAATAGTGGCCAAGCCTGAGCCATTGAAGGCTTTAAAATTATCGACTGTCTTTTACTTCTTGTTCATATTTTTCTGTGTTGACGTTTTGCTGCAGACCATTTACACACAACACGGCCGCTCAGTTCCTGTACTTCTTCAAGTCCTGCTACTTCATCATCTCCTCCCTCCAAATCGTCGCTGGCTACCCCACCAGGGTCATCTCCAACTTCTTGGCTACCAAGTACACCGATGTCTCCTGTGAGGAGTTTGTGTGCTGTATGGTTTGGAGTAGCAAGGAAAGCAGAGGGGGATGGGGGAGAGGGGAGGCGGAAGTGCGATGGGGGTTTGAAAATTTGCCAAAAGGGAGGTAAAATTGGATGTACTGTATGATGTACGTACATGAGAGAATCTTGAAGATGTTGGACAGGTCAGTGGCATGTGACCTAGCCTGCCACTCTTGCAAAACTCAAATGAGATGTGGAAAAAATTATAATAATGATCTCTCATCAAACTCGGTTAACATACATGTAGATATTGTAACTACTTTCTCAATAGTCAACTTAAAAAAAGAAGAATTCTCGATATTTCTGCTAGATGCTCTAACTTTCATCAGATGAAGGCTAGAGCTGCATCAGGAATATTCCTAATGAAGGCTAGAGCCATCAGGAATATTCCTGATGAAGGCTGGAGCATCTACAGTAGTGATGAAGATGAAGTATGCTGGAAATCAATTTTCTTTCGACTGAATTTTTTCCATCCCCCCTGCTTGCTTTCTTCATCATGTTTTAGTGCCTAATGAACACGCTCGTTTTGTAGAGATGCAGTAATAAGTTCAAATTGATTTTTAACTATATGCGTACAATTACAGTCAAGCTGAGCAAAGTAGTGAGTGAAGGTGCATACAACTACAGTCAAGCTCAACAGCTGGAGCAATATAGTGAAGGTGTGCACTGATATGTGCCAAAACCTTTTTATTACGTTCATTATTATTATTATTATTATTATTATTATTATTATTATTATTATTATTATTATTATTATTATTATTATTATTATTATTATTATTATTATTATTATTATTATTATTATTATTATTATTACCACTACTATTGTTAGTATTATTATTATTATTATATTATTATTATTATTATTATTATTATTATTATTATTATTATTATTATATTATTATTATTATTATTATTATTACTACTACTACTACTACTACTACTACTACTACTACTACTACACTACCACTACTACTATTATTATTATTACTATTATTATTATTATTACTATTGTTAGTATTACTATTGTTAGTATTACTATTGTTAGTATTACTAATAATAATATAATAATAATAACAATAATAATAATTATAATATAATAATATAATAATAATACTACTAACAATAGTAATAATAATAATAATAATAATAATAATAATAATAATATAATACTAACAATAGTAATAATAATAATAGTAGTATTAGTAGTAGTAGTATTAGTAGTAGTAGTAGTAATAATAATAATAATAATAATAATAATAATAATAATAATAAAAAGGTTTTGGCACATATCAGCGCACACCTCCACATGTTGCTCCAGCTGTTGAGCTTGACTGTAATTGTACGCATATAGTTAAAAATCAATTTAAACTTATTACTGCATCTCTACAAAACGAGCGTGTTCATTAGGCACTAAAACATGACGAAGAAAGCAAGCAGGGGGGATGGGAAAAATTCAGTCGCAAGAAAATTGATTTCCAGCAACTTCGTCACATTTTAGCGCCTAGTGAACATGCTAGTTCTGTAGAGTGGGGTTTTCTCTAGCCACAGATACAATTTTAACTGCTAGCACTTTCCAATTAGGAACCACTAGTTCACGCACTTGGATTTTGAGGTACAGTAGGCACCACAAAAAACTTGGCGTTGCGTTTAAACCGAGCATTGGTTCAGCGTCTAAACGCATGCGTTTTCCAACCGGCTAAAAAGAATGTACGAAACATTCAGACGCACAGACATTTAAACACATGGTTTAGCCGTCTAAACGTTTAATTAAAACGCATGAAACGTTAATTATTTTTAGCCGGAATATATCGTAGGGAGTTGCACTTAAAAGGAGTTGCATGTGGCAGTCATTCGTTTAGCGAATGGTGTACAAGAAACAGCATCTTAAATTGAAGGCACCAACTGTGTCAGGACTTAGCCTGGCGGTTTGATAGCGGGAGACCTACAAAGATAACGGCAGCCATCCGAGAGGTAGTGGAACAAAAGATGCGAAATAATGACTGCCTTCCAGCTGCACGAGCACCTCAAGAACAATGGCTACCCAATGACCATTCTTCAGTGTAAAACCTCAGTCGGAGGGTCCTACTGCCAGTTGGCAAGAGAATTAACTAGGTTCGTGTTAGTCTTGTTTGCTTGGGATTCTTAAGGCTGTATGCTGACTTAATTTAGCTGATAAGGAGACTGGCTTAAAGCTCCATGGG
This sequence comes from Cladorhizidae sp. MBARI D1340-BT2, assembly GCA_028752905.1. Taxonomy (NCBI): domain Eukaryota; kingdom Metazoa; phylum Porifera; class Demospongiae; order Poecilosclerida; family Cladorhizidae; species Cladorhizidae sp. MBARI D1340-BT2. The sequence continues at coordinate 6,044,530 of JAQNBH010000018.1, read as the reverse complement.
GCTCCTACTTGCTTGCTATGGGTGAGGGACTCTCCTGATCTAAGCTTGTTTGTAGTTTCTGCTGAAGCTTGAGTGCCCACCCTGTTGGTGTAGTGGCTGTTATTATTCCCCTTACAATTAAATAAACATTTACAGATTTGTTGCCTTGATGTGAATAAAATTATAATCCCCAATTGCATCATTTAGGTTGGTGTGGCCAATACAATTCATGGGTACCAAGGGTTTGTGAAGGTCATATGGACAGACGAATGCAGTCCCAGCTTGAAACCCACTGAAGCTTGTCATAAGAAGATTGGTCAACCTGAAAAGAACAATATCCTGATGTTTTTTAATTTTAATATGAGCAAATTCTATATACAAATAGGTAGTTCTAAATTATATTTTTAATTTACATAATGGTTGTTACAGAAGTCTGACAAAAAAAACCAGTCGATTAAAGACTTGTGAACAAACACAAATATTACATGAACAGCAAATCATTTCTTGGTTTGTAGTCCCATCCTGTTTGATGCCAGTTGAATTGCCTCCAGGCATGTTCTGGGATGTGAAAGTCCCTACCTTCACTCTGCAGGCATCCCCCAGTAAGGTGCCCCAGAGCTTTGCCTTGTGGGACAGAGACGGAGTCGGCCTCCATGGGCCAAAATAAACAAATAACACAACATGAATCAATTCTTGATGAAAATATGTAGCTTAATTAGTACTAGAGAAGTACCATCCAGTATTCCATTTGTTCTAGCCAAACAACTAAAACTCAGCTCGAACAGCTTGTATGGATCAAGCGGATTCCAGTTACACCTAAGTTATATTATAGCAACAGTAAGAGGAGGAAACTTACTTGCTTACAGACCTTTAAACTCTACTGAAATAACTGTTACGAAATAACTCTGACAAACAACTCCAGCCGACGCTCTCTAAAGAACAAGTAACTGGAGTTCGAGCTTGCCCCGCTTTTTCCCCTTCAGTTCACGTGGTGGTCAATGCGAGTGCCTCTCTCGATTATAAAAGTAGCGTGTGTTTGCAATAAAAATGCAGCGACCGTTCAAACGCTCTGTACTGTACGTTTTGTCAATGTTTCTTTGGCCAACGGTCATGTGTTGCACATACGTTGGGTTTAAACGCAATGCCAAGTTTTTTATGGCACCTACTGTATTCCCACTTAGGCTAGAGCACACAGAGAGATCTATCATTTGAGCTATATATGAAGTTCATACAGTGAAGTGTGCAGAATCCATGGAGCTCCCAAGTACTAAGCACAAGGTTTTGCTAGTACTTCTATTTATAATTTAGACCCGAACATAAGTCCACTTTAAATATATATATATATAATCTCTTGTATTCGATCTGTAGTGTTTGTAGCTCTATCAATCACAGTTTTAATTAAAGCCATTCATGACTTGATGCTGGAAAGTAGCGATAAAAAGGAATTTAAGAAGTTATTTCACTTCTCATTCAAACCTGCAATATGGAAGAACAAAAAGTATACCACCAGAAAGCATACTGGACTGGCTACATTTTGGTATATACATCAGGACCGCAAAGATGTGGTACTTTATAATAAAACCACTTGGTCAGATGTGATCGACCCCTAACATCCTAAGTTAACATCTCTAGGAAATGATAGTTTCCCATTATGAAGGACCTGCACTCTGTCGTGCATGCCACTGACCCGATTCCTAACCAATGCACAATAGGCAGACGGAAAGATCCACCTACTTGCTTTGGGAGGTTGGGTTGAGAAGTTATGGGTCCAAGAACAAGATGAAAGGTTGAAACCGCCGGACCTTCAGGTGGCTCTTTTAAGAGCATACTCTTTGTTAGACACATCGTTTGTTTCGCCAGACTTTAGTGTTTAACCTCTACACTGCCGAGCTACGTGATCCCCTCCACACACACACACACACACACCTCTTCCTTGTTTCCCTCTGCACTACATCTGCATAGATGTGGCATTCAGTGTGTACCGTCTGATTCCTCTGCTGCCAGAGCTGAGAGAGGTGATGGACTGGGTGTTCACTGATACAACACTCTCTCTCCTCAACTGGCTCAAGGTTCAGGAGATCTACGCTCAGCTATACCTTGTCAAGGTCCGCAGGGAGCGAGAAAAGGTCAGTAAGTAAGCAGGAAGTGAGAAAAGGTCAGTAAGTAAGCAGGAAGTGAGAATAGGTCAGTAAGTAAGCAGGAAGTGAGAAAAGGTCAGTAAGTAAGCAGGAAGTGAGAAAAGGTCAGTAAGTAAGCAGGAAGTGAGAAAAGGTCAGTAAGTAAGCAGGAAGTGAGAAAAGGTCAGTAAGTAAGCAGGAAGTGAGAAAAGGTCAGTAAGTAAGCAGGAAGTGAGAAAAGGTCAGTAAGTAAGCAGGGAGTGAGAAAAGGTCAGTAAGTAAGCAGAAAGTGAGAAAAGGTCAGGAAGTAAGCAGGAAGTGAGAAAAGGTCAGTAATTAAGCAGGAAGTGAGAAAAGTCAATGTAAGCCTGTAGACAAGTTCTCAGCATGATCTGCTGTTGTTGATAAGTTGATATTTACATCGTTGCTAATTTGTTGTGTTAATTATTTAGTAGTGGCAATTACTATTTGTGTCACATGGCAGTTATGCTGGTGTTGAAGTGGGTGTTGACGTTGGACTCGTTTGTGATGATGTTTGTGTTGTGCTATTTTGATTTTAATGTGTCTGTGTTAATATTGATGACATTGTTGATATTGGCATTAATATTGATGTTTTGTTGAGATGGTATTGTGTTGTTTTAATTTTGGTGTTTGCATTAATATTAGTGTTAATGTTGATATTAGTGTTAATGTTGATAGTGTATTGGAATTAGTGTAAATGTTAATAGGATTGGTGCTAGTGTTAATGTATCGTTGATGTGTTGGTATTAGTATTAATGTTGATAAGTGTTGGTAACTGCTAATTTTGATAGTGTTGGTATTAGTGTTAATGTTGATAGTGTTGGTGTTAATATTAATAGTGTTGGTATTGGTATTAATGTTAGTTGGTGATAGTGTTAATGCTGGTTAATGTTGGTGATAATGATGGTATTGCAATTATTGGTGTTAATGTTTGTGATGGGGCCAATATGGATCTTGACATTTGTGTTAGTGTTGATTTGGTGTTGGTCTAGTGTTAATGTTGGAGGTAACTCCTTTGCTACTGTGTGTATATTCATGTTGCTATTTCCCCCTCTCCCTTCATCGTCCCCTTTGTTGCCGTGGTTCCCTCTGCCCCACGATGCCTTCCAATGTCAACACACTTTCAGAATTATCCACGTGACTTGGGACAGAAGCAAGGCCTGCTGACTAAAATTGGCCTTGGTGCTGTGTTGCTCTCCGCTCTGGTGCTGCTCATCTGGGGGCCATTGCTCTTCATCTCTCTAGTGAGCAATGCTAGTCCTCCCAACTCTCCCACTGAGATCAACGTCCGACTAAACTTGGCAGGGTTTGAGGTATGTTGTGTGTGCATGCGCGGTATGGTGAGGTATGTTGTGTGTGCATGCGTGGTATGGTGAGGTATGTTGTGTGTGCATGCGCAGTATGGTGAGGTATGTAGTGTGTGCATGCGCGGTATGGTGAGGTATGTTGTGTGTGCATGCGTGGTATGGTGAGGTATGTTGTGTGTGCATGCGTGGTATGGTGAGGTATGTTGTGTGTGCATGCGTGGTATGGTGAGGTATGTTGTGTGTGCATGCGTGGTATGGTGAGGTATGTTGTGTGTGCATGCGTGGTATGGTGAGGTATGTTGTGCAGGCACGCACGGTATGGTCACTTGGCTAAGCGGGATTCTGGGATTAGGTTTATTTGAATGCAAGAATAGAGTGCAAGAATAACTGCAGATGTTGTGTGTGGTGGGGCATTGCATGCACATGAAGATGTCTGTGCGAATATTTTCAACGCGGTGTGTGCATGCAACAACCGGCCAACTAACAGCAAAATATAAATATCCATCTCTTTTGGGTATTATGTCTCTTTTGGGTATTACCACAAACACACCCACACAAACATGCATACAAACACACCCACACAAACGCACATACAAACACACCCACACAAACACACATACAAACACACCCACACAAACACATACAAACACACCCACACATACAAACACACCCACACAAACGCATACAAACACAAACACACATACATCTTAACAAATTTTCTATAGGTTACAGTATAAAGTTATGTAGTAGTGGGCTTGAGTTAATGAGCTGATACTCTACAAGTAAAACAGTGACTTGCTGGGTGTGAGCTACAAACTGATTAAAAGATGTCCCTGGTCATCAATTGGCTGCTAATTGACTCCCCCAAGTTGCAGGGTTGGAACTTGGAGGTGGACAATAACTCGGCAGTTGCTTGGCCAGATTTGAGTGTCCTAAACCTGTCTCATCTATCATTCTTCTGTGTGTCTATGCAGCCTCTGGTTCATCTCACAGCTCAGAATGTGTCCATTACGAAACTTAATGCTGACCAATATGTCCGCCTTACCCAATACTTCATGAAGAACTCGGATGTTAATGTAAGTTGACATGCAAGATGTTGTTATTGTTGGTATTATACTGTTGTTGTTGTTGTTGTTGTTGTTGGTATTATACTGTTGTTGTTGGTATTACTGTTGTTGTTGTTGGTATTATACTGTTGTTGGTATTATACTGTTGTTGATGTTGGTATTATGCTGTTGTTGTTGGTATTACTACTGTTGTTGTTATACTGTTGTTGTTGTTGGTATTGTTCTGTTGTTGTTGGTATTATACTGTTGTTGTTGTTGGTATTATACTGTTGTTGTTGTTGGTATTGTACTGTTGTTGGTATTATACTGTTTTTGTTGGTATTATACTGTTGTTGTTGGTATTATGCTGTTGTTGTTGGTATATACTGTTGTTGTTGTTGGTATTATGCTGTTGTTGTTGGTATTATACTGTTGTTGGTATTATACTGTTGTTGGTATTATACTGTTGTTGGTATTATACTGTTGTTGGTATTATGCTGTTGTTGTTGTTGGTATTATACTGTTGTTGTTGTTGTTGGTATTATACTGTTCTTGTTGGTATTATGCTGTTGCTGCTGTTGTTGTTGGTATTATGTTGTTGTTGGTATTATACTGTCGTTGTTGTTGGTATTATACTGTCGTTGTTGTTGGTATTATGTTGTTGTTTATACTACAGTGTTGTTGTTGCGTACAGTACTGCTTGGTCTATCACTCGTCCACTCCTCCCTCGCCTCTCCTTTCCCTCCTCCTTCCCCTCTGTCTTCACCTCCCACTCCAACTTTTCCTGCTACCCTCTCCCTCTCCTCCACACAGTTGGGACCCTTATTCAAACAGCAGTTAACTAGTGCTAACTTCAAGCGTGTCAAGTTGACAGGTGACTCCACCGCTCTGTGGATCATCAGTCCCCCTGCAAGAAGCCTTCTGGTCCAGCAGCTGGAGAACGTTAAGCGGCATGCAGCCAACATCATGCTGGAGTTCTTGTGGACAATAAGCAGGTCAGCTACTAATCCTCGACCATGTCAGGATCATAACGCTTCTTTAATAATAACTGTTCTCTCTCGCGGTAGCTGAAAAGTAATGTTCCAGATATAAGCAGCACGCCATGCAGCTCAAAAATAAATGGGGGGGAGGAAATCCACAGATCAAAATGCAGGTAGAAAGCAACAACAAAAATCCATGTTGATAGCTTCGTCGTTAGAAGCTAAATTGTGGCTACATAAAGCTTAGCGCTCTAGTAAAATTCAATAGGTTTGAGGGGAGATAAGTACAAAGCACAAATGCAATTTAAGGGGTGGCGGGGGGGGGGGTAGGGATGAATTAATACTCCATAGCATAGCTCCAAATTGATGTTGAATGGTGGTGCGACTGCACAGAACTGGTGCATTAGAAAAATGTTTTATTATTATTATTTATTTCAAGCATTGCACAAAAGGCACATGCATGATGAGACTGCATTTGGGAGAGGGAAAGAGAGTGCATCTACAGAGCACCCTCTTGTCTTGTACGTGTGATGGTTGCTTTATTCATTTGTTCTAATGCATACATACTTTATGAAATGAGAGACTTTCTTTGAAGAACACTCATTTCCCAAGCACGAGCCACCAATCTGTGCTGCTAAAAAAAAATTTTTTTTGCATTTGTCTTGTTTGCAGAGATCCTAGCAGTGGAGACATAGCCGAAACAGTGTCAGGGTCAAAGTCGAGGATCCTGACCTATCCAAAAGACAATGACACCATTGACCATCTTCTTTCCAGCCTCAGCAGCTCAGAGTCGATCTCAATGCCAGTGTGAGATGTGGCAGCGATTTATGCTGCATTTATATCATGTTTGCTTCACTTTTTTTTTATGCGTGGGATTTCTCAAGCCTTTTAATTTGGTGTGTGTAGTGTGTAAAGGGGAGCCTTGACATTTGTTGTAAGGTCTGAGGAAAGAAGTTTGTAGCATAAAGTGATGAAACAGGAGTGATGTTGGTATCGGGTCAAAGAGTATAAAATTACCTGCAGAACGGCCATAAATCCATCCCAAACATGAGGTCTGCATTAAAGCATGAAGGCAGAGGCTAAGCATGTAAATGATTTAGTCTGTTTTTTAAACAATCTATTTTCTATGGAAATGGTCACTTTTCTCAGATCCCGTCCAAATTCAAAAATGGTGAATCTGATTTCAATGCCTACTCAAATATGCATGCAGAATGCAGGTTTTCCTTTCATAGGTAGGCATAGATATGCATGCAGAATGCAGGTTTTCCTTTCATAGGTATGCAGATATGCATGCAGAATGCAGGTTTTCCTTTCATAGGAAGCATAGATATGCATGCAGAATGCAGGTTTTCCTTTCATAGGTATGCAGATATGCATGCAGAATGCAGGTTTTCCTTTCATAGGAAGCATAGATATGCATGCAGAATGCAGGTTTTCCTTTCATAGGTATGCAGATATGCATGCAGAATGCAGGTTTTCCTTTCATAGGTAGGCATGCAGAATGCAGACTTTTCTTGTATATAAATGTCTATGCATCGTATGTAGTTGAAGGAACTCTCCCTCACTGTACATGTACTTAGCTATTGTATATCATGAAAAATAGTTGCTAAAAATAAGTGACATCTGTCTGACGTTGCCATTTGTGCCTCTCTTGCTCAGCTTCTCCCTAGACTTGCAGCAAAGATTGGCTGCTGCTCGATCGCCATAAGCTTCCAGCTTCACACCAACATGCTCCAAGGTAGCCCGTCTCAAAAGCTAGTTAAAAAACAACCCAGGAACTCTGCGAGGATGCTACGATCATATACATTGCTCGAGTTTGTGAGATCATTTACACTGGGTCTAGAGTTCATAGGATCGTTTACACTGGGTCTAGAGTTCATAGGATCGTTTACACTGGGTCTAGAGTTCATAGGATCGTTTACACTGGGTCTGTAGTTCATGTTTACACTAGGTCTAGAGTTCGTGAGATCATTTACACTGGGTCTAGAGTTCATGGAATTATTACTTGATGAATCTTACATATTAGCAAACCTCAGTATACTAGGCGATAGCTCTGGTGGTATCAGTTATGGCAAAGATGAGTTTAATAGTACATGACAATAATTATTCATCTAGTGTTTACTGTGTGTTGATGATCATCATCCGATGTTCTGTTGCCATGGTTATTTCACATGTAGGACGTTGAAGGAGTTGTTCCCTGTCGTCATTCAAGCTCCAGCTGCCAGCGCTGCTACTGAATTCACTGAGCTCACACGTAATTAAACAGCGACAACAGTAACAATAACACAACAAGAAGATACGGCAAACAAAAAATAATATTTGCAGGACTGTCAAGTGTTCCTATGTGCCTACAATTGTTGTAATTTGTACTTAAGAGAGAACTGTATAGAACGTTTCTCTCTCTCTCTTGAGGAGCTAAAAAAAATTAGGATTTCGCTGACTTGATCCTGGACGCAAAAATTGTGTTCTCCAAATATTTAGTACACAATAATACAGTTCCGTAAAAGCTTGAAAAATATTCCACGAAGTGATTCGATTACAGCAATCCCCGAAACTTTAGCTCCTCGGACAAGAAGGATATGTTTATACGTTGTAGAAATGCTGCAACCGTTTCTGACATGGTAATGATTGTGTGTCCCATTCACTCCCATGGCAGGTCACCTTCGGAATGATGAGGTTCGCTATATATCAGCAAACGTTCAGTTGAGCAAATCGGGAATTGAGAACTTCACCAAGGAGTGGTGGGGTATTACTCAGAATGTTACAAGCAATGGCTACATTTTGGGTGACGGCAACAATGAAGACAATGACTTTATAGAGATGATTATATACAGCAGCAACGTTGCACCTGCGCTGTTCCGGCAGGTGGCTGGGCTTGGGTGAGTGAAGAGGTTGATTAGGTGTTTTGTGTAGGTACAGCCAATTAGTGTGGGTGGGTGTGGCAGTTTGTCAAGCATATGCACTCACCATGGCTAAATTGTTGGACGAGGTTAGTGTTGGATGGGGTGTAAGTGTTCCTTCTACAGTAGTGTTTGGTATGGTGGGGAAAGAGGTGATAAGTGTTACGTTGTAACGGATTTGAGGCAAATTTATATATTTTTGATGTGTGTGTGTGTGTAGTATTGGAGGTCTCTACCTGTCTGTGGTACTTGTGATTGGTCGATTCATCCGTGGCTTTATTTCCAACCTGCCAAGTCGGCTCATAATAGACGAGATTCTCTATCCCGAGCCTCTCCTCAAGCTGTGTGACGATATCTTCCTCCTTCGGGAGAGCAAAGAGTTCAGTCTAGAGGAGATCTATGTCGGAAAACTATTTTATATTTTCCGCTCTCCGGAAAAAATTGTTCAGCTCACGGAAGAACCTAAATTGAAGAGAGATTAAGGACTAATTTACAAGTCGGCATTTTTGTAGTAATCTGTGTGTGTGTGTGTGTTATTATGTACAATATTTATTGTTTTTGTAGTTGTTTTGCATGTAATTTTAGCTGATGAATATGCTCAACCACGCAAATACCATTTTCCCTGCTCATTAGGACAATGACTCGTAGTGCAGATACCACACATTCACAATTACAATTATGTGCAAGCTATTTCTTTCACGCACACACTCACACCTAAATCTGTGTCTTTTTATTACCAATAGCTAAATCTCAACTATAAGTAAGGTGTTGTACTGGACTTAGCTACATGCTGGTACCAGCAGGCACTATTACTCCACACCAGACTGCTCACAGCAAGGTAAGGTGATACATGTGAAATTTCCACTTTTTACATGCAGTAGTCCTGTTGCTGGAGGTAAAAACTCCTTGGTAGTTTTTATTGAATTTCACTGTAACTCTGTAAAACCAATGCCAAACATCTAGAGAGTAGATTTAAGGGGGTGCTAGGGATTGGATTTAAATTTAATTTTTTTAATTTATTACTATTTTTTTATCTCGCCCAACTATGCTTCAACATACTGGAAAGGTGGATTCCAAGTTACAGAAGATTTGGATGCTCGATTCTGGACTTACAGTGGCTTTTGCACACACCATCCCCCCAGGAAGGCGATCAAGAAGCCTACCTGAATTCAGTGGGGACAATGGCATTTCCCCCCTTTTTTCCTTTTTTTCTTATGGTTACCACTTTAGAGCTCCATAGATTCTGTAAACTTCATGGTATGGACTTGATATATAGCTCAAAAGATAGGTCTCTCTGTGTGCTCTCTTTTGATACTAAAATATGTTTCATAGGTATAACTATAGGCAAGTTACTAGACTCTAAAGCGGAGCGACCTCAAAAGCTAGAATGCCTCAACCTCTGCCAAACTCCAGATTGCTAAGTGCCAAAAAAAATAAAAATGGTACGAGTGGCTAGAGGAAGCCCGCCTCTATGCAATCACCTTTTTGATTAGGCGTTAAAAATTTATTACCTGGTCAAGCGCGGGTAGAAAATTGAAGGCGTTGTAAAAGCAACACCTTCAATTTTCCACCCACACGCTTGACCAGGTAATAAATTTTTAACGCCTAATCAAAAAGGTGTTTGCAGGCGGGCTTCCTCTAGCCACTCGCACCAATTTCAATTTTTTTGCACTTAGCAATCTGGAGTTATTCTGGATGGGGACTTTGGGATGCAGGTTTTTGAGGTCCCTCCTCTTTAGGCTCTAGTAACTTGCCTATAGTTATCCTATGAAACATATTTTAGTATCAAAAGAGAGCACACAGAGAGACCTATCTTTTGAGCTATATATCAAGTCCATACAATGAAGTTTGCAGAATCTACGGAGCTCTAAAGTTGTAAACACAAGTTAAATAGGGGGGGGGGGGGAGAATGCAGCTGTCTCCCCTGTCAGTGCAAACCCAAACTTCAATGTTTACATTGCCATAACTTTTTTTGGTCAAAAATGTTGACTCCTTGCCTCCCGCCCACAATAACTCATTCGAATAAAAAATTTATGTCTAACATTTTATACCATTATGTAGCTCTGTCTTTACTCTACAAATTGAATGGTTTCAAAAAAAATTCATTGCCTCTTTTTTTAAGTTATTTATGATCTAATGATGATCTAAGGTAAAATTTTACATTTGTACTCGCCATAACTAGTGGATTTTTTTTAAAAAGATTCTAAACCATTCAATTTGTAGCACTATGCATGCTCTAGCCACTGAAGCAATTACAAGCCAATACAAAATACTAGTAAGGGTGGGGAGTGGGCGGCATCTTCTTCAATGGTGCTTGCTTCTTTGAGTTACCTTGAAGGAGGACCAATAGAAAGTATATGATTATGCATATCATTTGAAAGCATGACAAGTGGGCTATCTTTTGATAGCAAAATTATGTTCATAGGAGTAGAAACAAAAAAGTTATGATCAGTTGTATTTGAGGTTAACTTTTTTTTTAAAGTACCCCTAGCCTCCCCTTAAGTTGTAAAGAGTCGTTGAGATAATCCTGAGCCTGCATGAAATTATCACCTGTATCAGTTATATACTCCTTTGTCAAAGTTGATGCATGAAATTATCACCTGTATCAGTTACTCCTTTGTCAAAGTTGAAGTGATCATATATCTGCCACTTAGCCACTGCACCCGGGTAGTTCCCGGGTAGTAGGTAAGCCATAGAGAATTAAGTGGGTGAACTTTTATATTAGCAATTGAAATAATCATGTGAACCTCATTTAAGGATGAAGCCTCGCATTAAGACCAGGAAAGGGTACAGGATAGCGGACTTTATAAGCCTCGTTTACATGACATTTCCAGATCGAATCATGATTGTGATCCACCTATTGGGCGAGTAAGCTAACTACGCACGTGTAACCAGAGAGGCTGATTAGAATCTGAGGTTAAAGGCCCCATGTAAATCTGGCTGCAATTAGACATGGGACTAAGCATTCCAGTGTCATATTATAAGAGAGTGCAGTAGAAATTGAAAGAAGGTACAAATTGTGTAGCTACATGGTATATATTATATATATATATTTTCCATTATATATACATTTTTATATACAAGTTTGGAGTATATATTTATTGGCAATAAACATCACATTGCTTCCTTAATAATATATATTATATGAAGGGAAGTCTAGGACATCAGAGTGAATTTCAACTTGAAGCAAATGAGTGGATCACCTCGATCACTTGTGGCAACTATTTGCAAAGCATACCTTCCCTGTAGAAAATAATTCACAATGAGCATGAACACAGTTATATTTATCAAAAGCAGTAAGTATAACACCAACACAATGGACTTTGATTCAACAATTATTTATGGAAGGAGGTGTGCAAATAGTGAATTACACTTATCTAAAATTTTGCACCAAAAATTCAATAATAATTGGCTGATAAGAGATAGCCATTCTCTAACAAATATTCTCTAACAAATATTGACCAACAAATAGCCGCAGAATTGATTTTTTGTACTATGTGTGAATAATCTTGGCCACACCCTTTCCTTGTTAAACCTAAACTGCCAAAGTAGTTCAGGTTGTTCCGGCTCCTACGGCCGTGGGTAAGCACAGGGAGCCTTCCTATTCAGGCTCGGGCCATGTTGCCACCAGACCTACAATATGCCAGGTTTGCTTAATAAGTTCAAGGAGCAGGGAAAGATGTGAAATGGTAGACCAAGCCCAAAAGCTGTAGACAAGTTTCAAGTCCATCAATATAATATATAGAGTCGGCTAGCATTAATACCTAAGGCGGGACTAATCCATTTTTGGGACATTTTTTAAAAAATTCGTTCATAACTTTTTCCCCCTATATACTATGATGTTGAAATTAGTACCAAAATGCTGCTCATTCAGAGAGCTTTCCAATGGTATATTTAGTTTTGACCTAGCGCCATCCTGGTCAGAGTTGTGGACAGTTGTGGACACCAAGGTGATTTCACATTATTGCACTTTACTCAACACCTGTGTGACATAACCACTTACAATTTTGACAGCACTTAGAGAACCCACAGGCATGCATTTTGAATAGATGAAAACATAACTTGTAAAATGGATTTTTAAGAAAGGTCAGTAATTTGCTCATGATTAGCAACATTCCAGGGCTAATATCTCCCCCATAGATTTTTTTTAGTAGATTCTCTCTATTCAAATGAAAGAGTATGAAAAGAGCTTTCAAATGATATATTAAAAGTTGATATATGACAAAGCAAGGCTCAGTTATGTGCACACAAACTTGAAATAACTCATTTTGAGATAACGGCTCGTGAAAAAAGTACATTATTATGTTCTCTATCTTCCTTTCAGGTTCGTAACTTCGAATTTATGTAGTCAATAGCATGGAGAAAAGTGTGTATAACTTTGCAGTGAAGCCTTCAAATGCTCTGAAACTTGAAATAGAACTACTACATGAACTATACTATAGAATGAATAAATATCTTTTAAAAAATTGTTTATTGGGGAACAAATGGATTAGTCCCACCTTAACTCAAAATCATTCAAAAGTTTCCATACTTTCCTCATGCTCCACATAGGACCATCAATATGAAGCTATATACTGTGTACAATATAAGTTTTTCCAGGCATGCAATTAGTCCCAAAATAATTACAGCTTTAATAGTGTATATATACATCAAAGGAAACGTTGCCTTGAACCAATTAAGTGCCACCTACATAGCACAAACTCGGTATCGTGGGTGAAAAAATTAGACTGCATGCCCAATAAACGGCTCTATTGATTTAAAGTCGTAAAACGGGTTGGATGGGTGAGAGCAAAATAGCTGATGGTTGCAAAGGAAGACATAATGCTTGCAAGAAGTCGAAGTCAGCACAGATGAGAGTGGGTAAGAGACTATTGGGGGCAAGTGATACAGTAGCAGGAGTGACAATACGTGGAGATATGGCCATATGGGGTGGAGGAGAGGAGAGAAGAAATGAAGGTTTTTGTTTGGTAAGAGATTGCCTTCGTGAACGGTCTCTACCTGACCTTTGCCACTGTTTCTGAAAGTTCTTCTTCTGCAAGGGCACCTATGAACCACTCTGAATTCCTTTGCTCTTGAGCAAGGAGGTGCTCCTGGTCTTGCTGTAGATGTAGTACTGCATAGTTTTTGTTTGCTGGCCTCGACAGAGCTGATTATTATACCAACTGCAGCTTATTGTATTTGCATTCTATTATAGGAACAATAAATTTGAGAAGTTAATTCTTGAAAAATTAATAAAAATATAATTGTTACATAACAAACCACAATTATAGCAGCAGATGCAATCGGTTAGCATCAGGTTGTAAGTAAATACTGCCATTGCATCTTTTTTACTTACACTGGGAGTCGAGGGCTGTACTTCATCTCTGTAGTTGATTGTAGCTTGACCTGCCTTTATAGGACACTGTAGTCCAAGCTCTGTGCCGCATAAATCATAGGAATCTTTAGCTACGGTGATACTTATACCGTAAACAATCAATTGTGTTTTGATTTTAAGACTTCCACCTTTAACCTCTTCACCTGCAATAAAAATAGAAACAAGACAATGCCCTATATAATTATAATACTTATAGGGACATGTTTGTATGCTCTCTATATCACTGATTTGTCATTATCATGATCTGAAGTGTGCTATTTCGACGTCATGCGACCAATTTGACAATCTTAAGAAGACCAGGCTAAAATTTCTGTGGGGGGGGGAGAAGTCCTCACAAAACATGAGACTGAAGGTGGTGATGAGACAGCAAATCTACTTTGCCATATTTATATAATATATATATATTATATATTATAGTGTGTGTAAATCCAAGGATCATTAGGTAATCGTGCTATATGGACTTGTGTGTTAGTATGGGTGAAGCTGTTCAGAACACATAAATTATGAAGCATAAAATCCAGAACACCAACTTTTCTGCCAAAAAAATTATGCACATGTTTAGAAAGATACGTTAAAATTGGGTCATTAAGTCCCTACGTATATTCATATATACCTGCAAGAAACTCGGCGCCAAATAGCGAAGAGGTGCTTGGAAAATAGTTTCTAAATAGTGGATGCCATTTATTCTTCTAGCTAAACGATAAGGATACTGTACATACTTTTTTTGGTGTGGCAGAAAAAGGAGGAGTTGTTACACGAACAAGAAGAAACTAGAGCCAGCAGCCATCTTGAACTACACCCTGCCGACTACTTCACCCATGAATTGCAACGCACTCTCTCAAACTGTTCTCCCAGGTAGATCGCAAGTACTAGCAGAAGTTAGTCTCGCACACATGTTCTTCAAAGGTTGCCGGTTGCCTCTAAATACTCATGTTCGAGACAAGCGCTTCACAGAGATACTGCAGGATGCTTAACAGTGATGATTTAGAGAACAAAAGTGCCTAACAGGTGATATATGCTAATCGCCAGAGTGCTAACAACCAGGATAGAAAACCTGGTTAGCTAACTTAGCTAACCCATAATAGGTGAATTTCAATCCAGATTAAATTGAAGTGGTCTGGGAAATGCCCATGTATATATTAAAAAAAAAATTTTATGGTAGCTATAGCATGAGATAAATACTCAACAAATAGTGCTTAAAGGGGAACTCCCGCCTCCAAATGATATATATGTTTTTCTCTTTGCTTTCCATGGAAATAAATGCTTCTTTTCTTGCCATTTCACCATATCTTTTCCTGTTGTAGGTATGTCCATCTTGCAATGTAATAGGATGTTCTTCGTGGCTCTGATATACACTATAGCTCGTCTAGAATGTTAGAAAATGGCTTTAGCTATAACCAAGATACTTGGGAGTAGGCCTTGACTAATTATTCTTTTTTTAAAACTTTTCTTATATTCTCGTTATTATTCCTTTGCCTATTTTTTTCTTTCTTTCACCTATTATTCTTATTATGCTTGAAGAATATAAAACCGTTTCCATAACATGACAAAGTAAAGGTGTAATTGTCGTACTGTAACATCACAGATAATGGGATTTAGTCCTCTAGTGATGATTCTACGATGTGTAAATGAGTTTGTAAATGAGTTCGACAGAATGGAAAACTTCTGCCATAATAATTGTTAGCACATGTACCTAGTTCACTCTAAATAATGCTGTCATTGAAATTGCCTGCAGACCCTTTACCTAATCGCAATGCAGTGTGGAGAGGGGAAAAACAAGAGGAACAGCCAAAATATATATTTAGGAGAAGTAATTCTTTTTTTGGTCTGAACTTTTTTGGTCTGAATGTTAGCATGTTAGCCTATTATTTTTGGCTACCGAAAATTATGCTAGCATAATTAGTCAAGGCCAACTTGTTTACATGCTGAAATATCCATCTTTAACTATAAGGTTTGAGCATTAGCTTGCAAATGAGCCGACAAAAACTATTTCAAAACTCCATATTTATGTTTCTTAACCCCTCTAGCAGAGGATGGGTGAGTCTTAGCTGCAGTTCCTTAGTGTTCTCTCTATATCAGAGCCACAGGGAACAGCTTATGAGATCACAAGATGACCTAGAACAGGAAACAAGATGCAGAGTGGGAAAAAAGGTAGAACCCCTTCCTATTATTTTCGCAAAAAGTCTGATTAAATAATACGGGTGTTATAAGATTGTTTGTTTTTGTTTTTTGTTTTTATGTAGAGATTTTTTTTTAAAGTTTACAAAATCAAAATAGAATAAATTGTACATAAGAGGATTGAGAGAGAATCATTGTTTACGTAAGCTATTTCAGCTATTAAAAAAATATTTGTGTCTTACTAGGGCTAGGGCTAGGGCCTTACCAAGCATGAATGTAGCTTCCAGGTTTAAACTCTCCCCCTTTTTAGGAGGGTTGGGTGTGATACTCACTGCTATAATCTTCCCCAAATCACTCTCGGCTCCTAGGAGAACAATAAAAATACATGTAGCTGCGTGAATGACTTGTATTATAGTAAAGTTACCACAATTAGACCAGACCATGTTTCCGAAACTCTTGGATGCCTCAAACTTAGCGGTGTCATTACAGTTGATTCCATTCTCAACCAGAGGCCTCGCCCGGTCCCCGAAGTTCTCGCTCGATGGGAGTGCTGTTATTACAGCCAGAAGAACAGAGATTCCACACAGATATTTCAAGATCATTGTTGGTCGCTTGTGGTGGTGAAGGCAACACGCGTCGTTTTATAATAAATTTTTTTACTCATGCGCATTTGCATTTCCGCCTGAATATAATTTTTTTTTTACTCATGCGCATTTGCGGACGCGGAAGGGACGAAGGCCGCCACCAGGCTCAGAGATTAGGCAACTCTCTCCCGTGGATTCTGTTCGCCACCTGTTACAAAGGCTGTCTGTCTGCCTCTGGAGAGGCAATGCTACCCTGTGGCTAGGCAGCCTCTCCCCAGTTACTGCAGAGGTTATTTAGACTTTTAAGTGGGCTTTGTTTTAAGTAATGCATAATAATTATAGGATAAGGTGTTAATTATATGGTGTTAATTATAGGGTGTTACTTTTATAGGTTGTTCATTATAGGTGCATGTATTTATTATATATATATAGTGGACGAAGAACTCGGCATTTCCGGCATTTCCGCCTGACCGCTGTTACCGCAGTAGCTACAGTGATCACACTGACATATTTTCTAATGGGGCTTTGAAAAAATTGAAGCTAGTTGTGAATGGCATAAAATTAAATTGAGGGGGTGTCTGAAACCCCTGAATCTCCTCTACCTGCTTCACCACTATAGTGTGAGGTACATGTAGGCTTAGGCCCACTAGAGAAGCAGATGAGCATGCCACAAAACTCACAGGCCGAGTGCTTAGGATTGCATTTCTCTGAGTTCCATTTTTCTTTTGTGCTCCTTGCTGGGATCCTGGGCAGTGCTTAGGTCCTTGTCATGATGGGACGAGTAACCTTTATGTTGCATGCTAAGCATTATGCAGTATCGTGTATGGATGTTGAGCAAGATGTCAAGTCACAGTTTACTAAAGCTACCTTGAAGCTGCTGTAACTTTTGGTGGCAGATAATTGTCCAGGTGAAGGTACTGAGCCTAGCACCTCCTCCTTTAAGCTTACTTCCATCGTTACAGGTATCCGGTAAAGATACCATCATGGTTTTTGTCTGAACTGTTAAAAGTTTTTGATCTATTCATTTATTACATGAAATTGTTGCCTTGCTCTGAATTATGATTATAGTGAAACTTTTCATTATACAAGTAATTGGGATGGAGTTCACAAGTGGATCCAATTATTTGGATGGGTACAGGGTCTGTTTCAACTGTATGGTGAGTAAAGTGTGTGCCTGTCTGGAGAAGACGGACCAATGCATCCCACAGGCATTAGCAAAGCTGATGGACATGCCAACAGTTTGTCACGGAAACCTGGTGCCAAGTGTGTTTCATGTTCCTCACACTGATGTGTGTCATGTGCACATCACATGATAGGCTAAGTCAATTTATACAGTGATTTAAGGCAAGGTGATGCGTAATAAAAAATTTAAAAAAATTAAATAAGAAAAGATTATCAACAATAACTTTATTTTCTTACTGAAGTTTTTGGCTAGATGCTCTAACCCCCTCATCAGGTATTCTTGTTGTTGTTGTTGTTGTTAATCTCAATGAACTCTCTGTTGACACAATGACTTCCACTGAATTTTCTTATCCAAGTTTTTGCCTAGTTGCTCTAGCCCAGGGATTATTACTATTGTTGTTGTTGCTGCTGTTATTGTCGTTATATTGTTAATGTTTTTGTTGTTATTATTATTATTATTATTATTACAATCAACTCTCAGTTGACTTAGTAGATACAAAGATTTTCTCGACAATCAACTTAGATTTAATCAATCGACGTTTTGGCTAGATGCTCTTTACCATCATCAGGATAATGCTTGGGTCCTGATGAGTGGCTAGCTAAATTCAAGTTGATTAGCGATAAAATCATTGTTGTATTATTATTGTGTTCTTATTATTTATTATTATTATTGTTGTTTGCAATCTTATTATTCCCATAAATCTTGGGGCTGATCTTGTTTGCTGAGAGTAGCAAGCAAAAGTAAGGTGCACTTGGGCATGGTATCTGATGGAGAGGACAGGGACAGCAGTCTGCACAGACATAACTGTATTACAACTAATAGAGACCAAGCTCAACAAGTGCTATAATCGTAATAGACATGTACATATACACACACATGGTTCCATAATCACTTCCTTTACAAGACTGCAGAACACATCACACATCAGTCTGCATAGTTACAATAGCTGTCTACTTCATGGAAATCCAGATTCCCATTTTGGTTTATCCCAATCACATGGCCTCGATAGTGACCTCATGTATGTCGAGAACAAGCATGAACAATGATTCTTCACAGTCAGTGTATAACAAGAATACAGCCACCTACATGACAATGATCACATTCTTTAGATTTGCATTCAGGGAGAAGGCAATTGTGCAGTAAGTGGTTGCTACATACTTTGGCTTTTAGCTACAAACCTACTCTACATGCAGAGAACCTACTAGTTCTACCCGAAGCCAGGGCCACTGTGCTCCTGCAGGTCATTTGAGGCCAGGGGCACTGCCCTCATCTGCACTTGAAAGGGCTACTACTCTCATTCTGCAGGTAACTTGAGGCCACTAGGAAATTTTTAACTATCTAAATTCTTATTGTATGCGTGTAATCTTAAAAATGATAGTTTTTAGGTTCACTGCATTAACAAAAGGATTTAAGGTACACTCAGGAGTTTTGAAGGGCCAATATAACAATTTTAGTACAAAATTGCCCCAAACCTAATGAATATCCACAACTAATCTCCTGATTGCAGGAACACAAAAAGGATAAGCATTGTCCAGTTGTTGAGCGTTTTCCAGTTGTCAGCTAATGTGTGCTGTATTATAAGCAGAACAAGTGGCTACCCAGATGATATCTTGATCTTTTCTGCTGTTTGGTTCGTGAGGTTTTCTTTGTCATCAGGTCCTTGAAGGAAGTTGTAGCTGACTCCCCTAACAAAACAAATATGTGTAGTGAGCAACAAGAAGCAAGTTAGAAAAAGTGTTTGCAAAGAGATGGAGTCCTCATTCTTCTCTGCTCTGGTTGGTGGAGTTATTTCCTGCTACATTGCTGAGGGAGGCTGTGCTGGTCCTTGATGTGAAAGACTTCATGCTCGTGACAACTTATATTAATGCTCACCTAGTCTGCCTCATATTTCTGTTGTGTAGCTATTTAGTATTTGCTCTAAGTTAGTTTGGTGCTCATGTGTTATATATTTGCTACTTGAGTTCTTGGCCTATTTCTATAAAGCTTCTTATCCCTTATACATCAGTCCTCTATTAATTAAGAGGAAGACTCTAATAACAGCACTAACAAAATATGGTAGTGCTGAATTTTATCAAGTACAAGAACAAACAAAAAAGAATAGATTTTAACCTGTTATCCAGTTAAATAATCCTTTACCATATACACCAATCACCGCAGTATATAGGCGGTGATGCTCTACCCCTCATCAGGTATATAATTGTTGTTGTTTTGTTGTTATTATTATCCATAAGTCCAGGATTTGGCATATACTATATAGCCATGCATATTTGTAAAAAACAACAACTCCCCCCCCCCCCAATTAAACACTTTTTTATTGCAAACATTTATTGGTATGTGGTCAATATTCAGAAGCCAAGCCCGAGTGCTAATGTGATGATGACATTGGGTTGTATGGGGCTCAGGAAGCTCGTGCAACAAGCCACAGACCAGCAGCCAATCATCTGCACTGGAACAACAATAACAATAATAAGACACAGAGAGAGAGAGCTACTCTATAGAGGAAGTTTCAAGAGGTAATTTGAAATTATTCAAGGAAGTATTATCGTATATAGAAAAAGTAACAGCTGGGGTCACAGCCAATAGATCAATGAACAGAGGTCCTTGTATTCCTTGTGTACAGATGCTTTTGGCATGTAAAAGAACAAAGCATCAGTGTGAGTGCTCAGGGAGACCTCACCATGACTGGAGATGAATTTAAAAAAATCCCTAAGATTCTATTCTCGGATTCTCATACTAGGTACCTATTATTCTTTCACAATTATACTGAGATTCCCAATAATAGCTCAATTATTCTCAAAATTATTGTCAATTATTCTCAAGATTATAATGCAACATGTATATATTAAGAATCATGGTTCCGATAGTTATATTGTAGCATAAGTGAAGCTTGTACATAATCTTCCAAAGAAACTTTTGTTGCTCACTAAAAGAATTAGCTAGCAGAGAAAACACTCTCTCTGCTGCAGCAGATGATGGTTGAAGAACCAAAACAAATGTACAACTGTTAGACCACAGGGGAAGTTCAGATTTGTGTCTTCTCCGCCATACTAGCTTGTCAATATCTGCTGATAATCCATTTGCTTTAGCCATATAAAGACCTAACTACCCGTCAATGATTGATAGTGCTATCCTTATTCCTTGTGTGTTGTTGTTAGACCCATAAGATTCTCAAAATGTTCCCTATTATTCCAGCATATTCTTGGATTCTTAATTAAGTCAAAAATATGCTAGCATAATTTATCTAACCCTAACCATGACTGTTTAGTTACATCATCATGCACTCCTCCACCCCAGAATAACAGGGAAAAATTGTAGGCCTTGTTGAATGGCAGCTAATTACTTGAAGGAGCAAGATGGTCTGTGGTCCCATATGCATGCATAAATAGGGTATGTGTTTATATTATTATTGTTCTCCAAAAATAATACTTTATTCTGAAGATCAGTATTACGACCTTCAAAATTCTCCTCTACATTTTACATCTTACAATTTACCTTTGGTGTGTGTAACGTGTTAAAACCATTCATGTTTGATTTACACCCGATGCTATTTATAGTTCTCATCACATGCGTGCTGCAATACTTTGTGTGCAGCGTTCTTTGTTGGATAACCTTTGAACTGTTAAAAATGTAAGGTTTAAAAAAAAAACATCTCAAATGTGGTGATATTTTGGAGGTGAATTATTGCACTAGACTTCACTTCAAACCACATGCTTGGATGCATTATGTTGTTGCTATGTCAATAACAACACCTATATACACACGAACTAAGTTTATATATAACGCATGCGCATTCATCGATTAGCTAACGTGGGAGTCACTTCTTCAGTCCTGTTGATTGTGAAGTTGCGTTAAAACCAACACGATCACCTTTAGGGAAGTTCTAAGATAAATACTGCTAGGAATTGAGTGGCAAGAGAAGAAAAAAGCTAGAGCACGTTAATATGCTTTAGATTTATCTTTAATCAGCTTTAAAGCATAATATGCTGTCAGGAAAGTCCAAGCATGTTTTAATAACTGTCTAGCAGCCTTTTCTGTCAGCCAAACCCATTCTCATCTGCCAGTACAGAAAATATTATTATTATTATTTTGAACGAGGCCTTAGGAGAAGGTGGTTTTGGAGGGCTTGCGGGAGGTCGTTGGTCCAATTTATCTAATATCTGGTATATATTAAAGTCAGTAATAGCGTTCTACTTGCGTGCGCAGCTATATAGCACAATCTCTGGGCGTTCACTATACAGCAATAATTATTTTTACCAATGCAGCCAACTGTGAATAGAGCTTAATTACTGATTGAATCAGCAGTGAGCTTAATTACTGCTTGAATCAGAAATGAACTTGATACTGCATGAATCATTGCAATGAGCTCTGATGACTGCATGAATCACTGCAGTGAGCTTGATTACTGCTTGAATCAGAAATGAACTTGATACTGCATGAATCATTGCAATGAGCTCTGATGACTGCATGAATCACTGCAGTGAGCTTGATTATTGCTTGAATCACTGCAGTGAGCTCTGGTGACTGCATGAATCACTGCAGTGAGCTCTGGTGACTGCATGAATCACTGCAGTGAGCTCTGGTGACTGCATGAATCACTGCAGTGAGCTCTGGTGACTGCATGAATCACTGCAGTCAGCTCTGATGACTGCATGAATCACTGCAGTGAGCTCTGGTGACTGCATGAATCACTGCAGTGAGCTCTGATGACTGCATGAATCACTGCAGTGAGCTCTGGTGACTGCATGAATCACTGCAGTGAGCTCTGATGACTGCATGAATCACTGCAGTGAGCTCTGATGACTGCATGAATCACTGCAGTCAGCTCTGATGACTGCATGAATCACTGCAGTGAGCTCTGGTGACTGCATGAATCACTGCAGTGAGCTCTGATGACTGCATGAATCACTGCAGTGAGCTCTGGTGACTGCATGAATCACTGCAGTGAGCTCTGATGACCACTGCAGTGAGCTCTGATGACTGCATGAATCACAGCAGTGAGCTCTGATGACCACTGCAGTGAGCTCTGATGACTGCATGAATCACAGCAGTGAGCTCTGATGACTACATGAATCACTGCAGTCAGCTCTGATGACTGCATGAATCACTGCAGTGAGCTCTGGTGACTGCATGAATCACTGCAGTCAGCTCTGATGACTGCATGAATCACTGCAGTGAGCTCTGATGACTGCATGAATCACTGCAGTGAGCTCTGGTGACTGCATGAATCACTGCAGTGAGCTCTGGTGACTGCATGAATCACTGCAGTCAGCTCTGATGACTGCATGAATCACTGCAGTGAGCTCTGGTGACTGCATGAATCACTGCAGTGAGCTCTGATGACTGCATGAATCACTGCAGTGAGCTCTGGTGACTGCATGAATCACTGCAGTGAGCTCTGGTGACTGCATGAATCACTGCAGTGAGCTCTGGTGACTGCATGAATCACTGCAGTGAGCTCTGGTGACTGCATGAATCACTGCAGTGAGCTCTGGTGACTGCATGAATCACTGCAGTGAGCTCTGGTGACTGCATGAATCACTGCAGTGAGCTCTGGTGACTGCATGAATCACTGCAGTGAGCTCTGGTGACTGCATGAATCACTGCAGTGAGCTCTGGTGACTGCATGAATCACTGCAGTGAGCTCTGATGACTGATGAATCACTGCAGTGAGCTATGGTTGCTGCATGAATCACTGCAGTGAGCTCTGATGACTGCATGAATCACTGCAGTCAGCTCTGATGACTGCATGAATCACTGCAGTGAGCTCTGATGACTGCATGAATCACTGCAGTGAGCTCTGATGACTGCATGAATCACTGCAGTGAGCTCTGGTGACTGCATGAATCACTGCAGTGAGCTCTGATGACTGCATGAATCACTGCAGTGAGCTCTGATGACTGCATGAATCACTGCAGTGAGCTCTGGTGACTGCATGAATCACTGCAGTGAGCTCTGATGACTGCATGAATCACTGCAGTGAGCTCTGATGACTGCATGAATCACTGCAGTGAGCTCTGGTGACTGCATGAATCACTGCAGTGAGCTCTGGTGACTGCATGAATCACTGCAGTGAGCTCTGGTGACTGCATGAATCACTGCAATCAGCTCTGAAGACTGCATGAATCACTGCAGTGAGCTCTGGTGACTGCATGAATCACTGCAGTGAGCTCTGATGACTGCATGAATCACTGCAGTGAGCTCTGGTGACTGCATGAATCACTGCAGTGAGCTCTGATGACTGCATGAATCACTGCAGTGAGCTCTGATGACTGCATGAATCACTGCAGTGAGCTCTGATGACTGCATGAATCACTGCAGTGAGCTCTGATGACTGCATGAATCACTGCAGTGAGCTCTGATGACTGCATGAATCACTGCAGTGAGCTCTGATGACTGCATGAATCACTGCAGTGAGCTCTGATGACTGCATGAATCACTGCAGTGAGCTCTGATGACTGCATGAATCACTGCAGTGAGCTCTGATGACTGCATGAATCACTGCAGTGAGCTCTGATGACTGCATGAATCACTGCAGTGAGCTCTGGTGACTGCATGAATCACTGCAGTGAGCTCTGGTGACTGCATGGATCACTGCAGTCAGCTCTGGTGACTGCATGGATCACTGCAGTTAGCTCTGGTGACTGCATGAATCACTGCAGTGAGCTCTGGTTGCTGCTCTGTGCTTTGAGCTGAGCTGCCATTAGTTGTGGTGTGACACACATGTCGATGTCTTTGGCTGCCACCTCATCTCTACCCTATGGGACCACATCGACATGTTCAATGCACTTTCTAACGAGGACTTGGTGAGGCTAGTTATGAAAACCATTAAATTGAAGGGGGCATCCAGAAACCCCCACTCTGCACACACGAAAAAGTTGTCTTGGATTTCTCCGGTTGCATGCTGCTTGCTGGGATACTGGAGAGTGCTTAAATCTTGTCATGATGGTGCAACACTAGTTACCTTTTGGTGTTAACAAGGTCTAACACACACGTGTGATTTATTATATAAATCTTGTATAATTATTGAGCTGTATGATCCTGCCTTCTATCACTTACTTAGCCTGTCTGGATGTGCACATGACATGCATCAGTTTGAGGAGCATGGAACACACTTGGCACCAGGTTCCTGTGACAAACTGTTGGCATGTCCATCAGCTTTGCTATATACTGCCTGTGGAATGCTATCCTCTCCATAGCACAGGAACAGCCTTGACATGTGAACTAGTGAAACAGGACCCAAAAGTGTCTGAAGACACTCCACTGATCCCAACAGCTGCCTGTACATCCATGTGTGGGCTACTTACAGAACACCAAGTTTCATTTGTAGTTTCTAAGGCATCAGTAACACTAGATTAAAAATAGAGCAACATTATTCCTGATGAAGGTAGAGCATTAACCGAAACAGTAAACGAGTATATACATTTAAGTTGATTATCAAGAAAGTCATCATCGTATCAGCAAATGCTATGTCGATGAAAAATCATGTTGACATCTTTATCTGTGAAGGAGGAACTAGGCACAGTATCGTCACCTGGATGCTCATCTGCCACCCATCATGTGGACATCTTTATCTGCTTGAAGGAGGAGACTAGGCACAGTATATCGTCACCTGGATGCTCCCATCATGTGGACATCTTTATCTGCTTGAGGACCTAGGCACAGTATCGTCACCTGGATGCTCATCTGCCACCAAAAGTTAACACTATAAAGCAACAACATTCTCCTTCCACTGCCCTGACCCTAGCCACTGCTGCATTCTCCTTCAAGGTAGATTTAGTAAATTATGTCTTGACAGCTTCTCAACATCTACACATGATACTGCAGCATACATAAAGGTTACTTGTCCCACACTGCCCAGGATCCGCAAGGAGCATGTAAAAATGGAGGTCAGAGAAATGCAGGAAAGACAAATCTTAAGCACTCACCCATGAGTTGTGTGGTAAGCTCATCTGCTTCTCCATTGAGCCCCCTCCTTACATGCACCACAATGGTGGTGTATGCAGGGAGATGAGATTCATGGGTTCCGGATGTCCCCTTCATATAATATATGGGGTTCCGGATGTCGCCTTCATATTCAAAGCTATAATATATGGGGTTCCTGATGTCCCCTTCATATTCAAAGCTATAATATATGGGGTTCCGGATGTCCCCTTCATATTCAAAGCTATAATATATGGGGTTCCAGATGTCCCCTTTCAAAGCTATAATATATGGGGTTCCAGATGTCCCCTTTCAAAGCTATAATATATGGGGTTCCGGATGTCGCCTTCATATTCAAAGCTATAATATATGGGGTTCCGGATGTCCCCCATATTCAAAGCTATAATATATGGGGTTCCGGATGTCCCCTTCATATTTAAAGCTATAATATATGGGGTTCCGGATGTCGCCTTCATATTAAAAATATATGGGGTTCCGGAAGTCGCCCATATTCAAAATAATATATGGGGTTCCTGATGTCCCCTTCATATTCAAAGCTATAATATATGGGGTTCCGGATGTTGCCTTCATATTCAAAGCTATAATATATGGGGTTCCGGATGTCCCCTTCATATTTAAAGCTATAATATATGGGGTTCCGGATGTCGCCTTCATATTCAAAGCTATCATATATGGGGTTCCGGATGTCGCCCATATTCAAAGCTATAATATATGGGGTTCCGGATGTCGCCTTCATATTCAAAGCTATAATATATGGGGTTCCGGATGTCGCCCATATTCAAAGCTATAATATATGGGGTTCCGGATGTCCCCTTTGAAAGCTATAATATATGGGGTTCCAGATGTCCCCTTTCAAAGCTATAATATATGGGGTTCCAGATGTCCCCTTTCAAAGCTATAATATATGGGGTTCCAGATGTCCCCTTTCAAAGCTATAATATATAGCCGAAGTTTATTTTTAAAGTTCCTAATCTCGTATTGTTATATAATCATTTGGAAGATCAAATTAGGTTTGTGAATCATTGCCAAGTGAGATGAAAATCAAAGCACTTTTCAGTAGTGGCGATATAAAAGTTGTGTTGGAGATTACTTGATAGACTCACCATCTTTATTAGCCCAGTATTCTGACCACTACTTCAAGCTTTAGGTATCCTTGTTGGCTGAAATTATAGTGTTATTGTTATTATTATTGATGTTTTTATTGCTGTTTTTATAAGTCCTCACAAATATTGGTATAATCTTGGGGTACATTGAACTATCTTGTTTGCTGAAAGAACTAATAAAAGCAAGATGCAGGCCTGGTATCTAATGGAGAGAGCAGGGAATGAAGGGTGGCAGTCTGCACGTACATAACTATTATAACCAATAGAGACCAAGCTACAACAAGTGTTATATTACGTACAAATACACACACTTAACTGTATTATAACCAATAGCGACCAAGCTACAACAAGTATTATATTTATATTACGTACAAATACACACACATAACTGTCCAATAGAGACCAAGCTACAAGTGTTATATTAATATATAGACACGTACAAATATACAGACATGGTTCCATAATCACTTCCTTTACAAGACGGCATAGCACACTACATCAGTCTGTATAGTTACAATAGTTGTCTCCTTTAACTAAGATGGAAATCCAGTTTCACACAGCCGATTGAATTTCCATTTTGGTCTTTCCCAGTTACCGTGCCCGTGTAATGACCCTGCAAGAATGAACAATGTCTTTTAACAGTCTGTGTAAAACCAGAATGGAGCTAGAAAATATCTACATGGTAACTATGGTTTCCTTATTGTCCTTTAAACAAAGCTAAATGGAAGCGGACATAGTGGTATGATTTCAAATAAAAGGTGGCAATGATGCATAATGAGGTTGAGCTCGTGATAAAGACAGTAAACTCAATGGAAGAAAAATTGACAATTGCTATTCAGACAGTTGGCCAACCAATGATGGAAATATTTGGGTGATTTGGAGCTATTGGTTTGTCCCTCCTTTTAAATTAGCAGATGTCTAAGCACCCCTGAAACAGTCACCCTTCTGCAGCTTCTTTGGTGGTCTTAACCATTTCACCGCCATAAGCGCCTACAGGCGCAAACTTGACATCGCTCGCGTAAACATTAATTAAAAATTATGCGAACAGGCTACAGATTTAATTTTTTTACCAGGGGGTGCGCGAAAGCTCTAAACGTTAAAAATACAACCAAAGAAAAATTCCAGGTAGCATGTGATTCCGAACTGGTCACGGCAACAAAAATATATTATTTTTATGACTTTACTTGACTGTGACCGTCCCGATAGCTTCTGGAGGTTCTTCTTCGGTGGAAAGCTGCAGAGCCATCTACTGCAGACTCGCTATTAATCAAAATCCTACGGAGTAGAGGGAAAAAGTCGCTCCTGGATGGATCTCTGTTGTTAGTGACTTTTTATTTATTTACTGTTGTAGACATAGAGATTTGTAACTTTTGTTTACCTGCTTCGATACAGCTGATTCATATACCAAGTTATATCACTTTCAATTTGCAATCAAATGATATGCTTTGTTTCAAAATGTAATGGCTACAAAAATGAAATGCAATTTTTTAATTTTTTTTAATAAAAAAAGGTGTTGGGCTAAAGTTGGCGGTGAAAGAGTTAATGATAGTTCCAACTGTTATAGCCTATGTTGCAAAGACCTGAAAAATATTCATGATATAAGCATATATCCATCTCTGTTCTTTTCCTCGCATACTTGCATGCAAACATAACTACTAGACCACTCCCAGTGCAATCCAGTTAATCTTTCTCTTGATTGCAGGGGGAAAGTGGGTAGGGATTGAGCAGAACAATTGGTAAGGATCGTCAACGCATGTACTGCAGAACAATCGGTAAGGATCGTCAGCTCAACTAGCTCGTGTGCTGTATTATAAGCAGAACAAGTGGCTACCCAGTTGATCTATTGATCTTTTCTGCCGTTTGGTTCGTGAGGTTCTCCTGTGCAATAAATTGTTACTTGGTCCCCGACGGATTCGAGTCGACACTTAATAACATATCGGCAATAGGTATGTTATGTCTTAATAACAAGCAAGTTAAAAAGTGTTTGCAAAGAGACACTAAATACTGGAGTCCTTGCTCTTCTATGCCGTTTGGTTTGTGGAGTTATTCCCCTGTGCCAGCCCTCTATCAAGGGGAAGACTCTAATTACAAAACGACAACAGTAACCAAATATGGTATGTGCCGAATTTGATCAACTTCAAGAACTTCAAGAACAAAAATGAGCTTATTGTTAAAAAGCAGACTGTACTCATGTAGACCACAACCAGACAGACGATCCTTTACCACACACAACATTAAAACAACTGGTAAAGGGATAAAAACCATTTTATCTACATGGTGTCTTATTACAAGCCAATCCAATATAGTTGATACACAGACTGGTAGAGGGTGTTGATATTTATAATGGAACCAAAAAATATATAATAATCAGATTTTAAAATAATAATAGTACAATAGTAATAGGTAAAGGGTCATTGACATTTGTTGTTTTTAAATCAAAATTGTTTTCTTTTTCATAGTCAAGCACACGCCTACCAGAAATATAGCACCAGAACTAACCAATTATAGATGTTATTGTGTGCCATGTTTAGTATACACACGTTCTTCCATCATATACGTATAGACACACATCATAAGTAGTTACCTGGTTTTGTTGAAGGTCTGTTATTAACTATTGTCACAAGAATACGTACCTGAGGAAACTCATACTACAAAAAAGTGTTGACTCTGCTCAGTTCTATTACAAATGCATCATAATAAATGTTACCTGGTTTTGTTGAATATGTGCTATTAGTTATCACAAAAGAAAACTTCTGAACAAACCAACTGATCACTTCTTGGTAAGAAAATGTGTAGTTGCGCCTCACTAGATTCCATGTCCAGAGCTTATGGAAATGACGATCCTTTACCAACTCACTGGTGCTTTCCCGGTGAATGTTAGTCTCGAGTCTTCTGGTAGTAAACGTGTGCACTGACACATTGTAAGCTATTTTGTGGATTTTAGGGCTGTTTATTACCTTCACAAAAAAATTCAAGGCATGTGCTCGAAGTATTCCCCCCCCCCCCCCAGTCAAAGTCGGTCGAAATCTGTTTGTGGTAGCAAATTTTAGCCGAGATAGCCATAAAAATTTTTGCCGCCATTTTTAGGGGTCAAACCAAAGTAAGGAGGAGCACATCATCAAAAGTTGACCATCATGCATGCACAAGATGTGCCTCCATATTCTTCATGTTAGTACCAGCTAGCAGAGAACCTCAGAGTCAGTGTAGTCTTGCATGGACCTGCACAAAACAGCTCATCTACCAAAAGAAATATGGGAAGAAAAAAGATTGAGGAGGGGAGCCCACACCGGCAGGAGGTCGGGCTGAGAGAAGGAGAATAGCACCATCTAAAATAGTAAGGAAGCTCATTCCTGGGATGTCAGTCACACATGTGCATAGCAAGGTACAGTAATAGAGGGCTAGTATGCAGTACGTAGGGAGTGCAGTGTCATGGTTACACTTACACCTATTTCAAAATGGAGAACTTTTTACGGCATTATTGAGCAACAGAATGAAGCACTGTTGTTTTCTGGGGGTGACAGCAGCTTAATTAAGGTAGGCTTTTACCTTTTTTTTAAATGATTTAAAAAAACACTTTTATTGCTCTATTCTCTACCTTGATGCATGTAGTTGTTATGTTTCAAGTTTCAGAGTATTTCAATGCTCCATTATGAAGTTATGCACCTTTTTGTGCATGCTACACACCTACAGATCTCAGTTATCAAGTTTCTATTTCTAGCCACTAAACCACGCACCAAATTTGGTGCTAGACAACTGCCGAGCATTGCAGCAATTTAAAAAAAGTGACAGTCTGTTGTGACCACCAAAAGTATTAAGCATTCCACTAGTTAAAGCTAGCGGCTTAGATCATTTACTTCTTGTGGTTGTAGCCATGGACATGCACGACTTATGTTTGTTAATGTCACACCTACTAATGACTTGATCATTCCTGGTATAAGCCATGCCGTCTGAACTGATGAGGAAATTATTTTTCAGCTTCTACTATGCCTCGCATCCCCGGCAAGTACAGTACTGTATTTGATTGGTTGCTAAGCTCGCTAGTGTTATCCATACTGTGTCCAGTATAACAATGGAGATTCATAGAGAAATAACATACTCATGGCAACCTGTACACAGTGACACAAACATTGTGATTATGACAGGAAGTCCCCACTCTAATTAAAGACATGACTGAATATGCCATCCTCTGTCAACAGTGTATGGGTATTATATGTTGATTCTTCATGACATAAGAATCATCATGATGACATCACACATTAGGCAACTTATTGCCCTGGCCATCACTCTAGCCACTGCCCTGGTCCTAATCCTAGCCACTGCCCTAACCCTAGCCACTGCCCTGGTCCTCATCCTAGCCACTGCCCTAACCCTAGCCACTGCCCTGGCCCTAACCCTAGCCATACCCCTAACCTTATATGCCCTGGCCCTTATCCTGGTCTTAAAACTAGCTATTACCGCAACCCTAACCTTTGACCTACCCTCGCCCAAAGGCACTGGCAATATGACGATCCAGTGCTGGAGTGTGGCACATAAATATGGCCACACCTTACCATACAACATGTGGCTTATAGATAAGTTACTTACACTTGGAACGAGAGTGGGCACTACTTGAGTAAAGTTAACACTGGTTTTCCCCTCAGGAAGAGGCCAGCTCATTCCTGCATCTTTGACCAAATCAGATATCTGAAATTTCTTAGTAAAAGAAGGGAAAAAGCTATACTTCATGTCAGCAATGACATCTCCACCCGAGATCTTCTCTTCTACAGATAATATAAAAGATTTGTAGATTAAATAAACCAGTCATGAAATAATATATACCAAGTCTACGTATCAAACCACGAGCATACACCCTAGTATTGTGCCGCTAAGTTCTCTGTGGGGGGTGGAGTTCAAGGAACTGCCGGGGAGTATTAATGAGTATTAATGATAATACTCCCCACAAATTCTGGTTTATACATAAAGTTGTGTGTGTACATACATGTGTGTGCATGTGAGTGTTGTAGTTTATTGGAAAATCAATTTCATAAAATTAATTTTCCTCCCTGCTCGCTTGACCACATACTCGAGTTTTAACACCTAATGATAACACTCATTATATAGAGTAGAGGCCTCTGGTGCTAATTTCAACCGTCTTGCACTATCCAATTAGGAGCTAGAATTTCGTAAAACTTGGGCACGCAGGTTTTGAGGTCCAAACTTGTGCACATCATGTGACTTTGTTGTGATGTCATGTGCATCCCTCCAGCTAAAAAAACAAAGCCAAAGCTTGTCGGCTGAAATGTTGGTATTTATTGAAGTTGATAAGAGGAGAACTGGACACCCTGGGAGCATCATTCCTGAGCGCAGCTACATGGAATGTCGCTGATCTGCCCTTTGCACTTGCCCTGAAGGTGGCGATGTCTTGAATGAGCTGCAGCCATCTAAAGGTGTAGTGATCGGCACACTTATTTATATCGGCAAGATCTATTAATGCAAGTGATCTTGGCACTCAATCAACACGTTAATAACTCAGGGACATAAGAACAGAGAAGCAAATGAAATTACAATGACCTTCTCAATAATCAACTTGAATTTTACTAATGAACTCTCTCAGCTGACATAACAAAATAAAAATGACATCAATATTCAACTGGAATTTTAAAATGTACTAATTCCAAACACTTTACCAAAAAACACTATGCTATTCCTATGTGTCTGCTATGCTATGTGTCTTGACAGAAAACAAGGGCAGTCCATTTCAAGTGTCTATTTCAAGTGCACCACGCCACAGTTTATTGTAGCGTGCTACTTATGTGGTGTTAAATAAACAACTAAAGTAACCCAAAACCACTCACTTTGCTGCCTTAAGTGTTAAAATAAACTGCTTTGAAATGGTGGACAACACTCTGCAAGTCAGCCGACTTGCAGAGTGTTGTGCAAGAGTAGCATTTGGGAAAGGGGATGTTGACGTGATACTCTTGGACGCAAAACAACACTCTGGCCACGCGTGACGAGCCATGGCCCTAAACTACGAGGTACCTGCTGCTGCTCTGTCTGGTCGTGCAATATAGTAGGCCAAACTGATGCAGGGCAGGAGGAAGGTTCACATCAATGGTCGGTCATGCCAGGAAGTGCTGGGTGTGTGGTGTGGCCAGGTGGCTACTGACTAACTATTGCTCAGCTTCTCTCCATCTTCTTGCATTTCGGAGAAGAAATACAAAAACAAAGTTTGCTGATCTACCCCCCCCCCCCCCCCCCCCTCTATCTTGAGTCGGCTTGACCTGCAGTACTCGTGTTAAGGGAGGAATTGGTCGTTTTTTTGGTGTTTTTTAGGGGGGAAAAAATCTTTCTTTTTTTTAATAAAAAATGCCATAAACTTTTTAATGCCTTGTCTATTATCAATAATCTTGGTCTCTAAAGAGGTGCCCCTTCTCTCTCCTGTGTGCTCTGCAGTGATATCTGCATAGTGGCGTTTCAATCAACCAGGTCGAATAGTCATAATTAAAAAAATCACTTCAAGGTTCACCAACACTTGCCATTTATGGTTAGCAGAGAAACCAATGATAAGATAAGATGAATGAATGGATGTCCAGTTCTTAAAAAACAATTTACTAGTCCATTTTCAATACAGCATGTGAAGTGAGCACACAGACTGTCCAAGGCTATATTCAACACTAGCATGTGAAGTGAGCACACAGACTGTCCAAGGCTATATTCAACACTAGCATGTGAAGTGAGCACACAGACTGTCCAAGGTTATATTCAATACTAGCATGTGAAGTGAGCACACTGACTGTCCAAGGCTATATTCAATACTAGCATGTGAAGTGAGCACACTGACTGTCCAAGGCTATATTCAACACTAGCATGTGAAGTGAGCACACAGACTGTCCAAGGCTATATTCAACACTAGCATGTGAAGTGAGCACACAGACTGTCCAAGGTTATATTCAATACTAGCATGTGAAGTGAGCACACTGACTGTCCAAGGCTATATTCAATACTAGCATGTGAAGTGAGCACACTGACTGTCCAAGGCTATATTCAACACTAGCATGTGAAGTGAGCACACAGATTGGACTTCTATCTCATGAGAACAGGAATGAATCGAAAAACTGATCATTCATATGATGGAGAAAATAGGGGTTTTCAATGCATCATATGATGCTCTTGGATAGCCTGTCTGAAGTTCTCTACCAAACCTGGATCCTTTGCCTTTCTGAAGAGAGCTTTCAGGAAGAAACTAGTGGCAAGATCATGTCTAGCAAGCTCATTCAGCTCCTGGTCTTGGCTTGCTTCAGTGAAGCCAACAACTCTCTGCACCATCACTTCTGGTCAGGATAAGCACGTAAGGGAGAAGCTACTGATGCTTGGTGATGCTGATGGTTGAGTTTTGTACTAGGTCTTAGTGACTCCATGACAGTATGCATAAATACTACCCATTGTGCAAGCCCTTTGGATTATAAAGTCATTCTGCAGAGATCCTAAGGTGAAGAGCTAGAGATAACACACACAAATCTGTCCCTTCCCCCACAGAGTTCAAATACCTATGCCCTTGACACCAACCAACCACACACATTTCCTGGCCTGACCACCTCAAAACCGCTAGGCCACTTTGCTCCAGCCATAAGTTTTCTGGCTTGCTCCAGGGATCAGATAGTGCTTCTCCATCCATTACAAGTTGTTTTGTCAATACATCTTCTGAGCTTCAGTCTAAAGAGGTGAAGTAATCCGAGACATTCAATAGTTCCAACAAAATACGTACTAGCAGTAGATCTATTTTGCAAGGCCGGAGCCATAGGTACAGCCATTACAACAATGGCCGTTCCCTTTTTGAAGGAAACATAACTCGAACAGAAGAACCAACAGCTACTGAAGAATTATATGTTCCATCAAATGCACACCAGCCACACCCTAAGGTTGGAGCTAGCTCCTCCCACATAATCGTGAGTGTGGTAGTTTAACTCAGATCAATGGTGAGATTACTCAAGAAGATGTTTATGATGTCATGCCTAATCATGTCTTCCAATCAACTCGTTTATCCTTTCCACGTAGAGAACTTGGAATAAACTCTCCTGTGAAGCGGTCATTTCAGGCAAGCTGGTTTGACCAATACATGATGATGTCACGCGAGATGCTGCTCTCTGTTTAATTAGCTGCAAGGCAGTGAAGGAAAACGAGATTAGAGTATCGTCTTACACAGAGGGTAATTTCCTGGTAAAACATTGGAAGGATGCCACAAGGGTTTTTGCTTGGCAAGAGAGCTGTGATTTTCATAAGTCGCATGCCACTACTGAGGCCAGTAGGGTAGAAGTGAGTGATATGCTCTTTCAGCAAGCTACAACTGAGAAGCAGAAAAACTGGCAATACTTTCTGAAGGTTTTAACATCAATCCAATTTCCAGCACGTCAAGGCCTGTCTCCGAGTGTGGTGATGGTGATGAGACTGACTCTAACTTTTACCAACTTTTAGCTCTTCGTGGAAGTGGTCTAGCCTCCTATCATCAATTTCTACAGAGACATCAGCTGAAGTAAACTGCACATGAAGTTCAAAATAAGGTACTATCCCTTATGGCACTTCAAGTCCTGCGTAGTTTTGTCAAGCAAGTTCAAAGTGCTGTGTTATTCATTACACCCCCACAGACTGATCAAACAGGACCAAGTAGTGAATACTACCTCCTTAGGCTTCTGTGGCCATACCACACACAACACACACACACACACACAAAAAAAGAAGAGCTGCGGGCATGTAAATAGGAGGTGTGTCATTGCATTTATTGCCACACCTGTGAAAGCTAGGCATCTATAGTGAAGCTATGGATGGCACTGAAGATGAGGAAGGACCAGATTATATTTTAAGAAAAATGTTATAGGTTTTTAATGCATTATTTATAATAACTGTGTGCTCTTGCAATCAACTATGGCTTAATTAATTACTGGCAATAACACTGCCCACAACCAAAATATTTACACCTCAACCTTCTCATCAACACTGCCATTTATGGTAATAATAGAGTACCCACAAATACAACTTGTGAAGATCACTTCCTTAAAAAAACAATGGCAGATGAACACACAGACTGGTCTCTATCTACTGGCAGATGAGTGAGCGAGCACACAGACTGGTCTCTATCTCATTTCACCACTGGCAGGTTAGGTGGGTGAGTACACAGACTGGTCTCTATCTCATTTCACCACTGGAAGATGAGCGAGTGAGCACACAGACTGGTGTCTATCTCATTTCACTACTGGCAGGTGAGGTGAGTACACACAGACTGGTCTCTACCTCGTGAGAAAAAGAACTGATCATTCACAAGATAGAGCAAAGAAAAAACTTTCAGGTGATAAAAAGTGTGCAGTAAGAACAAAAATTGACAAGGTTTAATTGTTGTCAATACACTCCTATAGGGAACTCTTATAGGGACCATGTTATTTATTCACTTCTCCAACTGGTATATATATAATGCATAAAAAGTATCATAACTCAAGAATAGTTGACAATAACGAGCTGAAACTTGGAACACAATTAATACAACACTGATGGTGTAGAATAACGAAACAAAATAAAGATTTTTTTTTTAAGAGAAAGCAAAAAAAAAATTATCTACTCCTCCCTTCTACTCCTCCCTTCACTAGATCTTTTAACTGTATTATATTCTTGTTTAGGATCTTGTTTAGGATATATAAAAAATGGTGGAGATGGAGTAGAATGGGCAGGAGTATAAGGCAGCTGCTGAGTGCCCATCACATGTCTAGGCAGCTGCGACATGAATGAGTGCAATAATAGTTGAGCGTGCTCAGTGGTAGTTTAGGTTGAACTCTCAAACTTTCATCTGCTAAAAGTTGGTCTGTTTCTCCTGGTCTGTGATGGGAGCCAAGAGCCCACTCAGCTAGGCACACAGCAGCTTTCAAATATTCCTTAGCCCCCCTCCCCCCCCCACAAAATTACTTACTTAAAGTAATTGAAGCAAGAATGGTCATAGACTTTCCTTTCTGAGGTGGGTCTGGTATGATCTTAATACTGTTGATTATGCCCTCATCACTCGATTTCGCTGCAAAACAACAAACGAACAAAAAAAATTAAACGATAGACAGCTTCTGTTAAATGTTATTTCTGTACTTACTACAGTTGCTCCAACTCTCTTTAATCTTCTCTACTGATTTCGTCAAGGTATAAGCCCTTCCAATTCCACTAGGTTTGGCCAGAGATGGAACAGAGACAGCCAAAAATACGAGGCAGAAGGTAGCCGTGATCTTCATCTTCGTTCTCTCCTCGATCGAGATATAATGCTGAGCATGCGCAAGCGAGGTTTATATACTACTACAATCGAATGATTTGTGCTATTGCGGTTATCTCCTGATCTTTTCGCTGAAGTCATGATAAGAAATAAGTAAAATACAACATACAATGCAACTAGAATGGTTATTTTCAGCTGATATCACAAGAAAATCCGAAGATTTATCTTTTAATCAGAGGTTTTGGTGTTTTTTTGTGCTCTACAACATTTCAACCAAATGCACAAGATCGATAATTTTGGCATTTTTAATACAGTACAATATTAACTATGTTGCAAGTGCAAATTACATGCTGCACTACATCTTATTGCTAGGTCATCGAAGGAGCTGGAAAATATTTGTTTTTGCAATTTTACTAAAATGGACATTTTATCCTCATTCAAAACAATACCTTACATGTGGTGCAAAGTTCATTACCCTACAAGGTTATAATACAAATAACAATATACAGTTCAACAGACATTCTTGTGACATGGAGCACCAATGGTTACATTGTAGCTATATCCACCAAATTACAAAAGTTATGACGGTATATTTGATTTTTGAGGCTCTTGAGTTTAGTTTTAAATCAACACAAGCCTTACCATCAAAGCTATATCTAAAAGTTCGTATGACGGTCAGAGTTACTATCTTGAGCTCTTACTATTAAGTCAGCCAATGATGCAGCGTGAGTCGCTGCAGAAAATATAGCCGTCTCAGAAAAAAGATTTTCTCAGTTGGTGGGCATTCGTAATATAGCTAGATAGCTGGGTTTACCAAGTAAATTGTATCAACCATTTATCCTCATCCCAGAATTCACCACTCCTTCTCCTTCAGTATCCCCTTTTGTTTAAAGTTTCCTATCATCATCATCATGATCCGTCGTCATCATCATCATGATCATCATCATCTCATCATCACAACTATTGTTGTCATCGTCGTAGTTGTCATCATCCTCCTCATGATCCATCGTCATCATCATCATGATCATCATCATCACCATTGTTGTCATCATCACAACTATCGTTGTCATCGTCGTAGTCATCGTCATCATCATCATGATCGTCATCATCATCATCATGATCATCATCATCGCTGTTGTCATCATCATCATGATCATCATCGTCATCATCATAACAAGAACAACAAAAGCAATATAGCAATAATTTAATGAAGTAAATGGTGTTGAGAAAAATTTCTGACTTGCTTGACTTCAGTCATGTCCAAAGTGCTATACAAGCTGAAGGCAAGATTTCAAGCTAAGGCTATAGGCTTGGTGACTGGGGCTAAGTAAGGACAGGACATGACTAGAGCTATAGGTCTATATGGTAGCCTCAGATATTTAGCGCATATGACATAGTACTACATGCACTTAACGATTACCAATTCCATTGTTACAATATTTACACATTAATCTTTTTATATATGTACACATGCAAGTTTTCAGTGATTAGCATTACAATAACCTTCTCAATATAATCAACTTGAAATTGTAATCTCTCGATGTTTCGACTAGATGCTCTAGCATAAACTACCAAATTTAGTGAAAGAGCTACAGCTTTCTTGCAGTTCAGTCAAAGTGGTACAACCTTCTATACTGTGGGTCGAAGGATCATACATATAGTCATTCTGAACCATTATACCAAAATCGATATATTTCTGACAAACATTATATGCAAGCCTGATTGCTGAGTATCTTCATCTACAGACTTGCTAAGAGACAGGTTATGCTGGCACCATATGCAAGACACTAGAAACTAAATGTAATTGCCAGCACATCTATAGTAGCTACTGGGAGTGAAGTAACATCTAGGGAAAGGAACAAGTTCAGTCTTCCTGCTGTTAAGCTCGAGAGAATTAAATATTGGTAAAGGTGTTTATAGATTGGCCAATTTGCTCTTGAAGAGGAGCAGACATAAAAGAATGGCTGTCTTCAGGCATTTAGACAGGATGGAAGTGGTTGAAATGCTGTAGTGGTTTAGTGTGCGTGGTATTTAATCACGCCATGTTCAGTGCTGATTTAGTAGCTGTGCGTCACTTCTCACTCGTCCCTTCTGAACTCCATCTGGAATAAGATTGTTGCAATCTTTTACAATTGACTAACTATATAAGTATTCACATTGTGTTTGGGAACTCGAATGCCTAAATTGGCAACGAGGATTAAAACATTGGCAGTCTCGGGGGAATTGGATGCTGATGTGGATTACTGCTTACCTGGAGAGAATCAAGGTCTTCTTTATAGCTAATGACACTGCAGATGCACAGAAACCAACTGTCTTCCTTATTTACATAAGTGGCAAGACTTATCGAGTCTTGAAGAATCCATCACAAAGGGACTTCACTGAACTAAGCACTGCACTAATGTCGCACTGTGATCCACAGTCATCTGTCAGAGATGCAACTTCCACAAGCGCTGCCAGCGATCAGGAGAATCAGTAGCAGATTTTACCCAGAACTCCGGGGGCTGACAATTTTCTGTTATTCTTAAGCTTACCTTGCGAGATCAGTTTGTTAGCAGTTAACGGCCTGAAAAGTGAAGCTATACTCAGAAGCCACTTTCTGAGGACAGAATACTCTCAAGAAAGCAGTGGATGTGTGCTTGCAGAGGCAGCAGCCAAAAATGCAAAAACAACAACACTCTACTGACACAGAGTTCCAAGGCATTAGGAGTGATACCTCTCATCAATGCAAGTACTCTGGAAGATTCCGTGAATGAGTGCAGGTTCAAGTTAGCCAAATATCTTAATTGTGGCAAACAAGGGCACATCTCCTCCACAGTGTGCAGACAGCCAAGGAGACCCATAAGGGATAATGACACTGGAAATACAAGTGGTAGTAAACATACATATCGATCGCCATTGAAATTTCAAGTCCGCTAAGCACGTCACCTCAGAAACTTCCAAGAACACTAAATTAAATGGAGGCAAGTATGATGCATGAAGATCAAGAGGAAGACTAGTTGCCACTTTACATGGTTCATGATCAAGAGACGCCAAAACCGAGAATAGTTGATGTCAAAATAAACAGAAAAATGGTTCCCATAGGGGCAGAAGTGACTATCATCTCACAGGAAACCTGGAGGTTCCGAGTTGCACTGAAAACATATGCAGCAGACATGTGGGAGAACATCAAGTCATGGCCAGACAAAATCGCTCATAGAGACCATTGTCAGTAGAAGTGGGCTCAGTTTATTTAAGTTGTTGCATCTGGACTGGCAACAATTTAAGTGCAGCCAACCTCCTTATGGAGTACGAGGAATTCTCAGAGAAGAACTCGCTATGAACATACTTATCAAGCAACTTTGCAACTAACTAGAAGTGTTCCCTTTGCTATCAGAGGAGTCACAGGAGAAGACTTGGACAAGATTGAGGAAGCAGGAGTTATAGAAAAGGTATCACGTTTGGAGTGGGAAACATATCAACGTATGTGGCAAACTCTGAACCCTTTCTGGAATCTTCACTTTCTCCAGTTTTTTTCAATTATGTATCTTCATAGCTACCTCTAACTGAGCTTTCAGGAACAGCTATTGAGAAAACTTAATGCTTCCTTGTCACCATTTTCTGTTACATATCTACCACTTTTAGCTCCCAGGTCTTCACTGTACACATATATAGTGAGTACCACTTCTCTTATTTGACTGTTTCTCAGTGCCTAATTCAAAGATACAGCTGGTCCCACTGTCCTGTTTCCAGAATTTTTCTAGGTGTTGGCAGTAGTTTTGATACCTGGTTATCTTTATCACGAGCTTACTCTCGTAGGCTGCAATGGCATCATGAGTCATTGTCACCTAATCATTTCCTCTTCAATTTTGTTAAGGAAACCATAATTATCATGTAGATATTCTAGCTCCATTCTGCTTTTACACAGGCTGTTAAACGACATTGTTCATTCTTGTAGGGTCATTACACAGGCCAGGTGATTGGAGAAGGAGACCAAAATGGGAATTAGATAGGCTGTGTGAACTTCAATATTTAAAGGAGACAGCTACTGTATAACTATGCAGACAGATGTAGTGTGACTTGCAGTCTTGTAAAGGAAGTGATTATGTGTATATATATGTCTATAACAGTGTTGTACCTAGTCTGTATTGGCTGTAATACAATTGTGCATGTGCAGTCTGCCATCCTCCATTCCCTAGCCATCAGATACCATCACTAGGCAGGCCTGCATTTTTCTTTTACTAGTTCTCTCAGCAAACAAGATAGCTCAATGTGCACCAAGGTTTAGATCAATATTTGTGAGGAGAACTTAAAAATTGATAATAAAGACCTAAAGCCTGAACTAGTTGCCAGATCACTTGGGTAACAAAGGTAGTGGGTCAATCAATGGAATGAGTCCAACATGCAACCTTCATGAAGTGTCCAGTAGGCACCACCATACAGCACTGCTGAAAAGTACTTTGGTTTCTTATTAATTTGGCAATGATTCGCAAACCTAACTTGATTTTTCCCCCTGTATTTTCTAATGAGGATTTGAAAACTTTAAAAATAAACTTGAGGCTTGAGGCTAGTTTAAAACAGAAGGGTCATCCAGTGTCACAGTATATTGTATTCCACCCCCCACACCCCCCCCCCTCTCTAATTTTTTAAATCCAAGAGGAATATATCCCCCCTGGATAATATAGGATATTTTGTCATATTTAAGATATTCTTCCCCCCCCCCCCTCCCCCCCCCCCACAGGAATCTTCCAGAAATCTTGTGTGATTCGTGATAAGGATATTCCCCCCCACCCCCATAAACAGTAACCCAAGATATTCCTTGCCATGTGGTGTAAGCCAAGCAGGAAAATTTGCGCTTAAATATTCTATCCAAAATGAATGAAAGGAGAGAAGAGAAATGTGTAGGAGGTACAGAAAAGGCAAGATTGGAAAAAATAACAGGATATGGAATAGGATACAATGAAATGTCCCAATCCGGAAGTGAACAGGCCTCATCACATACACAGTTTGTGGGCCAGTGCTTTTTATTCTCCTATATAGTCCAGCCCTGTAGGGATGGTCCCAATGAAGCAGATTAGCATGCCACACAACTCATGGGTGAGTGCTTAGGATTTGTCTTTCCTGACTTCCATTTTTACATGCTCCTTGCTGGGATCCTGGGCAGTGCGTCTTTGTCATGATGGGATGAGTAACTTTTCTGTTGAGGCTGATCATTATGCAGTATCATGTGTAGATGTTGAGCAAGCTGTCGAGTCATAGTTTACTAAATGAAGAAAGATTCCACCCATCAACTCAGCGACTTTGCGCACCAAAGCAAATGGATAAACCCACACAGAATTATATAAACTTTTCTCCGCACATAACTTGCTAGTATGCCTGTTCGTCATAATTTTACTACAGAATGCTCTGAACTGTCCAGATTAATCCGTTTCTTAATTTAGCACCATCTATCTATGCATAATTCTACTTTTCCCTCCTAACTTCATAGCATATTATGTCCATTCAACTATCAGAAGACTCCAGACTGTCCAATGCATTGCAAAAACTTTAAATTTAGCACTAATCTGGTCCTCTACTCAGCCAAACATCAGCTATATCCAAAAGACGTGAACTTTTGCTCTGTTTTGCTTTGCTTTCACCTACTCCGTAATTTAGATATTGTCTGGTAGTGGTGGATAGGCTACTATATAGCTCATTTTTAATAGTCCCAACTTGGTCGTTGGTAATACATTTGTCATATTTATGAAATCATTAGCCGAACCTGCTAATCATATGCATACAACATAAACATAAATTTAATTGATTTTGACGAAAAGAAGAGAGAAAGGGAGAGAGGATCTAATGCAGGATGGGAGTGAGTTCCAAAGTGTGAT
Source organism: Cladorhizidae sp. MBARI D1340-BT2 (assembly GCA_028752905.1). NCBI lineage: Eukaryota > Metazoa > Porifera > Demospongiae > Poecilosclerida > Cladorhizidae > Cladorhizidae sp. MBARI D1340-BT2. The sequence continues at coordinate 6,001,812 of JAQNBH010000018.1, read as the reverse complement.
GACAGTATAAAAGAACAAAAGAAGACATAGCTGAGGTTTGGGAGAGAGGAATTAAGATGTTAGATGGATGGTAATGGCAAGAGGTCATGTGAAGAGTAGGAGATGATTGGATGAAGTCTTGGATAAAATTATTGCTTATCTTACAGAATAAAAGGAGTTTATTGTCAGAGTGACGAAAATGTGTCTGTCATTGAATATGAGAAGTGCAAGAGATGTCCTTGTTGTACTCATCTATCTGAAGATGTCCATGCTGTTTTGGTTAAAGTGGAAAGCTCTTGCTAAGCCACCTGTGGTGAATTTTAGTAGTGAAAACCCAAACCTGGATACAGCTTCAGATTCCACTATGATCAAATATAACCAGATGTGAAATTGATTAAATTCTATGATCGTGAAGTTATTTACGAATACACTGACTTTAACAAATTACTTTAGTAAGTTCAAGTTTTTATGGGAGAGGACTCAGCTGAAATCCATACACATGGTAGTTTAGCAATAATAGAGTTACTCAATGAAACTTTAGCTAGAATGCCCAATATTAGACTAGCCGAAGCTGGAGTCACCTTAACTAATAAAACAGCACAGTATATAGGATTATGGTCTTGTATTTGGACAAAGGCTAGCACAGGAATCTATATTTTGTCAAAATTCGAAAAGAGAAGAATGAAGCTATGAAGATCTTACGCCAACATAGCCAAGAGAAAGACAACAGCAGTTAGAGCGGATGTCACTGGAATAATGCTCCATCAATTATCACTGGAAAAAGGTTGCAAAGATACTGGATGGGTAGCTACACTGATAGAGGGAGAAGGAAAGATACTGGATGGGTACCCTGACAAGGGGAGGAGGAAGGATACTAGACGAGTACCCTGACAGGGGAGGAGTAAACAAACTGGGTACTCTGTTAGGGGCAGGAGGAAAGATACTGGACAGGTAATCTGATGGGAGGAGGAGTAAAGATACTGGATGGGTACCCTGACAGGGGGAGGAGTAAGGAAACTGGATGGGTACCCTGACAGAGGAAAAGATCATGATGTGATTGTGAAAGTCATCAAGCAGGGAGGTGGGATTCAAAACAGCTGGGTTAATCCAAGGATGTAACTGGCAACATTAGAACGAATATGAAAAGGGTTATCTTGGCAGCTGCTAAATCATTAAAGAGCTCAGATACATAGCACCTGATTTACTCCCAATTGAATCGAAGAAGCTGAAGGAAGCTCTCAGGGTGCGTACAAGTTCCTGTTGGTAAATGAACTACCAGCAGCCTGGAAAGTGGGCCACATCACTCCAATTCATAAGAAAGGAAGCAGAAAATTACTGACCAGCAAAGTCGTGGAATCTCCAATTTGTGATGCATTGGTGGACCATATGATGGGATATGAGTTATTTTGTGATGAGCAGCATTGTTTCATTCAAGCAAGGTCTTGTATAACACAGCTCTTGGTCACAATGGAGTTATGGATATCTCGGCTGAATGATGGGGGAACCCTAGACATGCCAGCTATATCTTGACTTCAAGAAAGCTTTTCCCTCATTGAAGACTGTTAACTGAGATAACTGCATATGGAATTTCAGGCTGGATCGCTTATTTTCTCACTGAAAGGAAACAAGACATTAATGGTAATCTCTCACCATGGCAGGACGTCTTAAGGGGGATCCTCCAGGGGAACATCCTTGGTCCTCTCCCTTTTGTGCTTCACATAAATCAGATGTAAGCTGTAGTACAGCCAAGATATTTGCAGATGACATTTAGATAGTTAATGAGTGAAGATGACAGAGATGGTTGGAAGATGCATCAGTGTGCAAAGTGTAATGTTCTATACCTAAGTCAGAAGAAGAGCTATATAATAATAATAATAATAATAATGATGATGATAATAATAATGATGATAATAATGATAATAATAATGATAATAATAATGATAATAATAATGATAATAATAATGATAATAATAATGATAATAATAATGATAATAATAATGATAATAATAATGATAATAACAATGATAATAATAATGATAATAATAATGATAATAATAATAATTATACTTATAACTAACATCTATAGCTACTACTTATAATTAATATATATAGCTTCTAACTAACATAATAATTATATAGCTACTATTTATAACTGCTACTACTTATAACTAATATATATAGCTACTTATAATTAAGCTTCTACTTATACTACTTATAACTTATATAGCTTCTACTTATAACTAATATATAGCTACTACTTATAACTAATATATATAGCTACTACTCATAACTAACTACTTATAACTAACATATATAGCTACTACTTATAATTAGCTTCTACTTATAACTAATATATGCTACTTACTACGCTTCTACTTATAACTAATATATATAGCTACTACTTATAACTAGCTACTACTTATAATGTACTACTTATAACATAACAGTATTTTACAATAACCTTCTCAATAATCAACTTGAAATTGTATTCTCTCGACATTTCGACAGTAGTATATATGAGTTAGCCGACATTATGTTCTTTATGGAAAACAGATTTAATAACATACCATCCAATACAAGGTCTTCCTTACATGCCAAACTGGAGCACACTCAGTCAGAACAAACCATATTTGGTCACTTCTGTTTTTACAGACTTCCCAGACTATGGAACTCACTGGACGGCAACCTACTGCCCAAACAATGGAACTCACTGCCACCTCACTAGATGTCAACCTACTGCCCAGACAATGGAACTCACTGCCACCACTAGACGGCAACCTATTGACCAGACTATGGAACTCACTGCCACCACTAGACGGCAACCTACTGCCCAGACTATGGAACTCACTGCCACCACTAGACGGCAACCTACTGACCAGACAATGGAACTCACTGCCACCACTAGACGGCAACCTACTGCCCAGACTATGGAACTCACTGCCACCACTAGACGGCAACCTATTGACCAGACTATGGAACTCACTAACCACTAGACTGACCAGACAATGGAACTCACTGCCACCACTAGACGGCAACCTGAACAAACTGTGGTTTTCACTGCCACCACTAGACGGCAACCTACTGCCCAGACTGTCTCACTGCCACCACACTAGACGTCAACTTACTGACCAGACTATGGAACTCACTGCCACCACTAGAAGGCAACCTTATCAATTAAAATGCTCCACCACAAGCTACTTGATTTCTTCTTCGATCATTTCAACTCTGACTCACATGCACGCTACACAGCACTAGTTTAAGTTAATTACAAGGGTGCCTATGGTACCTTCAGCATTTATATTATTTTTTATGATCTAGAATCAGAATGATCTTGCTGTGCTGTAAAATCATAAGGCCCATCCTGACCCTAACCCCAAACACGCCTAGTAGGCCTATAATCAGATTATAATCTGAAATTCATTTTTTTAAACTATGACTCTGCATGGTCATGTTCTACCACACAGGTTACCACCATTACCACCAGTTCAGACAACCAAGGCCAAGGTCAAAGTTTTCATTTGTCTTATCACCTGGCAGTTACCCCTTGGCAGTAGTCTGTCAACTTCAGCTGAAACTGTCTTTTGTTTTGTCTTCTCGCACTTCATATGTAAGCAACTATGCCTGTAGTTGTAAAGTTCAATAATAATAATAATAATATCAATAATCAACTTGATACTGTATTCGCCTTTAATTATATATTATTATATATAATTTATATACTATACATAAATTATTTTCATTTCCCCCCGTAATCTTTGCAGGTTCGTGATGGGCCCCCAACGTCATACATACGTTACTCTATCACACTACCAGTTGGGTCACCGCAACGCTACGTACGATCATCCGATCACGGGGAAGGTATAAGAGGACAGAGGACCGGTCCAGCTGCCCTTGTTACAGCTGTCTAGATGGAGAGTACATTGGTTGCATGTGTCGTACTAGGAGCGTTCCTTTTTGCCCTCTGCGGAGCTCAAGTTCTACCTGTTATGCATGAAACTTTCGTGGCCAGTGGTGAACTAGAGGTGCATGCTGCAGACGCGACATTCTTTGGGAAATGTAAGTGTCCAGTCTTCTTATCGTTCCTTAGCAATATTATGCTGTGGTTTTATGTAATAAAGTTCTTTGTGCTTATTAGTTAGCATTCAAAGAAATCAAGCGACAGAGATGGGCGTGGAGGGGGAAGTATATGAAGCTAAGGGTGAGCAGTCCAAGGGTGTATCTGAAGCTCTCTACCGCTATGACATGAACAAGACCTACTACTTAAGAGGGTAGGTGAAGTTAATACTCCCACAAGTAGTCTCATGCAGAACACTATTAACTTGCCTCCCCACACACACACTGCCATTTCCTGTTTCCGTTTCTCAACAATAAAGTTTTGATAACCGGTAACCGGTCAGACAAGAAACTAAGTGTTGTTGCTTGACTTGCCCGCTTGTGCTTCAGCATACCACCTACCTTATTTACCTGTAGTAGGTGTAATAGGTGGAGCCATAATTGCATATCACTATAGGGTCCAGCCTTTTGACAGATTTAGTCAGCTTGGATTAGGAGGACTTTAATGATTAGCAGCCATTGCCACAAGAGTGAATAGACAAAGAATGAGATGTGCATGCCGTATATTCTCTAATAGGAACCAAGGTTACTGTTGACTTCTGTCTATGATTACTATTGGAAGGGTAGTTACTGTTGATTGCAATTGTGAAGGAGTTCAAGTATACCTGTTTGGAGGACTTGTTTGGATGCCCATGGCTCAACGGTTGCGTAACCCTCCCGGAAAACTGAAATCAAGGTTCAAATGCAGCTGGTGCCCAGAATATTCCCCCGTTGCCTTCAGTTCTCAGTTTATAAGCGTGGGTGTGTCTTATTGCTATTTGTCTCCATGGTTACAATATAATTGGAAGTGTAGTCAATTATGTGGTTATAATTGGAGGAGCAGTTCTTAATACAGGAAATACAGTAGTTGAAAAAATCTACATATTATGTTTCGTAATATTTTTTTATGTTGAGGTCAGGTGATCTAAACACAACATTTGCTGCATGAACTGTACCTAGTGCGGAGACCCAGTGCTCGTTTGTTTGCCAAGTTCCTGAAGGTATCTATGATCTGAATGCTGGTAAGTATGAATGCCATAGATGCCCCAGTCAGCGCCCACATGTGCTCAACCTTTCATCTTGAAATTCTGGTGGACGGGCACTTGTCCAGCATCCCCTGCCTTAGCAAAACGATGACTGTAGTACTCCGGATGTTAAACGTTGTAGTCTGATAATGCACATGTATGCTATCCACGTAAAACTTGACATGCCAGAAATGGCAAGCCATTGTCTTGTTGTTCCTTCGCTGTTTATTGTTCCTATCTAACCTACTCTCCATCCTCATCATCAGATTCTTCCAGGCATTCCACTTCATCAGCTTCTCTGTCAGACAGATCTGCAAGGGGATCTTCATCGGCTTCCATTTACTCCAGAATTCTTTCCCTGGTGCATATGTTGATCCTCGGAACCGGCTATGCTATTAGAGAGAGAGATATATCAGTTATTCTGAAACTGATTCTCATGAAGCAGATGCCCAATGAATGGCATCTTGTCTTGTTGGCATTCGTTGTCCTGCAAGTGTTCGAATTTCTCCTCGACTCGATCCACAGATCCTTTATTTTGTCCCTCAAGGAAACATCCATTGGCTGTGTCAGATGTACAAGCCACCTAGACAAAATGTTTAAAAAATGGAGGCATCATTTGCAATGACAGTATTGAATTAAAAAGCCAAATTTAAATTGGCCATCTATGTACCTGTACTACCTGTTATGAATACAAGATCAGTTTCCAAATCCTCTGGCATTTGTTTGTCTCGGACACTTGGTGAGGGCGATAGCTACCCAGCCATCTGTTGCCATATTAAGACTTTTCCCACACCCTGTGTAGCCAGCTGTGAACTTTGAAAGTCTTCCATCTTACTTTTGGTGGCAGTAACCTCAAGATTATCGGGTACATGAAATCGTGCTGCGACGCATGGACCCTATCTTCCTTTTTTCCTCCTTCTTTGAAGATGACGGTGGCAGGGAGCCATGCCCTGTTACGGCCATTGTGAAGGCCTTCTTTTTCAGCAGCAATGGTAGCAATTCGAACAGTTAGCTCTCCACAACAATTGTTTGTGGCACAAGCTTAATCAAACCTCCTAGTGTAGATTTTAATGTTATCAGCAGGTGCCATGCACACTATTTTGATTCATGTTGCCAATCTCACATTTTGTGTAGCCCGGTAGCCATGAAGCTCTCCATATTGGAAAATGGTTCTCCGGAAATGGGTAAGCTACAGCTTATATAATCTTCAGGCACCTTTTGAGGTGTGTGTGTGTGTGCTGTCTATGACATTCCATCGCTTCTTCCAGTCACGCATGGGGGATACAAGGGAGCAATGGATGCCCATCCCCTCTCAGTAATGCATACGCCCTTCTCCTGGAGAGCCTCGGTATGAACAACCCTGCCTTCAGAGCACTCCAGCTCTGGGTAGTGGAAGACATCCGAGTCAACTTGTGAGCTGAAAATTGGAGCTCCACCATGCTGCTCCCTCTTCTCCCCTCACTGCCTGCATTAGCGTCAAGAAGAGCGTCGTATTTTTCATTCCTCTCTCACTCTTTTTCTCTCCACTCCAAAACTTTTCGGCCAAGTTCACATGCTGCGTCCATTGTGGACCATCCTCCAACTTCTGCTTTGAAAGACAGTGTGTAACTTTTCCCAGCATGACTCTGCACCATCTTGAAGGTGTGAAGGTGTGGCAGCTCAGGACAGTACTGGCATGTGGTGTGTGCTCGCTCATTTCGAATGGGAGTGGTCTCATATCTATATTTTAATTTAAAAAAATGAAATTGCTCTCAGTTCTTCTGAAGCTAGTGTCGATGTTTAGTTTTGTCCATTTTTCAGGTTCTCTGAGAAGTCTCTAATTCTCAGCTTTCACCAGATCTTCATAATGGCTATCTTTTAACTTATTCTAGGAATTTCGGGTGGTGGGCGCTGGCTATGCCGATGGGACTTAGTCTAAATCATCATAATTGTGTTGCTATTTTTGGGTGTGTAGTACTACCTAGTAGTAGTGGGCACTTAATTCGGTTACTCTCCAGATGTCCAGTAATTGGCTGATGATGTCTCTGTAAAAGCCAACCATGGTCGAGAGTTGAAACAGAGTGGTTGTGTTTGTGGCTGCGTTGGTACAGTGCAGGCCTAAGGAATCCTTACAAGGGCTAGAGCTGGGCTCCACACAGCTGGTCTGGATGAGCGAGGTAGATAATGAATTCCCTACCTTAGCTTAGTTTGAGATCTTAAACTGTGTTATATTTGCATATTGATCTATACTTTGATAGGTAACAAATAGAAGAGCCAAAGGTTGCGTTTAGGTAGGCCTGGCCCATCACACCTTAGCCGCCCGCTCTAGCCAGCATTAGGTCCTGGTCCACCATACCATAGCTCTATATCCCTATAGCCTTGGCTCCAGCCAGCGTAACAGTGAGATAATGATATTATGGTGTGACTGGGATGTCACAGTGAATAACTTCTGGGTTGTTGTTCAGCTGGATTGCATGGCCCTCGCTGGATATTAGTTCAGTAGGAACATAGGTGGGTAAAAGGGGGGGGGGGGGGGGGGGAATACCCATACTCCTCCTCGCTTTTTTTCTTTAGGCCTTCCTGGCCTGAAGCAGGCGTGCAGTGGGTCTCTCTTGGGTTGAATGGCGTTACATCAAAAAAAATGCCTGTTCAAATCTTTTGCTTCAAAAACCATTGGCAACTGCTGCAAGACTGCCACCATCTTGAGTGATGGAGGAGGCATGCTGTAGGTTCTCGCCAGTTAACGGCTTAGAGGTGTGGTTCTGCAGTCACCCTGTGGCAGATTTCGGACATGATGTGTTTGGTAAAATCCCTGGTCTCGTGCCTGTCTCGTTATGTCTGGTTGAGGGGTGACCACCTTTTGGGCACAACAGAGCGTGCGCCAGTCGGAGGCAGCAAGAGAACAATTTCCCTTTCGAGATCTGGGGAGAGTGAGGTCTTGAGTTGGTAGCAGAGGGCAACAACAGTTCTTGATGTTGGCCACAGCAGGTAGCTGGTCAGCATATGCCTTGTGTGTAGCCCTACCTTCATTAGTGTGTGTCAGATTTTCTATGGGAGTTGTTCCTCTCTGAGTACTTACAGTGATTAAATGTGTTCATCTCGCATAGCAAGAGGTTTCTATGAACACAGTCTTGGCATCTAGTAGGTAGCAACCTTGCAGTTGGTGGGTGACTTGAAGATCTATGAATAATTCATGTCAGTGCATACACATGAAATTGTAATGCATGTTTTCACACAATTTACAAATTGACACCTTCCCCCCAGCCCCTCCCCTTAGTTTTGTGCTGATGAGGTAATAATCTATTATGAGGCATATCTTTTTTCAGGTGGTGGAGTGCAACAATGCTTGTTGATAAGCTTAAGGAATTTCTTCTGCAGTTTTTAACTTAGCTGTGAACCTCCTCCTGTAAATACTTCTTGCTTATAGCTTTCAGTAGTGATTGCAGTTTGCTGGTCTGGCCTGTGGGCAGATTGGATCTTTAAAAAAAAATTATTTCGTTTCTGAAAATACTTCACAAGAGGACAAAGACAGGGTTGGCCTCATGGAGTTAGACCTGTGTAGCGCTACCCACCAGATCTTTGACAGTTAGGCTGTTCTAAAGCTTTGGGGGCATGGCATGGCCAGGAACATGGCCTACATTCTACATTCTTCCCCTGGTTGAGTTACTCTTACCTCCATTGGTCCATACCTTCTTTCGATAGTTGACTATAGCAATGTAGTGTCAGATGTCAGAAGTCAATTGCTCCTGTAGACATGGAGCCAACTGAAGATCTTACTCATTAACTTCATGAGAAGTCAACAGGAGACATTTACGTGTTGCCTCAAGATAACTGGACCTGTTTTGTAGCAATATTAATCTACACTTATTATTTCTCTCGGCCCTTTCTCTGTTTGTGTTTCTTTGTCCTCAATGGGTACTCACACAGAGGACCCAGGGAGGGTGGGACCAATGGAGGTAGGAGTAACTCAACCAGGGGAAGAATGTAGGCCATGTTTCCTGGCCATGCCATAACCCCAAAGCTTTAAAACAGCCTAACTGTCAAACTAGGGCTGATACTTATAATATTTCCCTCGGCTCCTTTCTGTCTGTCTACGTTGCATTGCACACTCACACAGAGGACCAGGGTGGGGTGAGGGTGGGTGAGGGGGGGTGGGGTGGGGGCATTTTTGGCTAGTTCATACACATGAGCTCTGATCTTAACCCTGTGCCAACACCTGAACTTGTGAATAGAATATTACAATAGCCTTCTCAATAACGATGAAGGCTAGAGCATCTAGTCTAAGGGTGACAGTTGCATTAAAAAATTTTTTTTAACTTGTGGTTACAACTTTAGAGCTCCGTATATTCTGCCAACTGGACTTGATATATAGCTCAAAAGATAGGTCTCTCTGTGTGCTCCCTTTTGATACTAAAATATGTTTCATAGGTATAACTATAGGCATGTTACTAGACCTAAAGTGGAGGGACCTCAAAAACCTGAATCCCTGCAACCTCCACATAAATAACTCCAGATTGCTAAAGATTTGAAATTGGCTAGAGGGAGCCCTAGGCTATTCAATGAATGGTTTCAATAGGCATTAAAATTTTAGTACCATGGTCAAGCGTGTGGGTGAGAAATTTTCGGAAACATCGAGAGAGTACAATTTCAGGTTATTGTAGTGTTATTATGTTCTGAGAGTTCATTGAGAATTATAGAATAGTTGTTATTTTCTCGTGATGACTTCCTGATTGTTGTCTCCATGTTGACAGCTTCTTGGAGAACCCCCACTGCATCGTGGAGGAGAGGAACTTTAGTGGCATGCCCAAATACTGGGGATGGTTGTCTGGCGCCACTTATGAGGGGGTCACGAAAATTCGTGAGGTTATTTTCGACATCTGGGGAACGAACGTAAGTATGAGATACTCATAGATGATCGTGGGTGCCCTGACGTGTCCTCGAATGTGTGTAGTTCTCAAAGTTGTTGCCAACCTAATACTAACCCTATGCCCGCTGAACATCTTGGGGGTGATCTAAGAATGACCCCTATACCCCATAACCCCTCTGCCAGCTAGGGCAAAGACGGGTATATATGCTGACTAGGTGTCTGCACTAGGGCAGGTGTGGGAATATGCATAGACAAGGCAACAGGAGGTGTGTTCTACTTGTGTGGCTTGAGGAATGCTCTATCACTATAACAATAGTCACAGTGTAGCAAGCACTACTCTATCATTACAACAATAGTCACAGTGCAGCAAGCACTGCTCTATCATTACAACAATAGTCACAGTGCAGCAAGCACTGCTCTATCATTACAACAATAGTCACAGTGTAGCAAGCACTACTCTATCATTACAACAATAGTCACAGTGCAGCAAGCACTGCTCTATCATTACAACAATAGTCACAGTGTAGCAAGCACTACTCTATCATTACAACAATAGTCACAGTGCAGCAAGCACTGCTCTATCATTACAACAATAGTCACAGTGTAGCAAGCACTACTCTATCATTACAACAATAGTCACAGTGCAGCAAGCACTGCTCTATCATTACAACAATAGTCACAGTGTAGCAAGCACTACTCTATCATTACAACAATAGTCACAGTGCAGCAAGCACTACTCTATCATTACAACAATAGTCACAGTGCAGCAAGCACTGCTCTATCATTACAACAATAGTCACAGTGCAGCAAGCACTACTCTATCATTACAACAATAGTCACAGTGCAGCAAGTACTACTCTGTCATTACAACAATAGTCACAGTGCAGCAAGCACTGCTCTGGTAGGTGTCTGAAGTTGCAGTATATAGTACTGGGACTAGTAACAGATAGAGTGTCTGTAAGCACCTCATAGTGTGCTCTCCAGATTTTGGTATGCACTTTTGTGGAGAAGTTAACACATCGCTTATCCTGATGCAAGTTTGATAACACTGAGTGATGTGGTGATAACACTGAGTGATGTGGTGATAACACTGAGTTGTGTAGTGATAACACTGAATGATATATTGCGTGGTGCGTTGATAACACTGAGTGATGTAGTGATAACACTGAGTGATGTAATATAAATTCCTGTTCCCTCTTTCCTTCCTCTACCCCAGAGCAAAGGAAGGTAAAGGGTTTGCTGTAGCCAGTGGGTCTGGGAGAGGGGGGGGGGCTTGTCATGGGAAATAATTATTGGTTCCTGAACACGGGCTATCTTTAAGCCACTCTTTAACAAACCACTGTGACGTCTCTTCCCGGTGCTTAGGAAGTGTTGTTAATGAGTGGCTGTGGCTTATGGGTGAGGTCATGGACTGTTGAATTAGGGTTCCCCCCCCCCCCCAATTAAGTGGGTGTGGTTTTAGTGTGCGGGTGTGCTCCTGCAATGGCATCCCTAACTTTCCCTTGCTCCCTCTCTTTCTTAGATTGGAGGCGTGCGTTTTGAGTTTGGGGTACCCAGGACTAGCACTTCTATTCTGTACTTCTATCGTCGGAAGACAACGGAATTATCCGTGTTCTACTCTTTCATGAGCTATTCTCACGAGTCTCCTGATCCAGAGGTGTTTAAAGTGCCAGATATCTGTTCGAAATAAGCTGGAGACTGTTCAGATATGTGTTGGGCCTGTGCTATATATGTGAACATTTATGTTGTTACGTACATCCCGACGTATGCATGATGATGGATGATTTGTAATGTAAATCTCTACTGTATATTTACACTGTATATTTCTACTGTATATTTGTACTGTATATTTACACTGTATATTTACACTGTATATTTACACTGTATATTTGTACTGTATATTTACACTGTATATTTGTACTGTATAATTATTTACACTGTATATTGTACTGTATATTTGTACTGTATATTTACACTGTATATTTGTTCTTTGTGTGTATATATAACAAGAAAATAACAAATAAGGGAGGGGGTTAAACCAGAATATGGTATATATATATCATTTTAAAGTCGTCTATATATTGGCATACATTTTTTTAATTTTACTTCTTGATACAGTCATTGGTGGAAGGTGTGATTAAATGGTTCCGGTGGGGGGGGGAAGTTGGGGGATTACATGCCAATCTCTCAAATTCCTTGCAGATAATTCCTTGCAGATAATTCCTTGCAAGTAACCTTCAGGGAGACAGTTGCATTTTTAATTTAACTTATGGTTACAACTTTAGAGCTCCGTTAAAATGTAACGTGGTCAGCGCGCGGGTGGAAAAATCGATTTGCGCTTGACCATGTACTTACATTTTAACGCCTAATGAAAAAGGTCATTGCATAGCCTAGGGCTTCCTCTAGCCACTTATACCAATTTCAAATCTTTAGCACTTAGCAATCTGGAGCTGAGATTCAGGCTTTTGAGGTCCCTCCACTTTAGGGTCTAGTAACTTGCCTATAGTTATATCTATGAAACATATTTTAGTATCAAAAGAGAGCACACAGAGAGACCTATCTTTTGTGCTATATATCAAGTCCATACCATGAAGTTGGCAGAATCTACGGAGCTCTAAAATTGTATATAACCTTAAAAATGCAACCGTCTCCCCTTCAAATGGCCTCTCCTCTACTCCACTATCATTATATACCTCATCACTGACCATTCAGCATCTCTTGTCCACCAACTACCCCACTGAATCACTGCTCGGTCTGAACATCAACCTTACACCTTCCTAACCCCGCACAGACATCTCGCCCCTGTACTATTCTTTGCTAACTTGGCATTATCGAATACTTGTGGCTTTACTTCTCCCTCCCAATCCTTCTCATTTCTCACCTTAATCTTTTCTTTACACCTGTCCTGACCCGATATCATTATCTAGCTTACTTCTCTTCAAAGCCTAGTTCTTCCCATCACCCTATTCCTCCATCTCTCTCAGCTCTCTACCATCATCTTCACCAATCTGCTCTCTTACATCACCTCTAATCTCTTACCAAATAACACTCTTTTCTCCTCTCCGGCTTCCTCAACCCCAGACCTCCCCACACTGTCCACTCGTGCTACAGTTCCGTCATCCCACAACAATCTCCTACTCACTCTTGTCATTGTTGCCTCCAACTTCTTCGTCGTCCTGTCCAGCACACTTCTGCTGCACACTCCAAACTCTGTCTCACTAGAAGCTCCTACAACATCCACCATCTCCTCTCTGTTCACTCTGCTCATCCATGTCACTATACCAAATCCACTCTTGTGCCTTCTTCACCATCTGGACATTCCCCCCCGTAATTTCCTACCAAACTATATTCCCAAGTACTTGAACTCATCCACCTCTTCCATTATCCCCTTGCCAATTTTCCAACGCATTCTGTCTTCCCTCTTCCCAACTACCAAAACATTGCTCTTCTACTATTAAACCTCTCATCTTCCACCCTAACATATGCACCTATGCATATCCAACGTGGCCTGTAGCTCCATCCTGAAGTCTGCCACCAGTACAATGTCATCTGTGTACAAGAGCACCCCATACCAACATTGCATATCCAACGTGGCCTGTAGCTCCATCCTGAAGTCTGCCACCAGTACAATGTCATCTGTGTACAAGAGCACCCCATACCAACATTCTTCTAACTTAAATCCCCCACCCCCCACCCCGAATGAACTTCTTCCAACTCCTCCACTATCTCTATCATGTATGTTAAACAACAGTGGACAAAAGATTTCCCTGCCTGAGTCCCTTTTCTACATTGAACCAACACAACCCTTTTCTCCACACCAGTGCACACAACTCCTCACACTCTCACAAACATTTCTTACCATACATAATCCACACACTGTCATAAATCTTGCTAACACCAAACATTAAACCTTTCTAACTCCACACACTATATATCATAAACCTTCATAAGCCTTGCTAACTCCACACATTCATAAACCTTGCTAACTCCAGACACTCTCATAAATCTTGCTAACTCAATACACTCTCATAAACCTTGCTAACTCCAGACACTCTCATAAACCTTGCTAATTCCAGACACTCTCATAAACCTTGCTAACTCCAGACACTCTCATAAACCTTGCTAACTCCAGACACTCTCATAAACCTTGCTAACTCCAGACACTCTCATAAACCTTGCTAACTCCAGACACTCTCATAAACCTTGCTAATTCCTGACACTCTCATAAACCTTGCTAACTCCAGACACTCTCATAAACCTTGCTAACTCCAGACACTCTCATAAACCTTGCTAACTCCAGACACTCTCATAAACCTTGCTAACTCCAGACACTCTCATAAACCTTGCTAACTCCAGACACTCTCATAAACCTGGCTAACTCCAGACACTCTCATAAACCTTGCTAACTCCAGACACTCTCATAAACCTTGCAAACTCCAGACACTCTCATAAACCTTGCTAACTCCAGACACTCATAAACCTGGCTAACTCCATACACTCTCATAAACCTTGCTAACTCCAGACACTCTCATAAACCTTGCTAACTCCAGACACTCATATAAACCTTGCTAACTCCAGACACTCTCATAAACCTTGCTAACTCCAGACACTCTCATAAACCTTGCAAACTCCAGACACTCTCATAAACCTTGCTAACTCCAGACACTCTCATAAATCTTGCTAACTCCAGACACTCTCATAAACCTTGCTAACTCCAGACACTATCAGAAAGTGCATTGCTGCACCCTCTCTCTGCTCGTAGCATTTTCCTTGATACCTGAAGAAGGTGGGTTTTATAGGCATGTCTCCAACAGTTCAGAAATCCTGTCAGCACCTTGTGCGTCTTCTCATGTAAGTTCCTCCACAAAACACCTCCCACTCCCTTCTCCACCACTTAACCTCCTTCCTCAGCCCTCTGCACCTAGCCGCTCATCCTTACCTAACCTTACATCTTCTGGGCTACTTTCATCTAGTGCCACATCCTGTCCTCTCCCGGTTATCAGCACTATCCAAAGCAACCACAAATGATCTAAAGTTTAATGCACACAGTTTCCCCCCCCAAATTTGATGAGCTTACAACATTGTATACTTCTACAAACCCCACCTATAGTTGAGACATGGCTCTCCCCAGATCTCTCTGACTCTGAAATTACTATTTTTAACTACCACTCTTTTAGACTAGATCGAAATAGACATGGTGGAAGAGGTATCATAGTCTATATCAAGTCAAATCTTCTTGCTTCCATCATCTCTCTCCCATCCATCTCTTCGCTGGAACTTCTACTTATCTCCTTCATTTTTGCCTATTTTATCGCCCACCTTCATTACCCGACCATCTAGATCATTTACTTGCCTCACTTGATGTCTTTCCCTCCATCCCCCCAAGGAACTTATTTTGCTTGGGCACTTTAATGTTAATTTTTTTGTTACTTTCACCGCTTCTCGATAAGATCCACGCAATATCTGACTTTTTCCCTCTCAATCAAATTATCCACTATCCAACTCACTATATACTCCCATACTGGTGTCCCCTCTATCATTGATCTTGTCTACCTACCCTCCACCCTTACTCCCACCTGCTGTGAAGTCTCTCCCATCAAACTCCAACCACAACTCCATCCTCTTCTCTCTCACTCTCATTTCTGATTCTCCGTCTCCCTCACCTCCTCATCGAGTCTGGTTATATGACAGAGCAGATTTCTCTCAACCTAATGACCTAATTAATATCATTCCCTGGGATACCATCCTCCCCCCCCCTTGGACACTGAAGCTTCTTGGCTCATATTTAAAGAACTCTTTTACTAGCATCATGCACAAATATCCTACAACCCGCTGTACCCCTCCCTGGATCTCCTAATCCATTCTCAAACAAATCAAAATTAGAAATAGATTATACTCCTCTGCCAGGTCACTCAGATCTGCTGATGCCTGGGTAGCCTATCACCGTTGCCATAACCACACTCTTTCACTCCTTCGCTCAGCAAAACACTTCTTTTTCCAAAGACTATCATCTTCTCCCAACTCTCTAGTTCTTTTTGGAGAGCCATAAAGAAATTAGGTAAAAAATCTTCTTGTATTCCATCTCCTACTTGCCAAGATCAAACTTGTGCTTCCTCTCAGTCTGAAGCCGAGGTTCTAAATCACTTCTTCTCAAGATGTTTTAATAAGTCTTCTCCACCCCTCTGTAATCACACACCATCCCCTCCACCCTTCCCTTGCCCTCCTGAGCTCCTCTGCTCACCGGACGAAATTATAAGTCTTCTACCTGCATTCCCTCTGAGAAATCAACTGGCCCTGATACTATCTCTGCCAGAATGCTTAGATCCACAGCTACCTCCATGTCAATTCCTCTTTCTCTTATCTTTAATTCCTCCCTCTCTACTGATGCACTACCCACTGAATGGAACCACTCCTTTGTAGTTCCTATCCCCAAAACATCTCCACCCTCGTCTTTCTCCAAGGATTATTGTCCCATCTCCTTATTTTCCCTAATAAGCAAGGTATTAGAACGCCACATATTTAACTACTTACATGAACTTATCACCACACAAGATGTTTTGACAAAACGTTCAGTTTGGATTTTGCCCAGAGCTGTCCACGTAACTCAATCCTGGTTTGCTTCCCTGGATGCCCACAAGTCTGTCTGTGCAGTCTTTCTAGACATCAAGAAAGCTTTTGACTCTGTGCTGCATAGACCACTCTTAAACACTCTGTCCTCACTTAACATTCCTTCTCACATCCTCTGTTGGCTCACTTCCTATCTTACATACAGATCACAGAGTGTTGCTCTCTCTGGTGCTCTCTCTTCTTCATGTCATGCGTACCTCAAGGATCTATTCTTGGTCCTCTTCTCTTGTTCTTTACATTAACGATATTGCAAAGCTCCCACTGTCGACATCTTCTACACTTTGATTCAGTGCAATCAGACATTGACAATATATCATCATGGGGCTATCCTAATAATTAACCCTAATAAAAGCAAGTACATGATGATCTCTCGTAAACCTCATCCTCCACTCTATTAGTCCTCAATAGCACTCCCTTTGATCTCGTCACTTCATTTACATACTTGGGAGTTACTTTCACCTCTAACCTCTCGTGAAACCTGCATATTAGTAAAGTACGCACTAAATCAAGGAAAACAGTAGGATTAATTTATCGCAACTTTTACCATCACACTTATCCTCTCATATGCTAACTAAACTTTACACAACATTAGTTCTCCCTCATCTAAGTTACTGTTCCTCTGTGTGGTCACCTCCTCCCTCTTCTTCTAATTCAGAATCCTTAAGAATGTATTCAGTACTTTGCACTCAGGACTCTGTACTCACAATGGACTTCTGACTATGCATCCTTCCTCTCCACCCTTAAACTTCCTATACTGTCAAATAGACATGCTCAAGCCAAGCTCCTTCTAAAAAAATAAACAATTACATCCACTTTCGTCCCGACTCCATTCAATTAGCTCCTACTCCGCTCATGTCTTCTCGCCAATACCACTCATCGAACATCATAATCCCATTCTCCCGCACTGCAGCCATCATGCAGTCTTCCTTCGTTCCCTTAGCCACAGCTCTTTGGAACTCACTCCCAACCTTCATTAGATACTCTTCGCTCACTCTCTTCCTTCAGACGATTTATTAAAAAGTTCATCGCCTAACTTCAGCCTTTCCCCCCCTTTCCCCCCCCCCCCATCTACATTATCATAATTATGTATATAAAGATCTAAACAGCTTTAGCTCATTTTTCATAAAAAATGTACTCATATTTTCAGCTAGAAGCAATATCACCATGCTATGAACTTGGAAAGATTATACGACAACTGTGCATGTATACAAGACAACACTGTTGGCCGAAAGGGAACATCAGGTTTGCATATCTTACAGAACCCATATATCGTGGATGGTCTACTTCCGATTGGCCGAATTCTATTGTATTAGCTATTAGCCGTTGTTGTGTACCATTGCTCAAGTCTGCGCTCTAACGATAGTAAACTTAAATACTAGGCAATGTTCAAAGGTTGGGTGTGCGAAAGTGTGTGGAATGTTTGGGTAGAAGCCGAAGTGTATTGCTCTGTGCAATGAACGTACGTATGCACGACACACCTGAGGCAAAAAGGATTTTCTTAGCTTAGCTCTCTCACTTTATGTATAACATGCTTTGCGCTCTCGCTCATTTCTTGCCCACATTTGTATCTATTTCGTTGTATTGCTTCTAACTGAACTGTCTTAGCAGATCAACCATTTTCAGGAGAACCATTTTCTGATACAGTTGGGGAGATAAGCTATTTTGTGTGGAAATCTGCCAATGTGAATATGTGACATTCTAAAATTTTACTTATTAGAGGGATAGGGAGATGGACCGATAATCGGTGGTGGGAGAAGATGTCTTGAGGAAAGGAATGATCAGGAAATGCTTTTAATCAGCGAATCAAGGGAGCAGATATGTTGATTTGAACATTTTAGTACAGATTTTATCTGGGCAAGTAGATTTTTCTGAGGGAATGTTGGAGAGAGAAGGTTAGTAACTTCATTTGGCAGTGGAGCTTAGATGAGCAGGGGAAAGGAGAGGGTGGTTGGTTGGAAAGAGGAGGGGGGGAGGGGGGGGGGAGAAGATTTGTTGAAACTTTAAAAAAGGTGTTAGTTGGACTGGGAGGAGCACAGATCTGACCTTGGTATTTAAGAGTGAGTATATGTAATGATTTGTTAGCTCTCAAGAATGAACTAGAAGTATGGGAAGATGAGAGTTCTTGGAAGAAGAAGCATTTTGCAGAATGGATGAGCAAAAGTGTGTGTTGGATCATATCGCCTCCTTCTATATTATAGACACATTTGACAGCGTCAACAGCACTGGGGCCTGGATCAGTTTCCATATCTCCAGAGAGCATCAAAAGTAAGCAACCAACAATGGCTGAACTAGGAAGCATGTGAGAATGCAAAAGGAGCAATGACGATGACAAGTGTACAACAAAGACCATTGGGAAAGAAGCGTGAATGATTGGATGGCTGCCAAGGGCAAGATCAACATACAAATTATATGCTTTCTGGAGGACATGAAGTGGGTTTGATTCAGAAAAGAGCCAGTAGGAGAGTCTTGGCCATAACAGAAGATGAAAAAAGAAAAACAAGGAATCAGACCTTCAAGCAGTCTCTGCTATATATAAAATCAAAAATATAAAATTAAAAAATTCAAAATTGTAAAAAATTTCACGATTACCTACCAGCCAACAGTTCAATATGATGTCAGGATGATATATAGCACTATGAGAGATCACTCTATTTTTATGCTTGGCAGTTTGAATGCGTGTATTGCAGGTCTGTTGAGACACATTTGTTGCTGAATATATGCCAAAATTCAGGGTAGGGTTGTTCATGTTAAGTATCAGAGTTGGCTTAATATTATCAGCGTTAGAATTTAATGGATAATTTTTTGTCACATTTGATTTTGCTGCTGTGGCATATTTGGTAGACAAAGTGAATGCATCCCAAGGTGAGCTCTAGCATACAAAACAGGTTCACTTCTGAGAAAGAAAGTAAAGAAGCCCACTCTCTTTCAGATCAGCTGGTTGGTAGTTTGAAAGCTGCTATGGGCATTTTTACCAGTGTGGACAACTTCTGTATCACCATTCTTGGTTTCTTATATATATATATAGACCTCCATCTTGTTTTAGTGGGCCTTTCATTCTAGTTCCAACAGTAATTATGTGTTTCTATATAGCTAAAAAGAAACAGCATGCATACTTGTTGCTGTGGTGAGATACCGATGTAAGCTTTTAAATTAACAGTATCCAAGTGGAACTATGGCGACAAAACACACTAGCCCAAAGCTACGATGCCCTGCCATTGCCCTTACCCTAGCTGAAGGCTTACTTCATATAGTATAGTATAGACAACAATAACAATAGAGCATCTAGTCGAAACGTCGAGTGAATAAAAATTCAAGATAATATTGAGAAGGTGATTTTAATACTGTCATGTCCTTGGTTGCATCAATGCTCCTGCATTGATATAAAGGCTGCAAATTGACCTCTGTATATACCTCATAAAACACATAATTAATATTTTGAATAACAAAAAAAATTTATGCATGTCTACAACCTGTGAGTTTTAATTATTACTGGAGTACTAATGAGTATACTTATTGTGTATAAATATACTATATATACAGTATAAATTAATCAATTTGGATATCGATGTTGAAACAAGCGAGTTCCTTTCCTCCGCTGTCTTTCACAATGATCGTTCCGGTGACGTGTCCCTGCATACAAAACATTGTTATTTGAAATGCCGCAGGGAGTGCCATGAAGGTAATTTTATCAAGAATTTCTGCACAGCTATACCAGAGAAAGGGAATTAAATATTTAGCTTCAAGAACACCTTTAGAAAAATCAGGAACACTAATTAATTTAATTTACACAGTCAACATGACAACAAACTGTATATACGTCAAGTAGGTGTGACCATTTGAAAAACCTTTCTTTACTTCCTGCTGGATTGAGAATTCTAAATGACTTTTTGCAGCAGTGAAATACCATTATAGATAAACATAATTGGAGATTGGCACAGCAATCCATATAATATAGATAAATATACATCGGAGATTGGTGCAGCACTCCCTATAATTATAGATTAAATATATATTGGAGATTGGTGCAGCACTCCCTATAATTATAGATAAATATATATTGGAGATTGGCGCAGCACTCCCTATATTATAGATAATTGGAGATTGTCCGTATAATTATTCAAAAGTACACCAGATAAGAGCCAGGAAGTCTTGCACATATTTCATGTGGTTGTTAATTAGTAGCTAAGTGACAACCACATAAAATAGTGATGATTCATGCTGAGTCATTGCTGATGATGTAACATGCACATGTGACATGCACATGTGACATGTGACATGCACATGTGACATGCATAGCTGGCTTTATTAACTATACTGGCAGCTATAGTTCAGTCAGAGCCAATATGAGGAGGCAGAATCACTAACAGAACATCAGGTCCTTTTTTCACAAATGGGTAAGTGTAAGTAAGACACAGTGGTTAGTGGCTTTAAGTCAGAGTTCTCTTCTAGAGGAACGTGGTAAGTCTAAGTAAGACCTAGTGGTTAGTGGCTTTAAGTCAGAGTTCTCTTCTAGAGGAAAGTGGTAAGTCTAAGTAAGACACAGTGGTTAGTGGCTTTAAGTCAGAGTTCTCTTCTAGAGGAAAGTGGTAAGTCTAAGTAAGACACAGTGGTTAGTGGCTTTAAGTCAGAGTTCTCTTCTAGAGGAAAGTGGTAAGTCTAAGTAAGACACAGTGGTTAGTGGCTTTAAGTCAGAGTTCTCTTCTAGAGGAAAGTGGTAAGTCTAAGTAAGACACAGTGGTTAGTGGCTTTAAGTCAGAGTTCTCTTCTAGAGGAAAGTGGTAAGTCTAAGTAAGACACAGTGGTTAGTGGCTTTAAGTCAGAGTTCTCTTCTAGAGGAAAGTGGTAAGTCTAAGTAAGACACAGTGGTTAGTGGCTTTAAGTCAGAGTTCTCTTCTAGAGGAACGTGGTAAGTGTAAGTAAGACACAGTGGTTAGTGGCTTTAAGTTCTCTTCTAGAGGAAAGTGGTAAGTCTAAGTAAGACACAGTGGTTAGTGGCTTTAAGAGGGGACTATGCCTCAAAACAACAAAATAGTTATTTCTAATTGTCATCACTTTTATTCTCTTTCGTCTACACAAGTATTTATCATACCAAAGTCTTTATTATTCTGTGTTTGTTTATATAAAGTGTTAAATATCTCTATATACATAATTTTCTCAGAAGATACATGCAGAAACATTGAGGGGACTCCAAGATATTTGTGGCAGACCTAGCTGCCTAACGATTTGAAGTCATTTACTCATAATTGGTGTGTGGCTTGCTAAGGAGTGTCTCAGTGATATCCATGGACCAAAGTTACCATATGTTGTCATGTTGATTAGTTACGCACTACAGAGTCTGAAAAACTGATAAAACTAGAGGCCACCTCTTCTAACCACCATCTCTTGGCAATCCTTGAAGTAAACAAAAATCTGATTCATGGATATCACAGAGTACTAAAAGAGCTCTCAAATGACATACATAGCCCAAAAAATGAGCAAACGGTTTTAAAGTTATTCTCGCAACAAGAAATATTTCCATTAATTGTGGGGATAAGCATTCCAAGTTTGGAAAACGAAATGTTTGAGTTAGCACTGAAATAACATGACAAAATATGTTCTTTTACAAGTTTTATAGCAATTTCTTGATCTGTTTTTTTTAATACTTCCGTGACTCTTGAGTTTTTCTGTCTGTGCCTATATCTACATGTAAGAAAGAAAAATATGATGAAAATTGTTATGGAATTTTCCTTTACAGCTGAATGTTTGTGCATGTCAAAGAAATGTATGATGAAATAGATCCACCATAACTTTGAAATAAGCATCCTATGTCTCTAAAACTTTGGAAATAGCAAGTAGATAGATGCAACAACAGTTTGAACTGATTTCATGTGTAGTCGCCAGGGGTGTGTGTGTGGGGGGGGGGGGGGGGGGGGACTGTACGTCAGCACCACCAAAGTATTATAAATCGCCATAACTTTTGTTGTATATGCAGGTCATTTTATTCCCTATTTCCTTATGCTTTGTTCCTAATGATATGTTGAATGTCTCTGCAGACATATTTTCTCGGAAGATACATCAAGATCCCTAAATAAGTTGATCTATCTTGCAGTACAATTCATAACTGCCATAATTAACAAGACCAAAGTCCCAGATTTGGTCAACTGATAGAGAAGGCCCTAATCTGCAACATGTGAACAGATTATCAATAAATGTAGTGGTTTTTCAGTGGCAGGCCACCGCTTTGGCAACTGGAAAACACCAGGAAAAATCTCAAACCTCACCACTTCAAATCACCATAACTTGCTAATACTTAGAGTACTTAAAATTTTGGCACGTACAAAAGACAGATAATTAGAAGGGCTATCCAGTGATATAAAAATTATCTTTTGGGGGTGAAGTGTAGAAAAGTTATGAGCTTTACGGCAAAAAAACAAGATTTTTTGGGAAAAATGAGAAACATATAGACCAAATTAGGGCAAATATCATGCAACATGTGTCCTCTTTGTAGTTTCTTGATCTGTTACATGGACAAAAAAATCGTTTGCCAGAAGAAGGGGAAAAAAGGGGGAAAAAGAAATCTCTGATTTTTGACCCATAGCCCCCCTTAAGTCAGTTCTCTTTCTTCTAGAGGAACGTGGTAAGTCTAAGTAAGACACAGTGGTTAGTGGCTTTAAGTCAGAGTTCTCTTCTAGAGGAAAGTGGTAAGTCTAAGTAAGTGGTTAGCGGCTTTAAGTCAGAGTTGTGGCTTTCTTAATCTTGGAAACACTACAAGTACCAGTGAATCATGTGGAGGGAGGTAACATCTCCTGATCTTCCATCATCAGATGTTGATGAAGGTGAATGTAATGTCCAGCTTGAGCTCACAATTCCATCAAGCCAAGCTTCATTACTTCTGGAGTCACCTCCGTTCAATGATATTGGTAACTTATTGGAACCAACCAAGTCAAGTAGTGAGTAACTCTCCAATGATGAGAAATACACATTCCTTTATCATCATATAGAACCACCTAATGTTTTACTATCTTCTCTATCGCGTGGTAATAACTGTAAGTTCAATTTTCCTGGCTTGGCTACTATACAGTCCTATTGAGGTCATATGATCCTCTGGTCTTTTTATCATGGTCAGAATCAACATAGCAGGTATCGCTGCCTCTGCCTCTATAGAGGGTGATGGCACTACTTTCAATAGTGGGACTAACAAAGATCCAGAAGCTTTGAAGTTTGGTCCACAGTACAATAGAGAGATGTGCAGGAGTGTGTGGCTTCAATCAAACCATGCCTCACAAATACTTTGAGGGTACAAAAATTTTGCTCCTAGGATCAGGTCTGCCGAAAGTTTAGCTCCTTCCCCCTCAAAACAACAACAACAACAACAACAACAAAAACATGGTCACTAGAAAGATAAAAACAAACTGACAGTTGTTAGTCCCAAAATTCCAGTGGGTCACACCTGCACAAGTGTCAAAGTGTAAGAGTCGAACACACTCACACTATGATGGTACTTCCGAAAATGAAACACTCTTGTATCACATTTACCTTTGGGATTTCATTTGGAATTTTTACGGTTTCGATGAAGTTGTAAAAACCACTTTTCAATGGACAATGGTAGGATGTGGATTTCATGGTTTCACAGAGATCCAGAATCTTTGAGTAACGAAAGAAAAAAGAAAATTTTACAGCAATGTCGATCTCCCCTCCAGTGACTCCCTCAGCTGCAAAAAAAATAATAACAACAAATAAAAGCTACAGCAATAACAACAATTCCAAAATTAGTAACTATAAAAAACAAGAAAAACATGTTTAAAAATACTTAACACAAATTTAGTGTATCCATGTGTTAACACGTCTATTTTTCTTCGTAGGAAAAATAGTTCCTATTGCCTATGCAACCCAAAAATTAGCACGGACGTCAAATGTTTCTTTTC
The DNA here is from genome assembly GCA_028752905.1 of Cladorhizidae sp. MBARI D1340-BT2. NCBI lineage: Eukaryota > Metazoa > Porifera > Demospongiae > Poecilosclerida > Cladorhizidae > Cladorhizidae sp. MBARI D1340-BT2. The sequence goes on along the minus strand of JAQNBH010000018.1, from coordinate 5,977,339 downwards.
CTCTTTGAAAAGAGCACAAAGTTCTTCGTGGTAAATATATGGATAGCTACCATTCTTTCCTACTTATAACCAATTTACACTTCATGTTGTCCATGCATTAGACCCATGACTAGCAAAGCAAGAAACTTACTTAGTTGAGTAATAGCAGTGAAGTTGTTATAGCTGCCCGGCTTTATCACTTCAGGAGTGATAGACATGTATTGGATCACCAGAGGGTCTAGCGACTTGTCTATTATCAGGTAATAACACACACACGACACATACATACACACACACCACACACATACACACACACAAGACAGAATAAGGATATATAATATAATGACTTTCTCAATTATCAACTTAAATTTGCTTCTTGACGTTACTTACGTCAAACAACAAATCTAATTTGAGGAGCAAATTTAAGTGATTATTGAGAAAGTTTATATATAATATGTTGAACTGAGAGAGTTCATTGACAGAATAAAGGTAATTAGAACATATTATGGTGAATTAACCCAGGTATGACTTGCTGTTAGGTAACTTGTTAGGGACCTCCCTAACGGTCCTAACAACGGGGGAGCAACCTGCAGTATGCCGCGAACTTTTAAGTGTTGACTTTGAAGTGGATCACACTTATGCTAATAGATCAACAAACGCACAGACTGGCGCTGCTACTTGTATTCCATAAATCAACCACATGCATGCTTTTACCTTATATGGTCACATCCCAACAATTAATGTCATTATTCGGGCTTGAGTTTGTGTCTTTATTGAGTGAATAAAAGTTGTTATATCTAGTTGCCTAAGACACTAACAGCATAAGCACTTAACTAGGCTGTTAGGGGTGGTGCATACCCTAACACTTACTGTATTATGAGAAATGTTCTCTGTGTGCAAATTTACTTTTACTTTGACGATTATAAAACAAGAACATTAAAACTGCTGTACCAATTTCAGTTCATTAAAAGAGTCTCATATTGTTGACACTCTAGCAGAATGTTCAGCAAGCCTGGCTCTGACATAGCTGCTTCTCATCACCACCCAGGGCCCAGATCAGCAAACATTATAGCTCGTAATGGTTGGCTGTTTCAACACTAAAAACTACCAGTAATAAGCCATAACTACTTCCAAGTAGCCAACACATCGTGTGAATGTAATGCACACCTTACGCAGACATTGTGGTGGGTGTAGCATACATGCTGCACAAGTATGCATATTCACTCACATGCTACACAAGTATGCACATTCACTCACATGCTACACAAGTATGCACATTCACTCACATGCTACACATGTATGCACATTCACTCACATGCTACACAAGTATGCACATTCACTCACATGCTACACATGTATGCACATTCACTCACATGCTACACATGTATGCACATTCACTCACATGCTACACAAGTATGCACATTCACTCACATGCTACACATGTATGCACATTCACTCACATGCTACACATGTATGCACATTCACTCACATGCTACACATGTATGCACATTCACTCACATGCTATACAAGTATGCACATTCACTCACATGCTACACATGTATGCACATTCACTCACATGCTATACAAGTATGCACATTCACTCACATGCTACACAAGTATGCACATTCACTCACATGCTACACATGTATGCACATTCACTCACATGCTACACAAGTATGCACATTCACTCACATGCTACACAAGTATGCACATTCACTCACATGCTACACAAGTATGCACATTCACTCACATGCTACACAAGTATGCACATTCACTCACATGCTACACAAGTATGCACATTCACTCACATGCTACACAAGTATGCACATTCACTCACATGCTACACATGTATGCACATTCACTCACATGCTACACAAGTATGCACATTCACTCACATGCTACACATGTATGCACATTCACTCACATGCTACACAAGTATGCACATTCACTCACATGCTACACAAGTATGCACATTCACTCACATGCTACACAAGTATGCACATTCACTCACATGCTACACATGTATGCACATTCACTCACATGCTACACAAGTATGCACATTCACTCACATGCTACACAAGTATGCACATTCACTCACATGCTACACATGTATGCACATTCACTCACATGCTACACATGTATGCACATTCACTCACATGCTACACATGCATATTCACTCACATGCTACACAAGTATGCACATTCACTCACATGCTACACATGTATGCACATTCACTCACATGCTACACAAGTATGCACATTCACTCACATGCTACACAAGTATGCACATTCACTCACATGCTACACATGTATGCACATTCACTCACATGCTACACAAGTGTGCACATTCACTCACATGCTACACAAGTATGCACATTCACTCACATGCTACACATGTATGCACATTCACTCACATGCTACACAAGTGTGCACATTCACTCACATGCTACACATGTATGCACATTCACTCACATGCTACTCAAGTATGCACATTCACTCACATGCTACACATGTATGCACATTCACTCACATGCTACACAAGTATGCACATTCACTCACATGCTACACAAGTATGCATATTCATTCACATGCTACAAGAGCCCATAGTTTGGTAAAGGTACGCAGCTGTCACATGCCATCACAAACTGTCCGTAGAATCACAAAAACCTGCAAAAACTGCCTAGCAAGCACATTTGATTCCCACACAAAGCTCTGGAGCATGTTGCCGTGTGTAACTCTCAACCTTACCAAGGAAACTTGAGCTCACCATTTGCACATGCACATAGCCATAATTATATCACATTATAAAATATCGGTAGCTTTGTTAGTTGTTGTATTTTCATTATTTTCTAATCATTTATTTAAAATTAACACTTCAAAGTGAAGAACAATTCAAAGTTGAAGAACAATCATTATATTCACCTTCTCATTCACTCGTCGTTGACTAGATGCTCTAGTGTTCATCAGGAATCTCATTATTCCTGATGAAGGCTAGAGCATCTAATCAAAAACGAGTGAATATAATTTGAAGTTGATTATTGAGAAGGTGATTATAATGATAACCTCCCACACACTAGAGCTGTTTTTGATACTATAAAATCAAAAATAAACTTTCACTTCAGCCACTTCATATTTCTTCCCAAGATCTTCAACTTGGTTGATGTATGAGAAACAACTCCAAGTTTACAAGCTACTTAAGTTTCTACACAGCTTGTATTACATACAGCTACCAATGTTCAATGGAGTGCTTGAGTAGCTATAGTTACAAACCACAATAGCAGCTACACTGGTCTTGGCTAGGACCAAAGACTGTAGCCACTAGTTTTCCAAGTACCATGTATGAATGCCTTGGAACAAGGAAAATATATGTGGCATCATGATAGCGTCCTAATCTGAGGCCTTAAGCTCCTATTAGAAGAGCATGACAAGATTTGTGGAGATATTGACGAGCAAGCAAAAACCTTCGTGTTACCATCCCTCCAGAGCTACTCTTGCTCGTCTGTCCAGATGTTGTTGTTACATGGGCAGGTGCAGTGTTTATGGTGGAATTAACTGTGCCATGTAACACTACGCAGTCCTTATAACAGGCAAGTCAAGGAAGCTGGGAAAGAAAATTACTAGATGTTAAAGTGATTTAGAGGCTAAGCGCTTTGAGACCCTTCCTTGTGACAGTGGAGATTGGTCCTCCACTCACTACCAAGCTCAATGTTGGTAGTGAAGAGTCTTCCCTCTGGCATTGGAGATTGGTCCTCTAGGTCACTTACTAACAAGCTCAATGTTGGTAGTGAAGAGTCTCTGGCATTGGAGATTGGTCCTCTAGGTCACTTACTAACAAGCTCAATGTTGGTAGTGAAGATTCTTCCCTCCGGCATTGGAGATTGGTCCTCTATACTAGACATAGGTGCCATAGCTCCTTTAATTCATGCCTTTTTCAGAACAACTATTACTTTTCCCTTTACAATTTCTACAGATTGTCTTAGAGAAGAACTCTCTCAGGAAGTTATTTGAAAGAGAAGAAAGCAGGAAATATATTTTGTGTTAGGTTATTCCCAATAATTAAATTGCTACTTCCATTGAAAGGTGCTATATAAGTTTCCATGGCATCATTATACCCGACACTTCATTATACCCTACACTAATAGTACTCCATGGCATCATTATACCCGACACTTCATTATACCCTACACTAATAGTACTACCAGTATGCACATCATTATATCATTATACCCTACACTTATAGCACTACCAGTGTGCACATCATTATATCATTATACCCTACACTTCATTATACCCTACACTAATAGTACTACCAGTATGCACATCATTATATCATTATAGCCCGCACACTAATATCAGTATGCATATCATTATAGTCTGCACACTAATACATGTGTCACTACCAGTGTGCATATCATTATAGCCTGCACACCAATACTTGTGGCACTACCAGTGTGCATATCATTATAGCCTGCACACTAATATTTGTGGCACTACTAATGTGCATATCATTATAGCCTGCACACTAGCACTACCAGTGTGCATATCATTATAGCCTTCACACTAATACATGTGGCACTACCAGTATGCACATCATTATAGCCTGCACACTAATACATGTGGCACTACCAGCATGCATATCATTATAGCCTGCACACTAATACATGTGCACTACCAGCATGCATATCATTATAGCCTGCACACTGCACACTTATACTTGTGGCACTACCAGTATGCATATCATTATAGCCTACACACTAATACATGTGGCACTACCAGTATGCATATCATTATAGCTGAACACTAATACATGTGGCACTACCAGTATGCATATCATTATAGCCTGCACACTAATACATGTGGCACTACCAGTATGCATATCATTATAGCTGCACACTAATACATGTGGCACTACCAGTGTGCATATCATTATAGCCTGCACACTAATACATGTGGCACTACCAGCATGCATATCATTATAGCCTGCACACTAATACATGTGGCACTACCAGTATACATATCATTATAGCCTGCACACTAATACATGTGGCACTATCAGTATGCATGTCATTATAGCCTGCACACTAATACATGTGGCACTACCAGCATGCATATCATTATAGCCAGCACACTAATACATGTGGCACTACCAGTATGCATATCATTATAGCCTGCACACTAATATATGTGGCACTACCAGTATGCATATCATTATAGCCTGCACACTAATACATGTGGCACTACCAGCATGCATATCATTATAGCCAGCTCACTAATACATGTGGCACTACCAGTATGCATATCATTATAGCCTGCACACTAATATATGTGGCACCACCAGTATGCACATTCATTATAGCCTGCACACTAATACATGTGGGTGGCACTACCAGTGTGCATATCATTATGGCCTGCATTTTGTGTGGGAGTGGTCTAGTTACATTCCAATATCCAAGCAACTGCTTTTAGTGCACAGGCAAGAGTCTGGAGTAAGTACATCAGTTAGAAGACTGGCAGTTTCATGAGGGAATATTTCATGAGGGAATAAATACAACTTGATATAAACTTGACACTAGGCTGTTATTAAGAAAATAATTTAGTTTCTCTCACCACAACTAACAAACACTTTGTGGCTCCACTTGGGAATTGGAGATGATTAGTAAACCAATGCATCTACCAACAGGAAGACTTACTTAACAGCGCCCTAATAAGGCAAGGCACTGAAATATCATGCCACATAGAGGGGACAATTGAGAGGTATCTATGCAGCATCTTCTTCCATAATTATTCTAAAGTGTTTGCTATTCTGTGCTCAACTCTGCTTGGTTAGCATGCTGGATGAATGCCTGTAGTGCTGGCATTTACATAGTTGCAGCTTAGACATGTTGAGAATCCTGAGAGTGAGTGACTTCCAGAATTGATATATTCTGTCACCCTGACACTAGGCTGTTATTAATACAGTGAGGCTGTTATTAATACAGTGAGGCTGTTATTAATACAGTGAGGTGATTCACACAACAATGAATCGCCTCACCAGTCGCACATGCTCTGACGTATGACCCATTAATCTGGGTTACCTGATAATAATAAATAGTCTATACGGCATGACAAATCAGGTAAGAAAAACAGTTAACATTGTATTGGTATCACACCTCTTTTCCAAGCCCGTGATCATCCATGTCCTGATCAGTATAGTGTGTTCTTAACAACTGTGTAAGTGGTAGTCCCACTTAACACTTCATGGCTGATAAGAATCAAGTGACATTTTAAAATAAACAAAGCTATAACCCCTCCCCCCCATCAACGATGCTCCATTCTTGCGTTGTCATGAAATAGATAATCAAGGAGGAAGAATTGGTCCACCTATATAGAATATTTTAATCCCAAATCTATTCCCTGGCCCTACTTACCCTGGCTCTACCTCAGTCATGAAGGACTGTTGCTGTGGATACCTAGAAACTCAGAGCTATGTGTGGTATGTAGTTTAGTTTGATGGGAGCTAGTGAACAAAGCACTCCACAGCACCCAGCCGTTGAAATGTCAACTTATGCAAAACACTTTCCTTGCTATATACATAATGACCTATTGACCAGATACATACCTACCTAGTGAAAGACCATGGCTGGCCCGGCCATGACCAGCAGCGAATCAAGGGTCGTGGTAAAAATTAGTATTTTTCTAAAGTATAAAGCACGAGGACAATTTTGGCTATGTGTTGCAACTTACTGCAAAAAGTATAAAACGTTCCCAAGGGAGGAGTCTTGCTCAAAGCCTGGTTCAAGGGGACAGCAGGGCGCGGGAACACGAACCCATCTCTGAAAGATGCTGCGTAAAGTCCTGAGCACAGCCAGAGACACACGCACAGGGTAAACATCTTCATGACGAAAAGTACTCAACGGAACACTGAAGGCAGGGGTTGGAAAGTGGGCTAATTTGTGTGGGCGTTTGCTTGCGCATGCCAGCAGTCCTGCAGAGTCCTTGACAAGAGGTCGCTGTAACTGCATGCAACACAAGCTTGAGCATTATTCAGTAAACGAGTAGACAATTTGATTCAGAGTCCATGCAGAATAAACTTCTGACAACAGTGCTCTTTGCAATGCATGGGATTAGGTGTATATAATAAGGTGGAAACTAATATGAAGGAGGTCAATGGAGGTGGTTTGGGATAGAGAGGGGACTTATTAGGCAGGGGTGTCCTTTGTTACCACATGTATGTGTCAGGAATGGTCGATGAACTAGAGGGAGCTGAGCTGGGATTGAAGGTGGTAAGAACATGGTGTGGTATTGCTCTGTGCAGATGATATTGTGCTTTTGGCGGGCACAGGAGTTGCAAGATATGTTGGATATGGTGCAGAACTATGCGATAAGATGGAAGAGTTTAATGACAGGAAGAGTAAAGTAATGGTGATTGGGAAAGGGAGGAATAGTGTGAAGTGGAATATTGATGGAGAGGAGCTGGAAGTAGTGGAGCATTCAGATAACTGGGTGTGTGGTTTTATGAGAAACTTACACTTGGGGAAAATGAAGATGAAAGCAGAACAATGGGTGGTGTGGGATGATAAAGTGAACGAAAAAACTGAAGTGTATAGAGGTAGGATAGTGTGGGAGCTGTTGGCTAGGCCAAGCCTGGAACATGCTGCTGAAGTGTAGCTGACAGGAGGACAGACTGCTTGTAGGAAATTAGGTTGAGTAGGAAGGAATTTATTAGGGGCTAGCAACACAGTGGCAGGAGTGGCAGGAGTAGGGGACTTGGGATGAAGGAAGTTGGCAGAGAGGAGAAGGAGAAAAAAATTTCCTATGGTAGGAGACTTGTACAGGTGCTGGAGGGTAGACTGATAAAAATTGTGGCAGACAAGCTAAGAATGGATGGAGGGGTAGGATGTTGAGGAAGAAATACGATCTGAATGCTGAACTCGGGTCAGTGAGGCAATGGTGAAGATGAAGAAGGGAAATGTGTGTGATTGGGAGGAGGATGTTGATATGAGCAGCTTGAAGTGGTATAGGTTGGCTAAAGGTGATGGAGAAAGGTATTACATGGGATATGAGGGAGTGAGGTTGATGTCTAGGTTGAGGACAGGGTCAGCAGGTCTATTGAAGGACAAGAAGTGATGTAGGCTGTGTAGTGATGATAGATGCGTTTCGTGTGACAGGAAGGAAGTGGAAGATGTGGTCTAATAGACTGATGAATTTGGAAGAGAACGAAAAATGTTAAGGGAGCTGGAATAAGGTTGGAAGAGTTTAAGATGATGGGCAATGAGGGGAAGGTGGCATTGTTGCTTGGGAAGGAGGTGGAGAGTGTGAGTAATCAGGTGATGGTAGAAGTGCGTGGGTGCATTTTGCAGCGCATAGTGGAAGTGTTGGCAGAGGAGGAAGGGACTGATTTATGCCCCACCCCACTCCACCATAACCAAGCAGTACAACTCATTTAACATGAACATTAACTTAATGTTTATCAGATATGTATGTCATAGTGTTTATTACAGAACAAGTCATCTTACCTCATTTACTGCCATTTAATTTTTTTTTTACTGCACTGGGTGTGATCGTCTCTCATGACTCAGCATTTTAATGATATTGGCTAAGGTGGTCACTTGGCTCAGAGGATAAGTTGACATTTCACATGCTGGATATGTCACCAGATTTTTTACCCCCATCCCCCTCCAGGTCAATATACCTTCCACTGTCCAGTGCAGATCAAGGCCAGCAATTACTTCTCCATTTCAATTATCACTACCACACAATCCTGTCTTTTTGTTGCAGCAAACTTGGCTCCAGATCCTTGGTGTGAGCGATGCTATAGTTACGCATGCTGAGATGTTCAGTGTCAGAATCTAACATTGCTGTGATGAAATCTCGAGACAATATAATTTAATCTTGATACTGTTAAATCTGTTAAGGTCACCACATATACAGCGCAGTGTGATGTTATTTAAAAGTAATTGGCCAGGTCCTTGATTAATTATTACTTTCACCTCTGACCAAGAGGTAATTATAGGAGACTTCAATTTTCCAGATGTGTGCTGGCTCTCACTAAATGGTTCAACTTCCTCCTCTAGTCAATTTTGTGATTTTGTGTTCAGAAACAATAACAACCTTCTTCTATTCCATCCCCCCCCCCACTCACATCGAGGTACTCTCCCACCTTTCAAAACCCTTCGTTTCTTGGTGATTATAACTTAATTCATTCTTAACCGCATTCTTAACTGTTGAGCTTTTACGTGCTTCATATAGCATTAGGTTGTCTAAAGTTTCCCTACAAATATGGGTGTGGCTTTCCTTATTAAAGGCGGGAAATGGGTGTGACAAACAATTTTTAACAGTCGGACAGATACAACTGTGGTTGTTTAATGATGTGCCTTTGACAGTTTGCATCATGACAAAGGAGCTCCCGTGAGGTGCAATGACGTTTCTGTTAACTGTAAGAAGGTATTGAGCATTGAAAAATGGCTGTTTTAAATGTGATTGCATTGGTCTCCTTATAAGGAGTCCAATGATACCAAAACGTGACATATTTGACAAAGTATAGAGAAGAGGTACTTCTGAGCAAAGGAGGCATAAAAAGGAATAAGTAACCAATTATCATGCATAATATAAACACTAAACACAACAAAGATCCAGTTAGTATAAGATCATATTAAGAGTCAGCAGTAGGGAAAATGTGCCAGCACAATGAATCACACCATCTTTCTCGGTGTGCCTGTCTTGGGGGCCTTTTGTAATTTTTCTCCGTTCTTTTCTCAAAATTTTTGGTCTTTTAAAGTTTTGATAAATGCTTCTCTTGATTCTCAGTTTATCTTTGCTTCGAAGAAACTGTGATGCAATTGGGGTTGGCATTATAAGGAGAGCTCCAGCTAAGCCTATCTGTGCTAATGCACCACCATCACTAAACCATCACCGCCAAAGCACATGCAATAATCAATGCTCACTCGGCCAAGGAAAAGCTCTTCAGGACAAAACTTCCATATTAAATGATGCTAGGACTCATTTGCGTTTTGCAAGGAATCTATCTGTCTATCCAGTTTTGCACCCCACAAGCTTTTAACCCCAACATGCAACCTTTAGGTTACAAAGAGCAGTACCCATATGTTTTTGTATGTGCCCCACACAATCATCTTCTCTACCAGGCAGTATGAGCCATGGTTTCTTTCAACAAGAAGGGCATGTGTTTCAGAATCTCCACCTGCTATCAGGTATTATTACCTCAACTTGTGGGACAAAAGTTGTCAAATCTAGGGCTCCCGTGACTCCATAGCTGGAGCACTCCCTTCAAAATTTGCACTACACTGACCAGAACTTAACCTTTCCCATTTATCTATTTCTTATCTTATTAGGTTTCCATTGCCTTATCTTATTAGGTTGTGTAGTATCCATTGCCTTATCTTATTAGGTTTCCATTGCCTTATCTTATTAGGTTGTGTATGTATCCATTGCCTTATCTTATTAGGTTGTGTATGCATCCATTGCCTTATCTTATTAGGTTGTGTATGTTTCCATTGCCTTATCTTATTAGGTTGTGTATGTATCCATTGCCTTATCTTATTAGGTTGTGTAGTATCCATTGCCTTATCTTATTAGGTTTCCATTGCCTTATCTTATTAGGTTGTGTATGTATCCATTGCCTTATCTTATTAGGTTGTGTATGCATCCATTGCCTTATCTTATTAGGTTTCCATTGCCTTATCTTATTAGGTTGTGTATGCATCCATTGCCTTATCTTATTAGGTTGTGTATGCATCCATTGCCTTATCTTATTAGGTTGTGTGTATCCATTGCCTTATCTTATTAGGTTTCCATTGCCTTATCTTATTAGGTTGTGTATGCATCCATTGCCTTATCTTATCAGGTTTCCATTGCCTTATCTTATTAGGTTGTGTAGTATCCATTGCCTTATCTTATTAGGTTGTGTGTGTATCCATTGCCTTATCTTATTAGGTTGTGTATGCATCCATTGCCTTATCTTATTAGGTTGTGTATGCATCCATTGCCTTATCTTATTAGGTTGTGTATGCATCCATTGCCTTATCTTATTAGGTTTCCATTGCCTTATCTTATTAGGTTGTGTAGTATCCATTGCCTTATCTTATTAGGTTTCCATTGCCTTATCTTATTAGGTTGTGTAGTATCCATTGCTTTATCTTATATTAGGTTTCCATTGCCTTATCTTATTAGGTTGTGTATGCATCCATTGCCTTATCTTATTAGGTTGTGTATGCATCCATTGCCTTATATTATTAGGTTGTGTATGCATCCATTGCCTTATCTTATTAGGTTGTGTATGCATCCATTGCCTTATCTTATTAGGTTGTGTATGCATCCATTGCCTTATCTTATTAGGTTGTGTATGCATCCATTGCCTTATCTTATTAGGTTGTGTATGCATCCATTGCCTTATCTTATTAGGTTGTGTATGTATCCATTGCCTTATCTTATTAGGTTGTGTATTAGGTTTCCATTGCCTTATCTTATTAGGTTGTGTATGCATCCATTGCCTTATCTTATTAGGTTGTGTATGCATCCATTGCCTTATCTTATTAGGGTATGTATTCCATTGCCATTAGGTTGTGTATGTATCCAGATGCCAATCTTGATAATTTTCTTGAATTTCATTTCAGGCTTGCCTTAGGCTTCCACTGCTGGACTCAGCATCAACAGTGGCGGTAGTACTGGACTCAGTATCAGCAGTGGAGGTAGTACTGGATTCAGTATCAGCAGTGGAGGTAGTACTGGATACAGTATATATCAGGGCTTTTAAGCCTTTAAAAAAAGTATGGTGACTTTCTCTTTGGTCTATACAAGACTAATTCAAAGAACAAGACAAAAAATACAAGTACGTTTTTAAACCTGTACGATTACTCTCAGCTGACATCATATGCTTTAGTGTTCCAGCTTTTTGGTTTTTCAAGCCAATATTTCAACCGAAATACTTCAGTCTTCATCAGGGCAAGTTGAGAGAGAGGTGTGTATGTGGGTGGAAGAGTGAGTGAGTGAGTGAGTGAGTAAGGAAGTGAATAAGTAAATAACAATTTGCTCTGATGAAGATCGAAGTTGGCTTCAAAAACCAATAATCTGATTTAAAGATAAATCTTAAAGTAAGTTTTTGGCTGCATTTGTTTCACGAATTAGCGATGACCCTACAGCCAAAAATCTTCCTAAAAGCACGCCCTAATTATGTACCAAATATCATGCTTGTATCATCAATATTCGAAATTATGCACTTATCTGCTGTACTGCAACGATGAGCTTTTACAAGAGATAATTGTACACATTAGCAAGCTGTTGCACCCCTCCAAACAGATCACTTTATAATTCCTTCAAACTTTACGTCGCCTGTCCCCATCCTAGCAACTGTGAATCCTTGATAGTATTTGATTACTTAATAATAGACGGGGAAGGAATGAGCAATTATTTGTTGGACTATTATTTTAGTTTGTGTTTTGAATTTGATGATGTGGAACTAATTTAGTGATGGACTCCATGAATATATTCATACGAAACGATCGCACCAGTACCCAAGGTGGTACACAAGCTCCACTCCCTCACCAGCATAAATGCATCCCAAGGTGGTACACAAGCTCCACTCGCTCACCAGCATAAATGCCTCCCAAGGTGGTACACAAGCTCAACTCCTTCACCAGCATAAATGCCTCCCAAGGTGGTACACAAGCTCCACTCCCTCACCAGCATAAATGCCTCCCAAGGTGGTACACAAGCTCCACTCCCTCACCAGCATAAATGCCTCCCAAGGTGGTACACAAGCTCCACTCCCTCACCAGCATAAATGCCTTCCAAGGTGGTACACAAGCTCCACTCCCTCACCAGCATAAATGCCTCCCAAGGTGGTACACAAGCTCCACTCCCTCACCAGCATAAATGCCTCCCAAGGTGGTACACAAGCTCCACTCCCTCACCAGCATAAATGCCTCCGAAGGTGGTACACAAGCTCCACTCCCTCACCAGCATAAATGCCTCCCAAGGTGGTACACAAGCTCCACTCCCTCACCAGCATAAATGCCTCCCAAGGTGGTACACAAGCTCCACTCCCTCACCAGCATAAATGCCTCCCAAGGTGGTACACAAGCTCCACTCCCTCACCAGCACAAATGCCTCCCAAAGTGGTACACAAGCTCCACTCCCTCACCAGCATAAATGCCTCCCAAGGTGGTACACAAGCTCCACTCCCTCACCAGCACAAATGCCTCCCAAGGTGGTACCACAAGCTCCACTCCCTCACCAGCACAAATGCCTCCCAAAGTGGTACACAAGCTCCACTCCCTCACCAGCATAAATGCCTCCCAAGGTGGTACACAAGCTCCACTCCCTCACCAGCATAAATGCTTCCCAAGGTGGTACACAAGCTCCACTCGCTCACCAGCATAAATGCCTCCCAAGGTGGTACACAAGCTCCACTCCCTCACCAGCATAAATGCCTCCCAAGGTGGTACACAAGCTCCACTCCCTCACCAGCATAAATGCCTCCCAAGGTGGTACACAAGCTCAACTCCCTCACCAGCATAAATGCCTCCCAAGGTGGTACACAAGCTCCACTCCCTCACCAGCATAAATGCCTCCCAAGGTGGTACACAAGCTCAACTCCCTCACCAGCATAAATGCCTCCCAAGGTGGTACACAAGCTCCACTCCCTCACCAGCATAAATGCCTCCCAAGGTGGTACACAAGCTCCACTCCCTCACCAGCATAAATGCCTCCCAAGGTGGTATATACACAAGCTCCACTCCCTCACCAGCATAAATGCCTCCCAAGGTGGTACACAAGCTCCACTCCCTCACCAGCATAAATGCCTCCCAAGGTGGTACACAAGCTCCACTCCCTCACCAGCATAAATGCCTCCCAAGGTGGTACACAAGTTCAACTCCCTCACCAGCATAAATGCCTCCCCTCCATTATCTGAGAAGGATATATAACAAAATATTCCAAACCAAATAATAATGAAGAAACTAAAAGGTGCGGAGTGATCAGCAAAAGGCCCAAAAGACTTTGCTGAGACTAAGAATAAGCACACCTAAGGGGGGGGGGTGTTATCCCCTCTCAGACTATCACGGCTCCATACAAGCTTCAACATACATGGACAGAGCTGATTCTTATTTTCACTCATACAAATTTCCTCTGCTGAGTTAGCCTGCTGTATTAGTCCTTCTTTTGAAATCACTGAATCCAATGTTTTTGAGGCATTATCTTCTCTGGATGTTTCTAAATCAGTGGCCATTGACAAGATTATGTATTGAAATTGGCCTTCCTACACCACTTGGACCTAATCTGCTGAAGTATTGCTCTGGCCTTGTATCAATCCCCACACTACTTGGACATCATCTGCTGAAGTATGTGCTATGGCCTTGTATCAACCTATACACCACTTGAACAATACCAAACGGGCTATACCAGCTTAACGGTGCGTACATTGTATATCACCTATCCACAAGTCAGGTGACAGTGCCTCAACATCTAACTATCATCCAACTACCCTCCTCTGCTCCAGCTCAAAACTTCTCGAGTGTATCTACGGCGGATATTATCTTGCGTTCACTTTCTCCCCAGCACAATTTGGTTTCCTAAGGAAACGCTCATCTCTGCAACAGCTAGTATGTTACAAAACAGCATATATATAGCTATACTCGGATGCTTTATAAAGGAAAAGGTCTGAGCCTTGCATGGAACATACCTACTTTAGCAACAGCATTCCTACAAAAGAGAACCAGGGTATTTTGGAGTGGAAGCATCTTCGGATTCCTGGCAGTCCCACTACAACCACATTTCTATAAGAACCTAATAGAGTCCTGGGCCTGTTTCATAGGGACGCTCGGAGCTATTGATTCTGTCAAAGGGAAAAAGATCCTTTACACTTGCTCACCTATTCCCACTTCTACTGCACATCGATGTGGCGATCGCAACTGATCAAAGACAATAATGAAGCTAAACAGTTACATAGTTACTAAACACACACTAAATGACTACACATCCAACTATAAGCCGAGAACACATTGCCCTCCACCACTTGCTAGTAATGCACCAACAGAAACTTAACGATCAATGAACTCTCAGTTGACATAACGAAATTACAATGACCTTCTCAATAATCAACTTGAATTTTTACTCACTCAATATTTCATCTAGTCTTCACCAGGAATCATTGTAACTCATTGTTCTGCCTTAGCTGCAGCAAGTCACCCTCCAACCATTTCACCATTACCAATTTCACCACCTTCAATACCAATTTTACCAGATCTGCTACTCGCTTGAAAATGATGCACACCCACTCAAGAACAAACTTTTACTATATTTGCTGGAGCATTGAATATCTCGTAAATACTTACATTAGTGACCATTAAGAGAGAGGGGCCAGTTAATATTCATCACAGCTGGAGTCAGGGGTCCTGTGAGTCAGGGATCCTTTGTCAACCCACACTCGGTGTTAATGAAAAGAACACTAGAAGGAAAAAACACTCGACGGACACTCAATTAACATAGTTGGTCTAGCCTCTTGATCAGGAATAATGAGAGCCAAGACCCGTGAGGTTTATACATACATCAACCTCACATGAGTCTTATATTCCTGATGAAGGCTAGAGCATCCAGCCTTTATCAGAGCCAAGACCCGTGAGGTTCATACATACATCAACCTCACATGAGTCTTAGCATCTCATTATTCCTGATGAAGGCTAGAGCATCCAGCCTTTATCAGAGCCAAGACCAGTGAGGTTTATACATACATCAACCTCACATGAGTCTTAGCATCTTATTATTCCTGATGAAGGCTAGAGTATCTAAGTCGAAACATCTGAAATGTCAAGTGAGAAAATTTAAGTTGATTATCACGAGTCATTGAAAAACGACACCTCCAGAACAAAAGAAACAAAAACATCTGCTAACACGCCCACTTCCAGTTTTGAGTCCCACTACTTTAAAGATGAGGTAAGGGGATTCACTGCATCGACTGCATCTCAAAACCACACCTCCTCTTTAGACAACTCCTTGCAAAACATACAACGGAAAGGTCAAGAAAAGAAAATAAATTTAAAAAACACACAAATAGCCACAAGAGAATACATTGCAACACAAGCATATAAAAGGTGGTCCTTCATTTAATTGGTTATGTCAAGTCAAGGTGGTGAATGTCGGCAATGGGCATGGCTGATGAATCATCTGTCTCATCTTTTCTTGGCTGGTTTGGAGAGGACAACTTTGGTGTGGTTACTTCCAGAGTCACCTCATCCTTACACGCCTTCACCATGGCAACTACCTCATCGTGCACTTTGTATTTGACATCCACTCCATTCACAGAGAGAACCCAATCATGGACCTTGATACCAGATCTCTGCGGTGTTGTAGATAATGGATGATGTGGAGTAGAACACAACAGTGTGTGTGTGTGTAGAGTGTGTGTGGTATGTGTTGTGTGTGGTGTGTGTGTGTGGTATGTGTGCGTGGTATTGGTATGGTATTGGGGTGTGTATGTGGTATTGGTATGGTGTGTGTGTGTGTGTGTGTGTGTGCGGCATTGGTGTGTGTGTATGTGGTATTGGTACTGTATGGGTGGGGTGGGGTGTGTGTGAGAGTGTCCGTGAGATTTCTGACCCCCACATGCACCCCCCCCCCCCCCCCCCCAAGCATTTCAAAGGAACTGCTTCGAGAGGGAAAAGTGAGAAGGAAAAAAAAAAGGAAAAGAAAAAAAATTCTGAGCTGATAGAGAGAACTTGAGACTTCTGTCATCAGCTAAAAGTCAGCATTCTGTTATGCTTGTTGGCTAGGATTGTATGTACATAACTCCAGCCTCAGGGAGAGGCTAAGACAGAGCTGCACAGTCATAATATCATTGTCCATACACAGATGACCCAGACAGGTAGATAGATAGATGCTTTTAAGCTAGAGCTCGGCTGTCTATGCAACATAACAGGAGCTACCGCAGATGCTACAGTTCAATTTGTGGAAGGTGTGGTTATTCCAGAGGGTTGTTTAATATCCCACAAGCTTCTGGACTTTCTTAACTGCATATGCCAGAGCAGTATAATTATGTATGTCATGTTTGCACAACACACATACCACTCACTAGTAATAGAGGTTTTTACAGGTGAACAAATGCTAGCACTGGCCACTACCACATTGACTACATTGCCAGGTCAACATCTAAGCATGCTCACAAATAGTAAGCTCACCTCTGCAGAGCCCTTGTACTCTAAACTCGTAACCTTGACGGGCTGAGAGCCACGGACAGAAAAACCAAAGGATTCCTTGGTCCTCATTAGGAGCACACAACGAGGGGGGCTCCATGATTCTTCTGCGCTAAACACGGGCAGGGGACCCAGCGAAGCAAAGAGGTCGTCCACTCTGAACTGCTTGAAGTTCGGAAATATCGCAGTGAGATTTGTCTTGCATGCTGTAGAGGAAGAAGAGAGGCGTGGCAATGCAGTTCACAAGACAGAGGACAATGGAGGTTACTTATTCACAGCAGTAACACCAGGTAAGTCATGTCATCTCTGCGAAGTCATGCGACCATAGTGTTGGGTGTCGGTGTACGTTTCTATCTTTGTGCTCAGTCAGAGTTACGCCATGTTACACCTTGACCTTACACAGTGTGGATTGAGCTTTACGTCTTGTTCTAATTAACTCATGGAGTATTATAGGGGCAATCATGTTCTAATTAACTCACAGAGTATTATAGGGGCAATCATAGTCACCCCATCCAGATCCATTGTCTCTTCCTGTATGGTCTGTGTCATTGCTTGAGCCATAGACAGCATCTGCAATATGATGTTGAATAAAGTCAACAATATCATGTGATGTCATGTGGCATAACATCTGTGTCATGCAGTGTAACATGAGATGTATCATCGGTGTATCATATGATGCCATGTTATTTATCATGATGCATTGTATCATGCAATTCCATGTGGCGTAACATCTGTGTCATGCAGTGTAACATGAGATGTATCATCGGTGTATCATATGATGCCATGTTATTTATCATGATGCATTGTATCATGCAATTCCATGTGGTGATCATGTGATGTTATGTGGTGTCATGCAAGTATCATGTGATGTCTGCCTATGCTGTGTATCATGCGATGCACATATCACGTGGTATATCACGTGATGTCACCTGACCTTGGTGAGGCAGCCCATGTGATGTAGGTCTCGGCATAGGTTACAGAACTTCAGAGCATATTCATGAGAGAGAACAGCGCAGTTGAGATGTGACCTCACTGCATGCAACAGGTGGCATGTGAAATAAACAACAACAACAACACTGCCAATTAAGTACTACACGCAATAATAGCTCACTGGTCCATCTGGTTTCAACTAATACATGTTACGGTACGGAATGCACGAATATTCACCTCCCACTTTCCCCGTGAAACCTGTTAGTCACCACTTGCGAATATTGAATATTCCCCCTCCCTCTCTCCCCGTGAAACCTGTTAGTCACCACCTGCGAATATTTAACCCCCATACAAGATCCCGTGTAAGCTGATGCTGGGAGCCAAGCAGGCCACAGTAACAGTGAAGACCATCATCCTACAGAAACCAGAGCCAGGCCACGGAGACTTCCATAACCCGTATCCTCACATGCTCTAGCCTGTTTCTCTATCCAGTCTGTCCCTCACCACCATGCTCACAATGTACTGTTGAGCCACAGTCGAATCTGACTCCAGCTTCCCAGTGGAGGCCACTTCACTAATCAGTACAGCACCAGTTGAATCCCCCCCCCCCCCCCCCCCCCCCCCAGCCATGAGATCAGTGAGTTACCAATCTATCTTACGTCCACTGAAAGTTGATCACCCTTTTGAGAACCTAATGTGAGTCTCGCGTGAACTTATTAAAGTCATGTGACAAAGTAACAGCAAGAGCCCCAGCCCTTCATCGCTTGAGGGCTCTCTCAGTTGACAAGCTAGCTGGCCTATTGACAGGAAATGGAAAGAAAAAAATACCTTCTGTTCATGTTTCCCACTAGCATTATGGCAGAGATAATATCGATTCTTTCAGTTTTTGGCTGGCCAGTACGCTCGCTCACAACAGCAGCCATGGCTAGTCTGTATGGCTGGCTAGCCAGTAGCCTGGATCTCTACTCTCAATCACAACAGCAGCCATGGCTAGCTAGTCTGTATGGCTGGCTAGCCAGTAGCCTGGATCTCTACGCTCGCTCACAACAGCAGCCATGGCTAGGCTGTATGGCTGGCTAGCCAGTAGCCTGGATCTCTACTCTCGATCACAACAGCAGCCATGGCTAGGCTGTATGGCTGGCTAGCCAGTAGCCTGGATCTCTACTCTCGATCACAACAGCAGCCATGGCTAGGCTGTATGGCTGGCTGGCCTTTTATGTTTCTTTGTCAAACCCGTTGACTGACGATGCCCTCTGTAAATTCACCATTTCAGCAACTGCAATGTTCCCCCCCCGTAAGGTTAGAGGCAGCCTCGCTAGCTAACAACTCTAGTTAGGTTTTACTGTGTGAGGTCTAGCAAAGCTTTTGGGTAATGGCCGCCAGTTTGTGGGTATATCCCCTACTAACGGGAATGCAAAAACCTCATATGGATGTAGCTAGTGGTCCCTGGAGTTGTCGCGGTTGCCAGAGTATACGCAGGACACATAAGCAGCTCCAAATCTCCCTCTCCATTTTAGGGGGGGTGCTTTTTAAATACCAAATGTATCAATTTTGTTGGAATATAAGTCACACTGGTTAAAATGTATCCCTGGGCGGAGTCACAAGTGAAGCATGTGATCTCATATGCAGTTAGATACAATGCTCTTGAACTTGTTGTGTGTGAAAAATGTCTGGAAGTGTCGGTAGTCATCGCTGGAACTCAACCATATCCATACGGTCTATTGTGACCAAGCCCACAAACTCCACCCACAAACCAACCTAGATTCCAGATATTTCGAGCTCTCAGAATGCAAGTCCCTCCCCCTAATTTGATGTGCATTTCAAATGTTCGACCTCGACACTGGTAAATTTGGTACCCCATGCGGCTTAATCAACTCACTGATTCCTATGTGGAGTTTAGGATGGTTGGTGAGCACTTCGTGGGGGCAGTCCGAGTACAAGAACAGGATCTCGGTCCGAACGTCCTCTGTGACCTGCTTCCCTTCCTCTGCAAGAGAAAAATACTTGCAAGTAAACATGCATACAAGAATGAGGGATATTTTCAGAGGTGTAAATATTTGAGGTTTTCTCGGTTCCAACTGATTGGTAAAGGGTGTTTTGAACGAGTGGATATGTTTTAACTAGTGGGTGTGGTGTTGAACCAGAAGGTGTGGTTTTGAACTAGTGGGTGTGATTTTGAATAGTGGTCCAAATCACAACCGTTGCAATTGTGTATGTTGTGAGCTTGCTCTGTGTTACAGGGCTGTAGAATACGGACTTATAACCCTCCTGATACTAGCGGTCGACTGACGCACATCCTTCCGTAGTTGCCAACCACAAATATTTAACCCCTCACACACCTTTCTGTTGTCGCCAGCCATAAATAATTAACCCCTCACAAACCCTTCTGTAGTCGCCAACCACAAATATTAAACCCCTAATGCTCACCCTTCTGTAGTCGCCAACCAAAATATTTAACCCATCATGCATACCCTTCTGTCGTCGCCTCCCCACAAATATTTAACCCCTCACACACCCTTCTGTAGTCTCCGCCCACAAATAGAAGAGAGTATATCTAAAAGACCAACTCATAACAGGAGGACATGAAGTCTCTGTTGTAACCATGACAACACAAATAACCTAATTATATTTGTGACCCTCTGACCTAACATTTCAAGTAAAGATACTTCGGCTGTGTGTAATTATCCCACATGCTCAGTGTGAATGACCTACAGGACGGATAGAGGACCTATAGGACAGTTGGAGAACTTATAGGACAAATGGACTTTGGACTCAAGTTTGGACTGGAGATCACACGACTAACTTGATATAAGCACTTGGCACAAGTAGGTGTCTGGCCAAGGACAAATTTTGATCAAATAACCTTGTCTAGACTGTAGAGACACCTGGTGAAATAAAATCGTGTCTAGTCATGCGGTCAAATAAAACCTCGTCTAGACACTCTGCCTCCCCTATTAGTGCTCACCATAGATGACGGCGAGCTTATAGTGCGCTCTGGCTGCATAGTAATGAGTCAATGCTTTGTAGTGTGCATCCTTGATCTGCAGAATACATCATGGGGTGTGGTCACGACGTGATGTAATAAATGTTATTTGTGACAACTTGTAGAGTGGGTGTGGTCATCACCTCACCTTTATCAAGGCGACCCACACGTCTGGGAGATATTCCTTTATTGTATCGTCATCCACCAGTTCCCGAACTGGCTGATAGCATTCGGCCACACACTTGGCCTTGTGGGAGCGATCCATCAGAAACATGAGGTCGTCTTCCTCCTCCTCATCCTTCTCCTCGTCGCCTAGCAACTCCTTCTCCCAGACCATCTCCTGCGCCTGAGCCTGGAGGATGAATTAGCAACAATTCAAAACAACAATTAGGAACAGTTGCGGTATTATACGCCCCCTCCCAGGTCCAAAACATGTAAATAAAAATGCAAAAAGAGCACTAATATTAGGAAATGAAAATATCAAGTCTCTGTGACCCTATCAAGTCTCTCAGTGACCTTATCAAGTCTCGGTGACACTCGGAGACCTTATAAAGTCTCTGTGACCCTATCAAGTCTCAGTGACCTTATGAAGTCTCGGTCGGTGACCCTATCAAATCTCGGAGACCTTATCAAGTCTCTGTGACCTTAGCAAGTTTCGGTGACCTTATCAAGTCTCTGTGACCCTATCAAGTCTCAGTGACCTTATGAAGTCTCGGTCGGTGACCCTATCAAATCTCTGTGACCCTAGCAAGTCTCTGTGACCCTACAAGTCTCAGTGACTCTATCAAGTTTTCATGATCCTAACAGGTATCTGTGACTCTATCTAGTCTCTATGACCCTATCAAGTCTTGGTGACCCTATCACATCTCAGTGACTATCAACTTTTCATGACCCTATCAAGTATCCATGACTCTATCAAGTTTCTATGACCCTATCAAGTCTCTGTGACCCAGTCAAGTCTCAGTGACTATCAAGTTTTCATGACCCTATCAAGTCTGTGACCCAATCAAGTCTCACTGACTCTATTAATTTTTCATGATCCTATCAAGTATCCATGACTCTATCAAGTTTCGGTGACCTTATCAAGTCTCTGTGACCCTATCAAGTCTCGTGACCCTATCAAGTCTCTGTGACCCTTGAACACCCACACTCACTCGCATGAGGTCGCTGAGGAGGGACAGTACCTCCCCGGACATGTCCATCATCGGAGAATGAGAGAACTTGTCCTTCATGTATTCAAATACTCCTGCACAGACACATCACCATGGGAACATACTGTAACAAGGTTTATCCAACTCTCAATGAACTATAAGTTGACACACGATGACTTGCTTGATAATCAACCTACCTCCATGTATCGGCTAGATACTCTAGCCTTCATCAGGAATTTTAGATGCTCTAGCCTTCATCAGGAATTTTAGATGCTCTAGCCTTCATCAGGAATTTTAGATGCTCTAGCCTTCATCAGAAATTTTAGATGCTCTAGCCTTCATCAGGAATTTTAGATACTCTAGCCTTCATCAGGAATTTTAGATGCTCTATGGCCTTCATCAGGAATTTTAGATGTTCTAGCCTTCATCAGGAATTTTTGATGCTCTAGCCTTCATCAGGAATTTTAGATACTCTAGCCTTCATCAGGAATTTTAGATGTTCTAGCCTTCATCAGGAATTTTTGATGCTCTAGCCTTCATCAGGAATTTTAGATACTCTAGCCTTCATCAGGAATTTTAGATGTTCTAGCCTTCATCAGGAATTTTTGATGCTCTAGCCTTCATCAGGAATTTTAGATACTCTAGCCTTCATCAGGAATTTTAGATGCTCTAGCCTTCATCAGGAATTTTTGATGCTCTAGCCTTCATCAGGAATTTTAGATACTCTAGCCTTCATCAGGAATTTTAGATACTCTAGCCTTCATCATGAATTTTAGATGCTCTAGCCTTCATCATGAATATTAGATGCTCTAGCCTTCGTCAGGAATTTAAGATGCTCTAGCCAATACATTGAGTGAGTACAATTTAAGTTGATTATTGAGATGTCATTGTAAGCCTCATCGAACTCACACTTGCTTGCATATGGTAGTCCATTACTCACCCATCACTAACTTGGTATAGCTTATATAAGCACATTATTTATAGTTATCTTCACGGATAATCTGTTCATATCATTAGAAGGCAAATACAATGAGCTGAAGTTGGTATAAAGATCAGCTCCATTGAGGTACACAAACAAAAGCTACGTGTGTCTACATCAACTTAGAGCAGAGAAATCCACGTGGGAGAGCCCCATTGTCAAGAGTAGTGGAGGGATTCAGAGTTATTCCAGGCACTGGGAAGTCTCTCTTAGCAGCACAGCTTGCATTAATCATATATATTTGTATACACATGTATCTAATATATACATACTTCCAACCAGAAGCACAAGCTTTATCTATATATTTTTTACCATTTTAATGATTCAGCATCTACTGGGCATGAAAAAAGGGAAAAAATCCTGTGTTGAGGACATCGGCACATTTTTTGTGTCTCATGCACACATGCATCTTGTCATCTGGTCACATGTGACAGTGTGCCCTCATGCACACATGCATGTAGTCATCTGCTCACATGTGACAGTATGCCCTCATACGCACATGCATGTAGTCATCTGGTCACATGTGACTCATACGCACATGCATGTAGTCATCTGCTCACATGTGACTCATACACACATGCATGTAGTCATCTGCTCACATGTGACTCATACGCACATGCATGTAGTCATCTGCTCACATGTGACTCATACGCACATGCATGTAGTCATCTGCTCACATGTGACTCATACGCACATGCATCTAGTCATCAGCTCACATGTGACAGTATGCCCTCATACACACATGCATCTAGTCATCTGGTCACATGTGCCCTCACTTATCCGAATACGCCAGTAAACCACACACTACAAGAAGCCACTCCCACAGCAATGCTAGCTACGCCCATGGAAATGCCAGCTAGTATTCCGTGTACTTCCTTTTCATTTTGCTGGGAAGTTCATTTGTGAATCTGCACAACAAATAAATACCGTTCGCCTAACATGGAACCTTGTCCAGCAGTAGCTTCTCTCTCCGTGTCAGAGCAGAGAGCATGAACAGATCTGTTCAACAGAGATAAGCAGTTTCCCTTAACATTGATGCAAGCTCAAGATCTGGGATATTATGAACAATGGAAGGAGTTTAGCTAGATTAGTGGTGGAATGCAGCGTTGAAAAGTAAACTGTCCACCATTTTATGAGAAGCAAGGACTGGAGAAGACCTGGAGTTCAATACATTTGAATATTCTTCGGTCCCCACATGTTCGGGTAAGTGGTCTCCTGCTATAATGTCACATGACATGACAATCGTATGGTGGGAGGTCATGTGACTGACTTATAACAACTAATCATCATGTGGTGTTACCTATGGCATGCTCCAGTAGCCTGATGGCAGAGTCCAGGGCCTCCACCGAGTGCCGATCCTGCAGTGATTAAAACAAACCAAGAGGCAGCAAGGTGAGTGAGATCTCTGCTTTGCTTGGGACACTGTAGTGCATGAGAGTGGGAGCATACTGTTACCATGTCAGCCACAATGGGCCTATTTATAAGGTTGCGACTAGCTACCGTATGTGTACGTCACATGCACATGCACATACATGTACATGTAGGTGGTCGTGCGCACACATTCCCATATGTCACATGCACATACATGTACATGTACATTTGTAAGGTTGCGATGAGCTACCGTATGTGTACGTCACATGCACATACATGTACATGTAGGTGGTCGTGCGCACACATGGCCATTCGGCTAAGACATGCCCAGCACCATCCCTTTTAGATAACTCACAAAAAATTATTTTTAATCTTAGTTTTTTTAAATCCAACATGTCCATTAGTGCTCACAAGCCATCCTGACATGTCCCAACCCCAGCCAAAGGCTGGGGATGTCTTAAAATTAGGGTGCGCACACATGGCCATTCGGCTAAGACATGCCCAGCACCATCCCTTTTAGATAACTCACAAAAAAATATTTTTAATCTTAGTTTTTTTAAATCCAACATGTCCATTAGTGCTCACAAGCCATCCTGACATGTCCCAACCCCAACCAAAGGCTGGGGATGTCTTAAAATTAGGGCAATTCCAAGACTAGGTGTCCTCTAGGACTAGGGCTATCCCAGGATGGTCGCAAGTACCCAAGGAAAGGGCGTGGCAGTGGTGGCCATTCCACCAAAATGTGGGACACAACACACACGCGCGCCTTCCGAGGGGGTCTGTGGAGGGGGGAATTTGAAATCAAAAGCTTATTGTGTTTTCCTGCAGCTTTGGACAGCAAACCTCATGGCCAATCAGTGCACTGATTCATGGTTGAGGTGCAGTATATTTAGACTGCACGGCAGTGGGAGTGCACTCTTTGCCTCCCAAAATCCTTCCTGCATTTGATACCTCTGGCATCTTCAGGATCTGGCTGCTTCACAAGGTGTGGACATTTCTTCGGTCACGGTGAATTAAATTTGGTTATCTTCCAGTCTAGGCACCTTCAGTAGTTCATGCTTGCTCTCTAAATGGAGTTGTGAACCTGACTGGGACTCACGTCTGAATGGGACCTATTCACTGACTTGAATGTCTGATAAAGAGCATAAACTGATCCGGGGTCAGTTCTGAGATTCAGCCGGTAGTTCGCGTGGTGACTACACTAGTTGTGCATCTTACATTTTGAAGTAGGAGGAGTCTTAATAATGCTAGAAGCTAGAGTGAAAAGGTCACATAGATTGCAGTGCAAGGAGCAGACTTCCACCTCTGACTGGAGCTGCCAGACTTCCACCTCTGACTGGAGTTGCCAGACTTCCACCTCTGACTGGAGTTGCCAGACTTCCACCTCTGACTGGAGCTGCCAGACTTCCACCTCTGACTGGAGCTGCCAGCCAGGGTGGTTGAGACGACTTCCACCTCTAACTGGAGCTGCCAGATTTCCACCTCTAACTGGAGCTGCGAGACTTCCACCTCTGACTGGAGCTGCCAGACTTCCACCTCTAACTGGAGCTGCCAGATTTCCACCTCTGACTGGAGCTGCCAGACTTCCACCTCTGACTGGAGCTGCCAGATTTCCACCTCTGACTGGAGCTGCCAGACTTCCACCTCTAATTGGAGCTGCCAGACTTCCACCTCTGACTGGAGCTGCCAGACTTCCACCTCTGACTGGAGCTGCCAGACTTCCACCTCTGACTGGAGCTGCCAGACTTCCACCTCTGACTGGAGCTGCCAGACTTCCACCTCTGACTGGAGCTGCCAGACTTCCACCTCTGACTGGAGCTGCCAGACTTCCACCTCTGACTGGAGCTGCCAGACTTCCACCTCTGACTGGAGCTGCCAGACTTCCACCTCTGACTGGAGCTGCCAGACTTCCACCTCTGACTGGAGCTGCCAGACTTCCACCTCTACCTGGAGCTGACAGACTTCCACCTCTGACTGGAGCTGCCAGACTTCCACCTCTGACTGGAGCTGCCAGACTTCCACCTCTGACTGGAGCTGCCAGACTTCCACCTCTGACTGGAGCTGCCAGACTTCCACCTCTGACTGGAGCTGCCAGACTTCCACCTCTGACTGGAGCTGCCAGACTTCCACCTCTGACTGGAGCTGCCAGACTTCCACCTCTGACTGGAGCTGCCAGACTTCCACCTCTGACTGGAGCTGCCAGACTTCCACCTCTGACTGGAGCTGCCAGACTTCCACCTCTGACTGGAGCTGCCAGACTTCCACCTCTGACTGGAGCTGCCAGACTTCCACCTCTGACTGGAGCTGCCAGACTTCCACCTCTGACTGGAGCTGCCAGACTTCCACCTCTGACTGGAGCTGCCAGACTTCCACCTCTGACTGGAGCTGCCAGACTTCCACCTCTGACTGGAGCTGCCAGACTTCCACCTCTGACTGGAGCTGCCAGACTTCCACCTCTGACTGGAGCTGCCAGACTTCCACCTCTGACTGGAGCTGCCAGACTTCCACCTCTGACTGGAGCTGCCAGACTTCCACCTCTGACTGGAGCTGCCAGACTTCCACCTCTGACTGGAGCTGCCAGACTTCCACCTCTGACTGGAGCTGCCAGACTTCCACCTCTGACTGGAGCTGCCAGACTTCCACCTCTGACTGGAGCTGCCAGACTTCCACCTCTGACTGGAGCTGCCAGACTTCCACCTCTGACTGGAGCTGCCAGACTTCCACCTCTGACTGGAGCTGCCAGACTTCCACCTCTGACTGGAGCTGCCAGACTTCCACCTCTGACTGGAGGTAAGTAAGAAGCAGATATTTCAATATTTGTGTCCACATGGAAATGCTTCTTTTTTGGCAAGTCAATCAAACACTTGTACTTAAATATCCACAAGGAGACAGCCCCCCAGATCCCCTGTACTTGAATATCCACAGAGAGACACCCCCAGAACACCCTGTACTTAAATACCCACAGAGAGACAGCACCCCCAGATCCCCCTGTACTTAAATATCCACAGAGAGACAGCACCCCCAGATTATTTGTAGTTTGTTGTAATTATAAACTACTCAAACTATTCATTAGAATGTAAATGCAACCTCAGAGCCACCTCCTTGCTGTATGTCCACAACAAACCTCAGAGCCAAGAAATCCACCAGGAGCACCTCCTTGCTGTATGTCCACAACAAACCTCAGAGCCAAGAAATCCACCAGGAGCACCTCCTTGCTGTATGTCCACAACAAACCTCAGAGCCAAGAAATCCACCAGGAGCACCTCCTTGCTGTATGTCCACAACAAACCTCAGAGCCAAGAAATCCACCAGGAGCACCTCCTTGCTGTATGTCCACAACAAACCTCGGAGCCAAGAAATCCATCCAGGAGCATCTCCTTGCTAAAAATAAATAATAAAATAAAAACGAGGAAGTAACTGAGAATGATTCCTGGTAAGCAGGTGCCTGTGCAGATTTCCTCCGAAGGAGAAGAAGAACTTCCAGAAACAGCCAGGGAGAGACCGTTCACGAAGTTGTGATTGCCAGCCATTAATTAATTTTGCTCGCTCACCATCCCAACTGGAAGTAGTCTATTGGGCAAGGGCACATGGAAAACAAGTGTGGAATAAAAATGCTTCAATTTATATATTTCTTCCCCCCAATAATGTCCTGAATTTCCACATGTCACTTATGGTGCTTCATGGGTTAAATACCCGCAGAGAGACAGCACCCCCTGATCCCCCCCCCCCCTTCACACTAAAATGCCCACAGAGAGACAGCCCCCCAGATTAATCTGCTCCATGCGCTCTGGGATGGGTGTGTGGTCACATAAATAGAGTGGCACACATTAGCATCACACAAGGTGCAGGGCGAGTCAAGAGACCATCCTCACGAAGACGTACATGCATACACTTCCCAATTAGCTGATTAATTGCTGGTCAGGTGTGTATGGGACACTTGACTACTAACTACGATGGAGGGCTTCAGTCTGCCTTGCATAGCATGCCTGGCGTGCCAACTGTCCGTAATGCCTGAAGTTTCACTATAGAAACCATAAACACACTACACACACCACTCCCACTCCACCAGAAATTCTATTTTTAGATCTTTAATTGCCTTGAATACGTTACGTAATGTTGTGTATATATAATATTTACATCTGCTTCAGGCAAGATGTGTAAAAAATATACACATGCATGCACATACGCACACTATATATATACACACAAACACAAGCCCACAAACACACACATACATTGTCTGGAGAACATTTCTAGATATTAGATGCTATAGCTCACCACTTTGGCTGCCAGCTGGGAGTAGAGTGCCCCCACGTTGAACATGATGCAGGCCTGCATGAACAATCAATGGAAGCTAAGAGGTGTGGGGTGTTTGGAAATGTCAATCCTTACCTTCTCAAACACTGTGGACTTCTGCGTAGATGGAAAACCATTTATGGCATCATACCTGAGGTGTGTGGGGGAGAGGAGGAAGGAGAGGAGAGGGGAGGTAGCGAGGGGCAGGAGGAGAGAGGAGGGAAGGAAGGGAGAGGGAAGGAAGAGGACAGAGGATAATAACGATGAGGAAGGAGAGAGTTGTGAGAGGGAATAGGAGAGCTGAAGGGGTTAACGGAGACAAATTAAAGCCACACCTACAACAGCATAGGGGCATGCTCACATCACCAGTGAATACAGTATTTGTAACTACTGTATAATACTAATACACCAATAGCTATAATACTGTACACCAATAGCTATAATACTAATACACCAATAGCTATAATACTAATACACCAATAGCTATAATACTAATACACCAATAGCTATAATACTAATACACCGATAGCTATAATACTAATACACCAATAGCTATAATACTAATACACCAATAGCTATAATACTAATACACCAATAGCTATAATACTAATACACCAATAGCTATAATACTAATACACCAATAGCTATAATACTAATACACCGATAGCTATAATACTAATACACCAATAGCTATAATACTAATACACCAATAGCTA
This sequence comes from Cladorhizidae sp. MBARI D1340-BT2, assembly GCA_028752905.1. Lineage (NCBI taxonomy): Eukaryota > Metazoa > Porifera > Demospongiae > Poecilosclerida > Cladorhizidae > Cladorhizidae sp. MBARI D1340-BT2. Next base: position 5,947,755 of record JAQNBH010000018.1, on the reverse strand, counting down.
TAATACTAATACACCAATAGCTATAATACTAATACACCAATAGCTATAATACTAATACACCAATAGCTATAATACTAATACACCAATAGCTATAATACTAATACACCAATAGCTATAATACTAATACACCAATAGCTATAATACTAATACACCAATAGCTATAATACTAATACACCAATAGCTATAATACTAATACACCAATAGCTATAATACTAATACACCAATAGCTATAATACTAATACACCAATAGCTATAATACTAATACACCAATAGCTATAATACTAATACACCAATAGCTATAATACTAATACACCAATAGCTATAATACTAATACACCAATAGCTATAATACTAATACACCAATAGCTATAATACTAATACACCAATAGCTATAATACTAATACACCAATAGCTATAATACTAATACACCAATAGCTATAATACTAATACACCAATAGCTATAATACTAATACACCAATAGCTATAATACTAATACACCAATAGCTATAATACTAATACACCAATAGCTATAATACTAATACACCAATAGCTATAATACTAATACACCAATAGCTATAACACTAATACACCAATAGCTATAATATTAATACACCAATAGCTATAATACTAATTCACCAATAGCTATAATACTAATACAGTGGTCCCTCCCTATTAAGACCACCCAGGGAGCACTTCCAACTGGTCTTATTAGAGAGGTGGTCTTACTTGGGAATATCGCTCTCGGGCATGGCAGGGGTCTCACAAAGCATTGCTCAATGGATTTTATTGTGTAGTGTACACGCATTCATAATAGTAAACCAACTGCAAGCTCCACAGACCAGATACTGTATTCTCATTTGGAATTATGGGTGTGTCTTGAGAAAGACATTGGTTATCATTGTACACATGTATGTATTGGACATTAGACTCATGCAGTGTCCTTAGGACACAGAAAGTCTGAGATACTGGACTGGACAGTCCGCTTCTGGATGACCATCTGATCGATAGAATCAGCACATGCCACAAGCTTGGGAATGCCTCGATGAGTGGCAAAGTCACGCAGCTTGCACACCATCTCGAACACCTCTGACACAGTCACAGGAGTTGGCAAGGGACCATCCTCATCATCATCTGACTCAGACTCCTCAGGGGAGGAGTCAGCAGGAGTGTCGAGGGCGTGGTCGAGGGCAGGGTGTGCACCTTGCTGTCGATGTTGGCGTAGCCCTCCAGTGTCACACCCTCCGGCAGCTGCGCATTGATGACTGTATCCTCAGCAGAGATTGTGAGCTCCTCGACCTCAGCAGCAGGGGCAGTGGTGGTTGTGAAGCCACACTTCTTAAAGAACTTCTTGATGGTGGACACGTGGAGGTCATCCCAGGCCTTCTTGAGCCAGCGGATCGTCATCAGAACGTCCACATTCATGACAAGCGAGCTCATTTTCTCAGTGCAACCACTATCGCCATTCAGTGTCGTCCATGAGGTAGCGGATCATCTGCTTCCGGTAGACCAGCTTCATGGCCTGGATGATGCCAGCGTTCATAGGGAGGTGGTGTTGGCGGGCAGGAAGACCAGCTTGAGGTTTCTGAGGTTGATATCTGAGTGCGCTGAGCAGTTGTAAATGAAGATGATGATCTTCCGGCCCTCGGCAAGTATCTTATTGTTGGTGCGCTTGAGCCACTCCTCCCAGATGGGAGCGCTCATCCACGCCTTGGCCTGTGCCTCATACTCTATGCCAAGGTCCCTCTTTGGATCAATCCAGATGTAAATATGTACCAGTTCCTGATCTTTCACAGTTGGGCAAAGGTATGTCACTTCAACGGAAGGTAGATCTTCAAACAAAAAACAAAATTCACTGTATTTTTGGTGCTTGGTCTTATTTGGGAGGATATTGACCCAGCCAAGTGGTCTTATAAGAGAGGTGGACTTATCTAAGAGGGTCTTACTTGGGAGGGGCAAAATAAAGGCAGCCAACCGGGAGCAAGCAAAAGTGGTCTTATAATGGAGGTGGTCTTACTTGGGAGGGTCTTAATACGGAGGGACCACTGTACACCAATAGCTATAATCCTAATACACCAATAGCTATAATATTAATACACCAATAGCTATAATATTAATACACCAATAGCTATAATACTAATACACCAATAGCTATAATATTAATACACCAATAGCTAATACACCAATAGCTATAATACTAATACACCAATAGCTATAATATTAATACACCAATAGCTATAATACTAATACACCAATAGCTATAATACTAATACACCAATAGCTATAATACTAATACACCAATAGCTAATACACCAATAGATGATTAGTGAGGGAGCTTGTCTAGACTGTGGTGGGCCATGATTAGTGAGGGAGCTTGTCTAGACTGTGGTGGGCCATGATAGTGAGGGAGCTTGTCTAGACTGTGGTGGGCCATGATTAGTGAGGGAGCTTGTCTAGACTGTGGTGGGTCATGATTAGTGAGGGAGCTTGTCTAGACTGTGGTGGGTCATGATTAGTGAGGGAGCTTGTCTAGACTGTGGTGGGTCATGATTAGTGAGGGCGCTAGACTGTGGTGGGTCATGATTAGTGAGGGAGCTTGTCTAGACTGTGGTGGGTCATGATTAGTGAGGGAGTTTGTCTAGACTGTGGTGGGTCATGATTAGTGAGGGAGCTTGTCTAGACTGTGGTGGGTCATGATTAGTGAGGGAGCTTGTCTAGACTGTGGTGGGTCATGATTAGTGAGGGAGCTTGTCTAGACTGTGGTGGGTCATGATTAGTGAGGGAGCTTGTCTAGACTGTGGTGGGTCATGATTAGTGAGGGCGCTTGTCTAGACTGTGGTGGGCCATGATTAGCGCGAGGGAGCTTGTCTAGACTTTGGTGAACAATGTCGAAACTACCTACAATTAGCGTCAGAAAGATTGTCACACACAGTGCCAATCGGAGCTACGCAATGGAAGAGGAGAAGAAAGGTAAGTTGCATGGAGGGGTGGCTAAGAACATTAGGATCACAGTAGCCATAGTGTGAAGTAGCTATAAAGGCTACCAATTAAGGAGGTGCAGTGATCATAATTATAATGCAGGACCACATGCACTCTATAGCACTATTCTATAGCACTATTATAACCCTGGTTAAATTACTCAACAATATTAATGACTTAATTGGGATCCAATTACTGTTTCACACAGGTTTGGGGAGGGAGGGGTCTGCTTCAAAGAAATAGAGAAGCTGGGGGTCTAGGAATTTATTATTATTATTAATTTATTATTATTATTATTATTATTATTATTATTATTATTATTATTATTATTATTATTATTATTATTATTATTATTATTATTATTATTATTATTATTATTATTATTATTATTATTATTATTATTATTATTATTATTATTATTATTATTATTATTATTATTATTATTATTATTATTATTATTATTATTATTATTATTATTATTATTATTATTATTATTATTATTATTATTATTATTATTATTATTATTATTATTATTATTATTATTATTATTATTATTATTATTATTATTATTATTATTATTATTATTATTATTACATTACTACTACTACTACTACTACTACTATTTATTATTATTATTATTATTATTATTATTATTATTATTATTATTATTATTATTATTATTATTATTATTATTATTATTATTATTATTATTATTATAACATGCTTATCTTTGTGTGTGCTATGCTACTGAGCATGTGCAGTACAACACATAGTAACTGTGATCAACCTGAGGAATGTCACAAGTCCGACAGAGAGCTACTGCAGCAGAGAGACAGAGGCAGAGAATGGCTGACTTAGAAGAAAATATAAGAGCAAGTATTAGAATATCAACGGGAACTTGAAAGAGAGAGAAGTAGCATCACCACATGTGGGGAAAGTATACAAGAGAATCTAAAATATCCAGAGAGAGCTGACAGAGAAAGATATAGACAGAGAAGGCTTTATCCATTAGCAGGTGAGGAAGGAAATCTATGGAGAGAGCTGGACAGAGAAAGGCAGAGACCAGTGAAGAGAAGAACATGTGAAAGTCCTAGCAGTGCAAACTCCTACCCTGGGACTATGTCTACACTGGGCCAGCATTGTGATGCTGTAAGGTTCAATATGGAGCCCCTGAACTGCTGCCACATGGCAAGGCTAGTCTACCCCCCCACAGGCTGAGTGCCCACAAACACTGCAAGAACTATCAAACAGTATAGCAAACAGTTTCAAACACAAGGAAATGCAGCTCTGCCTTCTCCTCCACATCTAACAGGTATGCACACTGCTTGACTGTAGGTGGCACATGCGCATGTCAATTAGTATCTGTAACTTGGTTGTGAGGGGAAAAATAACCACAGAGTTTCTGCAGGTATCAGCTAATTATCTTATTTTTATTATTATTATATTATTATTATTATATTATTACTATTCATTAATTTTATTATTACTATTACTATTATTATTATTATTATTATTATTATTATTATTATTATTATTATTATTATTATTATTATTATTATTATTATTATTATTATTATTATTATTATTATTATTATTATTATTATTATTATTATTATTATTATTATTATTATTACTACTACTACTATTATTATTATTATTATTATTATATTATTATTATATTATTATTATGATAAACAGTCAATATCAGATAAACAGGCAATATCAGAGTCCATTCACACCTAATTAAGATAATAATTAAAAGTAGTCGGATGTTCCCAGCACAGCAGCAGCATTTCCACGCTGTATTGCTACAGACAACCATTGGAGCAAGTAGGAATGGGCCTTAGCCTCCCTAGTCTCCTCCTTAATTTTCCTGCCCAACTCCTTAATAAAGGACATGGCCTCATCACCAAATACACCCATGGTCTCGAAGCCCAGAGGAACGAAATAGTGGGTGTCTCTTATTGAACGATACTTTTGTTTCTTCAGGAATTCAGCTCTGTTGGCAACCGTTCCAGGATCTTCAGACCTCAAATCCGCGTAAGAGGGAGCAAACATGTCTGAACATGTGGCATCCCAAACCAGAACCTTCCCATTCCTCCAGGGCACAACTGTGGCACCGTCAGGACGTTTGCCATCATCACGATCCAAGCCTACTGGTTCCAGGTAAGAGGGGATTTTGGCGGAACATAGAGATCTTTGGATCACTTGATTAATAGCAGCATGTCGAGAGTGGCGGCCCTGACTCTTTCTGCAATTGAGCCCATGAGTACCCTGCTGGTCAACTGGAGCTCCACACTGAAGACACTGGTGAGGACTACAAAGCGGTACACCAAGACGAAGACCTGTGGCAACACGAATCACATCGTCATCCATCCTCAAACCAACTGCAGACATAGGGAGGGCATGGAGCCAGGCACCTGCTTCACTCTTGGTAGCGGCTCTAACACGAGCACGCGCAGTATCATCCTGTGCTCCTTCCACAAGCTTGTTTAGGCGCAGGCCTTCACGTGCTACTTCATCATTACTATTAATGATTACTTCATCATCATTACTTCATCATCATCATCATCATCATCATCATCATCATCATCATCATCATCATCATCATCATCATCATTATTATTATTATTATTATTATTATTATTATTATTATTATTATTATTATTATTATTACTACTATTATTATTGCTATTATTACATTATTGCTGCTATTATTATTATTACTATTATTATTATTATTGTTGTTGTTATTATTACAGTAGACCCTCATTACTACTACTACTACTACTGTTATTATTACAGTAGACCTTCATATATCCCACCACATTGGTACCCATCATAGTTCAGATGAAAATGCCCAGACGAAAATGCCCAAATATCATTTAAAACTCATGAATATAATTAAAATACTGGATTGTGCTGTTTGACAAATGACACTATGATTTCTATCTGCAGGGCCTTTTAGGATGTGAGCATCTTAGTCCTTGGGCCTACGAGGAGCACATGTGTCCTTAAGAGCTGCCATGCTGTCTTATACACATACATACATTTGATTTTCAATTATGTCTTATGTATAGCAATTGTTGATCACAACAGGTTCTGTACATACACAAATAAGTTGTTTGCTTCAGGTCATCATGCTTCTTCGTGCATTCCAGAGGTCTCACTCCTTTACTCTTTGATGGTCAGCACGTGAATAATTATTGCATCCTTGTGGTCGGCTGAAAATTGAGCTTATGACCATATGAGAGGACATCTGCCAGTCTAAGCGCAAAGGAGCAACTCTACAGCCTTCAGCACTAAGTAAGTTTGCCATAGAAACAGTTGAGCTGTAAACAGAAAAGCAGTTGCCAGTTAGTTAACAAGAGCAATGGCGTTTCTAAGCTTTAGCTACTTATCTCAGCGTCAAAGTGGTCGTTCAATTGGACAGAACAACAAATCTAAGCTTTGCCAGAGCCTATTCCAAGTTCCCCCCCCCGTAAATAGTATGTAGGGGATGTAGTGCTATTAGCCAAATTACTAATTAGTGCCCAGCTGGGTGTCATGACCAAGAAAGGGAGTGGTGATGAAGTTCTTGTTGTGTCTTGCTCTACAAAGCAGAGCCATCATGGATGATCAAGCTGTTTAATGTCTAGAGAGATCACTGACTTGACTAAATCAACTACCCAAAACTATTATTTCCCCAGAATGGGGGGTCCCAAGTTACTTTGTCTTTGTGACAAGTCATGGTCATAAGCTAGCTACGTAGCTAGCTCTAATAGAATGCTTAGATATTACTTTTACTTGAGCTGATATAGCTAACCCCTCTTGGTGTCTGTCCTTCAACTTACATAATTATCTCTATCAACCCACCTTATTCCACATGCCATATGGTCATGTGATCAGGTAATAGTATATTATGCCAGACAGAGACTCAGCTACAGCATATTTCAGAGGATATCCGACAGTCTAAGCATTTCTACACCCCAAAAGCATGTCTATAGCCTTTAGCACTAAGTAAGTTTGCCATAGAAACAGTTTAGCCATACAGAACATAAATTGCTAGCTAGGTAGTGAGTAGCAGAGTTACAGATCAATGCAGCTTCGAGGCTTTAGCTACTTGCCCTAGCATTGATGCGGTAGTTTTTAATCTGCAAACAGCAAATCGAGGCTTTGCTAGTGCCAAATGCTTGCTTGTAGGCAACGTAGTGCATTAGGTTCACACCCATTCTTCTGTCAGCAAGGCTTATAATTAGTGCCCAGATGAGAGTGTCAACCAGCACAATCTTCTAGTTGCATCCTGCTCTTCTAAGAAGCAGAGCAATCACAGAAGGTAAGATGATCTAGTTGTTCAATGTTAGGCAGCCAACTAAAAGCTAGGCTATCCTCTGCCCAACAATTGCTTCTAGAAGGTCAGATACGAGTCCTTAAGTCACTTAGTTCTTCATGACAATTATGACCACAATTATGACCATGAGCTAATGTAGGTAGCTAGCTCTAATAGAATGCTAGCTGTTAGTTTTGTTAGAGCTAAAGTCATTGTATCTAAATTGTGTCAACTGAGAATTCATTGAGAGCAGTAGTAGATATGATGAACTGCTATTGGATAATTTTCATCTTGTCTCCAAATGCGGTGGAGATGTTCTGAACAAGGACACTCTGTAAAAGCCAGTCCCTCAATGAATAATTGATGTCAATGTTAATGTTTTAATAACCTGTGAAATCAGGAACAAATCTGGAGAGTTCAATTGGAGTAGGAGGAGCTGGAGTGCATGTGGGGGAGTGGCTTGACAACTGTGGCGGGTTGGGAGCTGAAAGCTATTGAGGAGAGGTCGTTTGTTCTTTGGAAGGTCAAAGAAGCTTCACTGCCACTGGCTACTGGTAGACACAAACATCAAGTGAAGTGCCGGCTGCTCATGTTTGCTCCACAAACCAGATAGCCCTAGAAGTGCTTGTCAGAGTCGTCACTTGGGGGCCTGTCCAAGTATTCCAGCTAAAAATCTGGTTCAGATGGTAACTACCGCAAATGATTCTCTGCCTATTTCATAGTAAATGAAGAGCAGCTGCTTATGAAGAGAAGTTAAAACAGATAAATGCGCTACCGCCAAGTAACGGAGATTTAGCGCGCATACTGAATGCATTACAGGCCATCAAAGAGTCATTATCATTATTATTATTATATTATTATTATTATTATTATTATTATTATTATTATTATTATTATTATTATTATTATTATTATTATTATTATCTTTTATTATTATCATTATCATTATTATTGTTGTTGTTGTTGTTGTTATTATTATTGTTGTTATTATTATATTACTACTACTACTACTACTACTATTTATTATTATTACTATTATATAATTTTTATTATTCTTATTTTTTTTTTTCACATCCGGTTCACGTGCAAGACATGTATGCTGAGGTGTGGTTTTGTAGCACGTGGTGGATAGCTAGCTACTGGTATATAGCAGGCTCACGCAAGTCTTAGCATCTCATTATTCCTGATGAAGGCTAGAGTATCTAGTTGAAATGTCGAGTGAATACAATTATAATTCTTATAATAAAGCACAAGTAATATTGTAATTCTTGATAATTCTTGATAATAAAGCACAAGTAATATTGTAATTCCTGATAATAAAGCACAAGTAATATTGTAATTCCTGATAATAAAGCACAAGTAATATTGTAATTCCTGAGTTTATATTGTGGCAGAGAAGCGAATTAATATAAATTTCCAAATTCGAGTCTCAGAAGAGCCACCCCAATGTGGCAACGCCCATTCCCTCCATTTCTTTTTTTAATGAAGGGCAATTGTGCCCCAAAAATAAATGTGGTTGATAAGTTAGTTAAATATATAGACCTGCCTTTAATTAGAGGGAATGTTAACTACAGGCAAAGCAATTATTCTAATAATAATAACAATAATAGTAGTAGTAGTAGTAGTAATAATAATAATAAGTCCTACTACTACTACTACTATAATAATAATTAATACTACTAATACTATTACTACTACTACTACTACTACTAATACAATAAAACCACTCCCTCATGTCATCTTCAGGACAAGTAGTTACTTGAGCAGGTGAACCAGATGCTCACTTCATTACAATCCACTCACCACACAAAGTTGACACTGTGGTTTAGTTGCGAGTGGAGCAGTCGCTTGGAGACCATCACCAAATGATTGTAGTACTCCATCAGCTGCCTTATGCCGCTTTCTTCAGACCTCTCGACACTGGACACCTTCTACACTCACACACATCACACACACACACACAAGCACAGTCATAGTCACACCCACAAGTGTTAAGACCTAACAACCACTATGTTGTCAAGCATGCTTGAAATAGAATGGAAATTCCCTGTCGGCCACAATATGATGCAACAATTTGGATTGTCAGAGAGAAACGCTTCTTTTTTTTTGCTGTCCGGAAAACGATATTCGTACGCATAAAAGCTGCCATTAATGGAGCGTTTCATCAAGGATTCTTCAACTGGGGGGGAAGGCCACATTCATGATTGGGGGGGAGATTATGCCAGTAACTGACTTGATTGGATGATGTGAAAGGGTCTGATCGCGTGGTTTTATTATAATTAATGCTATGGTCCTGACTCATATCCCCATATGTAGCCCATGCAATATGCTTGCTAATGGTATTTGTTTCTTCCAAGACACAATAACTGTTGTTATTGTGTTGCTGTATATACACTTACTGTAACCAACCATTCTCTGTATAAATGCAACTAGTTACAATAACGCTCCTTGATCATTCACACTAGTCCCAGGCTAGCTAGTGGAATAGTGTTAGCAGATCTTAGTGTTAAGCAGATCTCACCCTCATACTGTTAATTTCCATGGCTGGAAATTTTAGTGAAAATCCCCCCGGGGGGGGGGGGAAGTTCATGCATACTTGCACTAAGGTGCCAAACTTTGGCAAAAGCACTTAGCAGCTGGTACTACACTTATGCATAGCAACAGAAACATATTTCAAGTTGTTTTGGTTATTTTAGTTCAGACAGCATTCCTGTGTGCATCCATTCAAGGATAGTATTCATGTGCAGCAAAGGAAGCTCAAAGCCTTAGCTGGAGAAACGGGAGCACATGTGTTTTGAGGGGGCACATGTGTGTTGAGGGGGCACATTGAGGGGGCACATGCACATGTATGTTGAGGAGGCACATGAATGCGGCATGTATATATTGAAACATGCATACATAGCAAAGTATACATAGCAGAGTACATGTATATTAAGGGGGCATGTGTATTGAGGGGGCTATTGAGGGAGCACATGTATATAGAGGGGCATGTATATTGAGGGGACACATGTATATTGAGAGGCATGAATATCGAGGGGACATATGTATAGTGAGGGGCCGGTATATTGAGGGAGCAGTTTTGCAAAATGTTATGCGGAGCTGACAATTGCTGGTTGTCAAGCAGCACTCCTGCATGTTGACCTCACCAGTTATTACAAGGTAATCTAATCTATACAACCTCAACAAATCCCATTACTGATCAGCACTACAAAGGTAAGTCCCTTTACTAGGCAATTAGCTAATTACCACATCAGCCATTAGCTAATTAGTTTCTTTAGTTAATTTGTCAAGAGTGCCTGTGCTTAGTATTTTACTAAACAACAGGCCTGGAGATTTGACCACTAGGAAGTATTTACTTCAATATTTGTGTATGGTGAGAGGGGGGGGGGGGGAGCTACAGTAATATTGGGCACCCTGGATCATATGAGAACCTCCATCACTCCGTGGATCACTTCTCTCTGAGTATTATCTATGGAGCCTATTGCCCTAAAGCGTGTTCACACTGCACAAAAATTGAGACCTTTCAAAGCATTCCTTGAGCTACCTACATCCCTACATGACTGGAGTTGTTTAGCTCGTGTCCACACAATTAGTGGAGGAATGTCTACCTGCCCACACACAGACAAGATGTTGTTCACGCAAATATCAAATTTCAACAACGACAGCAAATCCTCGAGCCAGTGCACTCGTTTTATCATCTGGCCTGTCCCCGACCGTGAAGACTCAGAGGATGAGAACTTTGAAGGAAGGATGATGCGAGGAAGAATATTTTACTTGAGACTCTCCGCTGAGTGGAAAGGTTATTGAACAATACTCGGGCCAGCATTAATCTGACAATTGATGGCTATCTTCATGAGAGCCAGCTAGATATAGACATCGAGTTCTGAATGCAACCGGCAGACATCGAGTTCTGAATGCAACCAGCTAGAAATAGACATCGAGTTCTGAATGCAACCAGCTAGAAATAGACATCGAGTTCTGAATGCAACCAGCTAGAAATAGACATCGAGTTCTGAATGCAGCCAGCTAGAAATAGACATCGAGTTCTGAATGCAACCAGCTAGAAATAGACATTGAGTTCTGAATGCAACCAGCTAGAAATAGACATCGAGTTCTGAATGCAACCAGCTAGAAATAGACATCGGGTTCTGAATGCAGCCAGCTAGAAATAGACATTGAGTTCTGAATGCAGCCAGCTAGAAATAGACATTGAGTTCTGAATGCAGCCAGCTAGAAATAGACATTGAGTTCTGAATGCAACCAGCTAGAAATAGACATCGAGTTCTGAATGCAACCAGCTAGAAATAGACATCGAGTTCTGAATGCAACCAGCTAGAAATAAACATCGAGTTCTGAATGCAACCAGCTAGAAATAGACATTGAGTTCTGCTGAATGCAACCAGCTAGAAATAGACATCGAGTTCTGAATGCAACCAGCTAGAAATAGACATTGAGTTCTGAATGCAGCCAGCTAGAAATAGACATTGAGTTCTGAATGCAACCAGCTAGAAATAGACATCGAGTTCTGAATGCAACCAGCTAGAAATAAACATCGAGTTCTGAATGCAACCAGCTAGAAATAGACATCGAGTTCTGAATGCAACCAGCTAGAAATAGACATTGAGTTCTGAATGCAACCAGCTAGAAATAGACATTGAGTTCTGAATGCAACCAGCTAGAAATAGACATCGAGTTCTGAATGCAGCCAGCTAGAAATAGACATCGAGTTCTGAATGCAACCAGCTAGAAATAGACATCGAGTTCTGAATGCAGCCAGCTAGAAATAGACATCGAGTTCTGAATGCAACCAGCTAGAAATAGACATCGAGTTCTGAATGCAACCAGCTAGAAATAGACATTGAGTTCTGAATGCAGCCAGCTAGAAATAGACATCGAGTTCTGAATGCAACCAGCTAGAAATAGACATCGAGTTCTGAATGCAACCAGCCAGAAATAGACATTGAGTTCTGAATGCAACCAGCTAGAAATAGACATCGAGTTCTGAATGCAACCAGCTAGAAATAGACATTGAGTTCTGAATGCAACCAGCTAGAAATAGACATCGAGTTCTGAATGCAACCAGCTAGAAATAGACATTGAGTTCTGAATGCAGCCAGCTAGAAATAGACATCGAGTTCTGAATGCAACCAGCTAGAAATAGACATTGAGTTCTGAATGCAACCAGCTAGAAATAGACATCGAGTTCTGAATGCAGCCAGCTAGAAATAGACATTGAGTTCTGCTGAATGCAACCAGCTAGAAATAGACATCGAGTTCTGAATGCAGCCAGCTAGAAATAGACATCGAGTTCTGCTGAATGCAACCAGCTAGAAATAGACATCGAGTTCTGAATGCAACCAGCTAGAAATAGACATCGAGTTCTGAATGCAACCAGCTAGAAATAGACATCGAGTTCTGAATGCAGCCAGCTAGAAATAGACATTGAGTTCTGAATGCAACCAGCTAGAAATAGACATCGAGTTCTGAATGCAACCAGCTAGAAATAGACATCGAGTTCTGAATGCAACCAGCTAGAAATAGACATCGAGTTCTGAATGCAACCGGCTAGAAATGGACATTGAGTTCTGAATGCAGCCAGCTAGAAATAGACATTGAGTTCTGAATGCAGCCAGCTAGAAATAGACATCGAGTTCTGAATGCAACCGGCTAGAAATAGACATCGAGTTCTGAATGCAACCAGCTAGAAATAGACATCGAGTTCTGAATGCAGCCAGCTAAGTAACATTACGTAATCAGTGGTTGTCATGGCTCTTGTTTTTGTATGTATTAGTAGTCCTAACAAATGTTGGCTACACATTTGAGCTCCAACATTTGAGCTGTCTGACAAGGGTATGATGCAAGACCCACAGATACATGCATAACTGTGTTGGACGCAGCCCTTCTTCAGACTGTACTTCACCTATTGAGGGTTAGCTAATTAGGTTTTTAATCCCGAATTTTTGCTGTTCACACATTACCAGGTACCAGATGAGCCCAAACCCGTTAGAATCTGAGTCAAAGGTTTCCTGTGAACACGGCATATAATTGGAGAAGGTTGAGGAATGGCTGGAGGGGATTAGGCGAGGAGGCTACGTGAGCCGAACAGGTAATGGGACGGAGTTCCCTGCAGCTTGCTGTGACATCAATGTGACCACAGGCATGCCTCATAATGCCCCCTATAACTTACCCTCCGTTGCCATGGCAACAGAGGCGCGTGCCACAACTCTGGTGTCCCTGGGACCTATCTCACACACCACATCTTAGCAAAAACTACAAGTGCACACATACTCCAGACATTATCAGGCACTAGCCACACCTCCAACCCTAGCCCATCCTCGGGAGGACCGCCAGACAGGAGGCAGAATAATTATTGCAAGATGCAAATAATCCTTCCTCTCCCACTTGCCTTAGGGCTAGGGCTAGGGGGCTAGGGCTAGGGCTAGGGCTAGGCTAGGGTTTGATCCTTTAACCAGCCAAGGATAGTGCCAGTGGCTACATGAACAGATTCTGTCCATACCAAGCAATGCTGCAGCTGGCTAGCTTAGCTGCGTGCTCAGCTTATAAATATTTCACTTCCAAAGGCCTTTCCCTTTTGTTCTGCACAGCTGTCATGTCTGCTCAATTCCATGGTCGATGAACTCGTGGGCAATCGTGCGTTCTTGCTCATCCTTCTGAAGACGATATTCTTTGTAGCACACAATGATTGAAGTCGTTTTTGTCAACTCCAAGATACCAGTTTTGTCGGAGTCTTTTTAAGGGGGTTAGGAGAGGGGGGGGGGCTCAATCCACAAAAACTTGGGAACATATTTGTGACCGCCATAACTTTTTTAAAATTTTCCTCTGTGCAGGTAATGTTGGTATCATGTTGTTGCTTATTGTGTGAGCTTTCCAATGATGAGTTGAATGTCCCCATAGGCACGTGCTCTTAGAAGATGCAGCCAGCGATATCAAGGTCACTCACAAACTGCACCTCATCCGTGGATACGGTCCCAGCTCCCGATCAAAGGTTGACATCTATTCAGAGGCTTCTTGAAACATTAGCTACGTTATGGAATTGGCTCCTCAAGCCCAATCATGGCAACAGGATGTGCAAAACCAGACCCAAAAGTCACCTCTTCTAATGAACTGTAACTTGGCAACACTTGAAGTAAATAACAAAATCATCGACACGCTCATCACAGAGCACTAAAAGAGTTCTCAACTCACACACATCCCCCCCCCCCCCCCCCCCCACACACACACATACCGCAAACCCCAAAAATATTCAACTATGGCAAAGTTATGAACTGGTATCCGAAACAGAAAACATGAATCGTTGAAATGAGTTGGGACAATGAAATGTTTGAGTTTGATATTGGAAACTAGAGACATCACCCCCCACACGAAGAAAGTTTCAAACTGGAAAAGGAAGTGGCCCAGTAGAGCAATATATTCAGGGCCACTGCGCAACGGTCGTGAATAGACTCAGTGTGACATTCACTTCCTCTCGGCAAGAAATGAGCTTCCTGGTGTACACGGTAGCCATTATATTCTGGCGACACTCCTTCGGTCACATAACTTTTGAAATGGGGCATCCAATTCCTCTAAAACTCCATTCTTTGCAGAGAGGACACGTGTAATTACCTAAGTCTGCTCCAGTACAGAGTGCAGACAGGCCTCTGTACGACACAAATATCTGCTAGTTTTCTACCCAACACCTGTTAATTTACTGACCAGCACCTGCTAGTTTACTGACCAACACTAACTAGTTTACTGACTACAAGACCTAGCTCAGTCTACTGACCACCATTCCAGCAGTGCTCAGCTCTTTACTCTGAAGTAAAATGGGAGGAGGAATAGCTGTTCATAACCTCACATACTCCAAGTAGTCTTAATTTAAAAAAGTACCATCCACCCCCCCTCTCTCCCCTTCCCCCCCCCCCCCCCCCCCCCCCCCGGCCATCTTGTTTTAATTCCCAGGTACAAAGCCTACAGATTCTCTCTAGTTCAAACATGGAGAGTATGTTTGGCAACTAGCTGCATGATGATGCACTCAGCCTGTGTGGTGTGTCTCAGCAGTAACACATCTTGCTAACAACCCTCAAAGCTACGGGCCACAATGGCCCGGGTTAGCTATAGACATCAAAGAACTGCCAGCCGGCCATTAAGTGGACTGGAGGGAAAACTGAAGATAGTTGAAGGGCTTTAGGAAGACAAAAAAGGATTGTTTTATATTCAGCAAACCAAATAGCCACTAACCAACATCTAATTGGCTTATGGGTCACCTTTACGACTGCATGCCCATACAAGGCATGTGTGTGTGTGCATGTGTGTACTTGAGGTCGAGGCTATATATGAGAAAGAATTCCATGAGCTGTTCTTCGATTTCTCCTGGAGGGGGAGGCACCCCATTATTGACATTTTGTCGGGACTAGCAAGCTTGCCGTCAGCTTTTAGTCTGCACTGCACGTGCTTGTAGTCTTTAATCAAGCAGCAAGGACATACAGTCATGTGCAAGGTCATGTGACAAGGACACCTGGTCACGTGATATGGATGCGATGTGGATACATGTAGATGCCATGTGACAATAGCACATAAGGATGCATATACACGTGGCTAGTCATGTGACACGTCCCCCAGTCAGCCAGGTGTGAGCAATGTAAAGGTAAAGTGTGACACTAATTAGTTCACATTAGCCACTAGTGTAGTTTACAGGAAGGAGAAGTAGCGACTGTAATTCTTCCCGAGGAAGTTCCCTATGTCAGTTCTTTCGTTGGCCATCCTCTGTCTGTATGACCTGTACCCTCTCCGCCAGACCACATCCAGTCCTCCTCACCACATCAATGCAGTGGAACACGGAGGTGTGATTAGTACAGCATGGCAGCAGCGAGGTGCTAAACCATGGCACTGTGCACCAGACGATTCCTTTGGGCCTAATTGCATGGTAGCCAGAGATGTTGTGCATTCTTACGTATCCTGTAGCTATCCAGGGAGGGGAAGGAGGGAAGGGAGGGGAGAGGAGGGAGTGGAGGGGGGGAGGAGGGAAGGGAAGAGGGAGAGGAGGGAAGGGAGGGGAGAGGAGGGGAGGGAGGAGGGAGAGGAGGGGAGGGAGGAGGGAGAGGAGGGGAGGGAGGAGGGAGAGGAGGGGAGGGAGAGGTTTGCATATCCCACTTCAGGTGGCTAACTGTGGGGGTAAATTCGCAGAGGTAAAAGTAGTGTGGTACACTGATAGCTGTCGCAGTTTAAACGATTGTTATATGTGGTAATAACACGCACTAGAATAACCATCGTTCAAAAGCGGTACAAAAGTGGTCCAGTCTGTTCCTAATTCCAGAGTAATTGAATGAGTGTTAGTGTAGGATTAGTCTCTATATTTGGTGTTGGTGCAGCAAAGTGGGGCCTAGGCAACCAGTAGCAGCAGTCCCCTCATGGCTGGGGTAGAGCCGGGGCAAGGCAACCAGTAGCAGCAGTCCCCTCATGGCTGGGGTAGAGCCGGGGCAAGGCAACCAGTAGCAGCAGTCCCCTCATGGCTGGGGTAGAGCCGGGGCAAGGCAACCAGTAGCAGCAGTCCCCTCATGGCTGGGGTAGAGCCGGGGCAAGGCAACCAGTAGCAGCAGTCCCCTCATGGCTGGGGTAGAGCCGGGGCAAGGCAAGGACGTGCTGGAATCAGACCTAGAGCCAAGGCCAGGGCCAGATTTGGGACAACAAAAGGTCTTGAAGGACCGACTTCCCCCCACCCCTTCCCAAGACCAATTCCTTTGTGACTGAACACTCTCCCTCTCTAGCCCCCTCCTGGCGTGTTACTCTGCAGGTGCACATCTAATCTGGTTAGCTCACCACACACTATTCCATCCTCATTACCTCTGGGCTGACAACACATACTGTAGCAGCTGGCAGATCAAAGCAACAATAGTGGCAAGTGCTTGTCAGAGAGCCCAAGCCAAATACTGAGGTGAGTATGTGTGCAGAATTAAGTGAGCTGAACAAGATTGTGTTGTTGGCAGTCTCACCCTGACCATTCCCACATACCTCTGACTCCATGTCTGGAGGCAGAACATAGGGTTCAAAAAGTAGTCCTCCAATTGCAGCACACCTTGTTGATTATAGTAATTACCAATGTGCAGGTTCCAGCATGCAGTCGGTAAATCTCTTGCACTGCGTACACTATATAGCTGCCAGGTTGATAAAGATATCCTTCTGTGCTTGCAGCATATCTATGAAGGTGGACGGGTCTGAAGTCAGAGAGATTCACCGCCTGAAGGATGATAGAGTAGCAGCTTTAGTTGTTCCAGCCATTGGTGAAGCTACTCGCCAGCTGTTGGAAGATATGGACAGTGATGGGGAGAATGAAGAAGAGATTGAACTGAATAAACTCCTCGTTGACAATAATAGTGACCAGGAACTCGGTAATTGACTGCAGCTGGCTCGGCTGTGTCTGTGGTGTTTATTATAAACAGCGTCGGTTGTGACTAGATGCAGCCACACAAGTCCTGCTGTAGTGCCTGCGCAGTGGAACAGCCATTTCCCTCTGATCTACTGAATCAAAGGATGCCGAGGAAAATGGCCGTCCTTTTCTGTGTGGTTGCTAGTCACAGCACTTGTGTGGCTGCGAAGTCACAACCCTAAATAGAAGCCGGAGACTTCTAATCAAGTGACAACGATTATATACAAATTTGCATATGTTCCAGTGGGCAGGGACCCTTGCTAATAGTCGCTAGGCCAGGAGGGGGGGGGGCTATAACCAATCAACCTTTCACTTGATAGATACGATAATTAGCAGAGGTGAGAGATCCCAGCACACCCGCTATTGGAGCCAGCCAGGTGGTCTGAGGCTGGCCTTATAAGGCTAACTGGGTTCAGTAGTGCTCTGAGGTGCTAATTGAGCACCATTTTGGGATATTAACTAGAGACCGAAAGTTCTATATTTAGTAACGTACTCGTCTTAATTCATTGAATTTCTGCACACTTTCTTCTAGTTCCTCTGGGCTTGTGTGGTAGTGAGTGGCTATGAGTGTCTGCACAGGGAGAAATGTGAGAGGCATTAGATAAGAAGATGGAGGAAGAAGAGGAGAGAAGGAGGTGAGGAAAGGAGAGAGGAGGATGGAGCAGGAGGAAGTGTGAGTGGGGGAAGAGTCAAATAAAAGGAAGTGAGTGACAAAAGGGAACAGAACAAGGTGATGAAGGAATGAAGGTGAGGAATGATGAAGGAATCAGTGGACATGATAGAAGTGAGGTAGACGGGAGAAGAATGGTGCACGCAGGTTGCCCACTCACTGCTAGAGGGGATGTCAGGTCTAGAGTGGTAGTGGTCTTCATGGATAACGGTATGATCGGAACTTGTACCTCTTTGGCACTGCAGAAGACATCGACCAAGCAGTCAGAGAAACAGATTGGCTGGGCACAAATAACTCACAGACACATTCACCATCACTCAACTATCGGGGTATTCAGATATCATTAGAGGGGATTATCCCCACGACAACACGTGACAGTCACATGGCGTGTGGAATTCTCTTCTCGTTCTGACATTTTTTATGAGATTTGTATTTGAGGCAGCAGCATTGGGATAAGAATGATCCACATGTTTGTGACTAGAATATAAAATGCTTGACCTTCTCTTGTGCATGTCAGCATGGTGCCCCACAATGTCAGAATGGTGCTCCACAATGTCAGCATGGTGCTCCACAATGCTCTCAAAATGGACTAACAATAAACTTTGTCGATCACCAACTACAATTTACTCACTCGACATTTCGGCTAGTCTGGCCGGCTAGAATATTTAGCAAGTGAGTTGATTATCAAGAAATTCATGGCATCTATTGACAACTGAGAGTCCGTTGAAAGATTGAGAGAATAATAAACTTGCTGATAATGAGGGGGGGAGGGGGAGGGAATTACCTTTCTGCTTGATATGCATGTAGTGAGCTGTTGATCTTAGTCAGTTCTGCTTGCAAAGTCTTAATCTTTGACTCTGCAAAATCCTTCTGTAAGGCGGCCTCGTCCTTGCTCTTAGGGTCAGTTGTGATATTGGCCAGCCGTTGGGACCCCTGCAGGAACATGTTCTCCTTCTCAATGGCTTCATTCAACGTCACTCTCCGAGCGTGGAGCTTGGACCTCAGCGTCTTGACATTTCCTATGGAACTCTAGCCGAGAGCCACGGTCATATGTGTGCGTGCATGCACATGCATCGTTATAAGCATGTGTGGGTGGGTGTGTGAGACTTTCTCATGCATACTTGCCCAGGGAGAAATATTCAAAACAAGATCACAGTTATGACTCACACACATTTCCGCAGGTAGACAGTTGTTTTACTGTGTTAGTTCACCATTAAAGATTAAAGGCACAAATATATTGTAGGTGTACATAATTTATCTATCGTTAGTTTGTACAACATTCTGATAATCTGCAAAGGAGAAGCATTTCCAATCACTTACAGAGGCTGTACACAAAGAACTGTCAGTTGGGCCTTGGAATTACAGCTAAGGATCTGGGCACTATCTCAAACTTTTATCAACCACATCATCCATATAAAACACAGAAGTACTCTTACTCCTCTGGGCATCATATCCTACCACAAAAAAACTATTGTTCACACACTAGCCTTTCACAATTCACTGTAAATGATGACAAGAACTTCCGCTACGCTGCTAAGTCACTACACAACAAACATAACCTCGACAAGCAACAGAAGCTGCTCCATTGTGGTTCACAACTTAAGTTGTGAACGCTGACTTTGAGCTATGCTTATTGCATACCTTGCTGTTACAGTCGGACTGCAGAGTATCAACATACACACTCACACCGTTGCTTCTTCGCTTGACCAGCATACGAAAGGAAGACATCACCGTTCTTATAGCTATTTGCTCTACAGTACGAGTTAGCTACCCAACTCGGTCTCATTAGCAACTAAGCCTTTGAAGTACAATCCTCCGTTTAGGCACGACTTTATTATGTACCAATTACACGATTACTATTGAATGCATGCACTGTACCTAGCTAACACTGGCACTTTCAGCTATAAATAACTAGAGCTAGTGGCGGTAACCCAGACAAAGTAATCTATACCCCACGACAGTAGGGGTCCGAGCGAAGGTATGAGAAAGCAGTCGGAGTCTTCCCAAGAGGTTAGTCAATGTCTTACTGGATCTATAATCGTCATCTTACCCTCCTCCCCGCGGAATTGTCCTCCTTCTTCGACCGGTTCACAGACCAAGCATCCATTTCAAGTTCCCTTTCGCACTAATCAACTAACCGCAACTAGCTGCTGTGTAATTATTATTTCACAATCCCACGCTCATGAGAGCGCTGAGGCGGTTGTGTGCGTCTGCACGAGGTTAGTTTTTGCTAGCAACAAATTTGAGTGCCATATATGACGATGTTAGGGAGTTTTAAATATTATGCAGATGAAATGAGATGAGGATCACAAAATGCAGAATCAGCCATTGGGTTGCTGTTTTCCTTTGGCACCATTCCTGTCAAGGTCCACCTCCACTGCCTTTGGCACTCCCTGAGTCCACCAAGTACAGCACTTTCTGGACGGCCTCATTGAACTTATGCAGCTGCTCAGCATAAAGTTGCCCACCAAAGCCCCTTTCTGGCCATCTCTTTTTGATGAGATCTGCCGTCTTACCTGGATGGTTCCTATTGGCAATTGGCAGCGTCCAGCCAAGTCCTGGCCCCATAGATAACGGTGATGGGCACTCGGGGGTGCAGCTGCAACTTCAATCTGTCCAGCATTGGCCTCTGTGCCCAGCCATAGAAGTAATGCATGTTGCAGAATGCTTCCTCTCCACTGTACACACATACACACACACACACACACACACACACAGACAGAGTTATAATATCTCAATGAACTCTCAGTTGACATAATAACATTACAATAACTTCTTTGAAATTGTATTGTCGCGGCGTTCCGACTAGATGCTCAGCCAAACACCCTCCACAAAGCAAAGGCCCATTAGGCGATTTTGTGTGATCTAGGATTAGGCTGGCGACATAGCAAGTATGTATATATAAATCTTAATAAGTGTGGCCGGGAAGATGGAATGGGAAAGAGTGGTGAAGATACATTCACAGACTTGGACAAAGCTGAGATAGACTTGAAAGTTGTAGTGAATCTTGGAAACCAGGAACAACATCGCTAAAACAGGAACTCTGGCTGGACATGCAGCAACTAGCCACTTCCCATCCAGAGCTAGTCAACGTCAATGCATCCTGTAATGACCACATGGGATGCTGAATCATGTGTCATACACATGATTTAAGAATAGAAGTATGAAATAATTGCCCACTACATGTAGCAAGCACCCTCCCATCTGACTTTCCAGGTGTCAAGGTGTGGCTAATGTTGCTGACGACTATTTTGCAGTAGTCGTAGAGTTATATAAGACGTGGTTTTAACAATTCTGATGTCTTGCATTTTGGTAGCACATAATTATTTGTCTCTGCTGAAATATAATGTTTAGAAATGTGTTGGTCAAAATTGAAAAGTTTGTCTAACTCGAGAGCTTCATGGCAACCACGTGGATAATTCAAACTGGCCTATCGGTGTGCTTAGATTTGGCACGTAAAGTGGTAGGTTAGGTGTGACCATGCCCGAGTTACATGCACCTAAGGTCAGGAAGGTAACCTCAATCTCGAGCATTCGTGAGGGAAGCGTTCTGAATCTCACATGATGGCCATGAACATTTGTGTGGCTTTTGTGTAGCTATGAGCTCATAATTATGACGAGAAATCCACTATGGATGTGAGAATCATCCAACTGGTCTAGGATTGGGACAGCCCCATCAGTTATTGGAGAGTGACATTACTAATCTTATATTACTATAATATATCACCCTTACACAAGCCACCAAGTTGCAATAGTCATGACCATCAATAGTGTTTTAGAATCCAGTGCTTTCATCTAGTGCTTGATTGGAGAGTGATATCACTGATCTCCAATACCATCATTCCACACAACTTTGTATATTACTATCAGCCTTACACAAGCCACACAAGTTGCGATAGTCATGACCATCACATAGTATTTAAGAATCTAGTGCTTTCATAAAGGGGTTAGTGGTTTTATTGTGGTGAAGTGAAAGACCGTGAGAAAATGGCAGCAGATTTGAGAAGAAACTAAACTGGCCGCACAGGCAAGTGAGGGCATGCTAAATATATAGCTGACAGGAAAGATTGACTTTCATTATCACATAGCTACTCAATTCATCGGCATGCTTTAACCATTACTGGAGGTGTGTGTCATGGATGCCTCACTGGAGCAAGGAAACCAGACAAATCGAGGATCTCCCCAACAGTTGAGAACCTCAACATCCAACTGTCAACATCCAACTGAACCATTAATTACACTAGAATAATTAGTGAGGCTGCTAACGTATTAATAGGTAGAATATGTGGTTAGGTTATAAACCACACTGGTCACCTGATTGGCAAGTGGAAGAATGTATTTGAATATAGCTACTCTCCTCAAAGCTGATGTCTAGTGTGGCCTGATGGCACTCGCACCTGAAAACCTATTTAAAGGATCCAGGTGTGGGGATCAGAGTTGAGTTGAGCCAGGCTGGTGTTTTATAAATGTGTGGCTACGTTACCAGATTAACGATTTAAAATTTAGTTGAACAGTTTTCTGGAGGATTTTACAGTAGCAACATATTGCATCCTCAACAGTGTGATAATTTGATAAGACCATGGCGGTGAATCTGAATATATAAGCGGGCACGCATACAAATTCAGAGTTTGTAAGGAATATTTAATATAAACTACTTCTCCTATCGCAGCATTACAATATACGATACAGAACAGTATATAATGGCTTCAGCTATGCTAAGGTGAGGACGTGTCTAGAGCAATACAATGATTGGATTTCACCAATAGGGCATCAGGCTAATATCATTTATATGGGGGGAAGGTGGGTTCCTCTCTTTCTCCATTGCACCTTTGCTCTACTCAATGCCTTGCATTCTTTAATAAATGGCAAGCAAAGTGGAGCCCTCAGTGGTGAGTTGGTCGGATACCTTTGTTTGCAAAGGCCCAAAAAAGAAAAAGAAAAAAGATTTTGTAACACACACCTATTCCTTGCCATAACTTCAAGGTAGTCCAATATTTTCCTTGACTACCATAGGTTAAAATACTCAGCACACTTTAAATAACCAGATTAGCTATTAAAAAAAATAAAGGATTTTTTTTTGGCTGGTTGCTATGTAAACGTGAAAATAAAATTCTAAATAAAGCCCAACGAAATTGAAGTCGTGTTTTAGGAGTTCTTGCTCAGTTAGTAGCTCCGAAATATTACCAAAATGCCATAAAGCTTCACACTTAATGGGGGGGGGGGGGGGGGGGTGTATACCATATTTGTATAACCTTAAAACCACAATAACTTTTTTATTTTTTACTCCCTGCAGGTATTTTTAATGTCAACCTGTGGCTCATTCTATGTGCTTTCTAATGATATGATCAATTTTAGTTGCAGGCAAGGTGTGACATAGTGAAGTTACATGGGTATCTATATTACCTTATCGAAGTTGTATGTAAAAAAGAATTCATAACTGACATTTTTTTTTAGTGTATCTAACTTTCTTGGTATCATTTTGAAGATCTTTCCTTGCTCTATCTATTGAGTTGACAGATAAGCACTAAGCTTCCCCATGGTATAGATATCCACCATTTTAATTAGTTTTTTTCCCTATGGGCCAAACTTGAGCTGGAAAACCCCCCACCTAGACCAACTATCCTAATCTGTCAACTCTATCAACACGTCTAAGAGGAAAGTGGTTAGCACTTGTATGTCATGACTTATGATTTTTTTTGTGAAGTTTATGCCACAACTTGACCTAGAAAGTAGCTATGCTAAAACTGATCATATCACATAGAATGAGCCACAGGTTGACATCAAAAATACCTGCAGGGAGTAAAAAATAAAAAAGTTATTGCGGTTTTAAGGTTATACAAATAACATGGTATACACCCCCCTTTTAAATGAATGCCACGAGAGTAAGTAAAGGAACAGAGGATGGATAATCAGGCTTCTGTAACACCAGCTATAATTTCACCTGACAGCTGAGAAGATTCTTCTCATCTTACAGACATGCCTGCCTCTTCCTCTATTTTTTCTAACCAACCAACCACCTCTTCAGGTGCTTCTGCCACAACTGACCATTCAGACAATCAAATCAGTGAAGAAAAGCTATTGGAGGAGCACATATTGGATTGGACAAGCTTTTTATCCAGAGATGACCTTATGTCCCTAGCCATGACCCTTCACTATTCACTAGTAATTAAAAGTGATATGAGGGCCTCTGAAGCTGCTCAATGTATTGGTGGTTTGATTGGAAAAAATGAGCGGACAGTGAGAGAATGGAGAACTAATAATAGTAACTTTCCAGATAGTTTACAAGGGAAGTATCAGAGGAAGGGCTTACTTTGGAAAAATGAGGAACTTAATGATGCATCTAATGATTATATTCGAGCGAATGTTGTTGTGAAGGGCAAGCCAAATATGACTGCAGTAGGTGTTTGTCGGTGGGTTAATGAAAATCTCCTCCCTAACAGCATTCTTGATCCTGGTTTTCCTGGAAGTATTAGTGTACAAACAGCTAGAAGTTGGCTTCATGAGCTGGGATATGAAGTTTTGGATAAGAAGAAAGGTGTTTACACCGATGGGCTTGAGCGTCCTGATGTTGTACAACATCGAAGATGCTTTCTATGTCAGTTGATTGCTGGTGAGTTCTTGACAAAGGAATTAGCAACAAGTGATGAAGTAATTCACAAAGGCATTAACACCCGGGAAAAATCTAGTACACAAAAGTTGTTTGTGAAGTTATTATCTCTGTACACCTGGATTTTATATTTTGCACAGAACTAGTCTTGATACATAATAAAAGGCTTTTTCTCTATTATGTTGCCATGGTAACTCAAATGTGGTTGTTGATAGGATACTATTAAGCTGTCACGCCTCTTTCTTTCTTTAAAAAAAAAGTCACACAAAATTTAATAGAGCTCTAGACTTCCACTAGTGAAGCCAGACAGTTCTATAGAGTGATAATTAGGCTGTTAACAACTTTGGGTGAGATATGTTGTGGTCATGGAATTTACATTAGCTTGACCACAGTTAATAGAACGGAGAAACACAATATTACGAGCAGCGCTTCATATCTATAGAAAGATATCATAACAAAACTGAAAGCAGGACAAAAAATGAGATCATTATTAGCTAGATATGCGACGATGAGATTTGAATTCCTCAGGGTATTTCTGGATTAAGTATTTCTGGATTAAGGGATTAAGTTTTCCAAATCGATTCCTGCCTTGTGTCCTGCTAGGTAACCATACATATAATTTCTGGCTCTTCTAAAATAGTTCTGAATGTTTTCCTTGGAGACACTGTCAAGTCCTGGTCCAATATTGCGACTAAGTCCTACGATATTATAGTTACAGTAAGCTTTGGTGTAGCGTTTAGCCTGTGCCCAGCAGCGTTCAATCGGATTAACTTCACAGTGAAATTTTGGTATGAATTTGCAAGCATGACTACAACTATGAATAAAATGTTCCAGCTGGGTTTTTTCATCTCGAAAATCGTGGTGCTTGGCTAACTCCTCTCTCATATCATCCACCTTCATCGTATGCATGTAGCGTCCCCTCTGCTTCAAGACATCAACCATTCCCCGGACAATTCTGATTGTATCACCAGTACGGTGGCGTACAAGTTTGGTCATAGATATCAGCTTTCCCTCAAAAACAGTATTATGATTAGAGCTTGCTTACCACCTTCTTTGGCATTCATGCTGTTAACATTCAGTGAATCTTCAGCATAAGCCATATGGCAGCCACTTTGGTCAAAAACCCAAAATATTCGGTATCCATCTTCTTTGGGGTATTTCGCTTCAGCATCACTGAATTAGCCATCTGCTTCGTGAATTTTGCTCCTGTCCAATATCCATCACGTGCCTCTCCTATTCCAATAACACTCCAGGAGCCATTGCTATGTTTGGATTGCTGACTTTGCAGCATCATAATGCTCTTGTGTAAGGCAGAGATAGCCATCTTTTTCTGTACACCATAACGCCAGATCCTCAGCTTTTTGGTGGAATAATTTGACTATCTGGCCTACCCCACTGCAAGGACTCATCGTCATTTGCATTAAAAGTTGACTCATCATGATATTTTTTTAACAAATTACAGTCAACCTGTATACATGTATATATTATTGTTTCCTTTGGTTTCTAGTGTGATAATTACAACATTGACAACTGAGTGATAGTCAGAATATATATTTGGGGAGACGTATTTGGACTCATCATTTTTTTACCTCTGCAATGCTCAAAATTCCACTGAGTCACCTCCATCACCCATAATAGTGACATCACTACAGGATGTCTAGTTTGAGTGGGCAAAGGCTTCTCCTTCAAAGGAATGGAAGGGGGAGGGGTTGGGGTTTGGAGAATGAAGGTGAAAATTGTAAATAGACCACAAGTTGGAGCAAAAACACAGTGATAGTGAGTGCTACATAGCTATGATATAATCAGTAGGTTGTATCCAGTACAGGATCATGCATGGACTATGTGATGGTTGTGGTGCCTATGTCAGTTGTTGTCCTGTCAGCTAAGTCTAGGTAGTGTGTGATGGTTGTGGTAGTGCCTATGTCAGTTGTTCTCCTGTCAGCTAAGTCTAGGTAGTGTGTGATGGTTGTGGTAGAGCCTATGTCAGTTGTTGTCCTGTCAGCTAAGTCTAGGTAGTGTGTGATGGTTGTGGTAGTGCCCATGTCAGTTGTTGCCCTGTCAGCTAAGTCTAGGTAGTGTGTGATGGTTGTGGTAGTGCCTATGTCAGTTGTTGCCCTGTCAGCTAAGTCTAGGTAGTGTGTGATGGTTGTGGTAGTGCCTATGTCAGTTGTTGTCCTGTCAGCTAAGTCTAGGTAGTGTGTGATGGTTGTGGTAGTGCCTATGTCAGTTGTTCTCCTGTCAGCTAAGTCTAGGTAGTGTGTGATGGTTGTGGTAGTGCCTATGTCAGTTGTTGTCCTGTCAGCTAAGTCTAGGTAGTGTGTGATGGCTGTGGTAGTGCCTATGTCAGTTGTTGTCCTGTCAGCTAAGTCTAGGTAGTGTGTGATGGTTGTGGTAGTGCCTATGTCAGTTGTTGCCCTGTCAGCTAAGTCTAGGTAGTGTGTGATGGTTGTGGTAGTGCCTATGTCAGTTGTTGCCCTGTCAGCTAAGTCTAGGTAGTGTGTGATGGTTGTGGTAGTGCCTATGTCAGTTGTTGTCCTGTCAGCTAAGTCTAGGTAGTGTGTGATGGTTGTGGTAGAGCCTATGTCAGTTGTTGTCCTGTCAGCTAAGTCTAGGTAGTGTGTGATGGTTGTGGTAGTGCCTATGTCAGTTGTTGTCCTGTCAGCTAAGTCTAGGTAGTGTGTGATGGTTGTGGTAGTGCCTATGTCAGTTGTTGTCCTGTCAGCTAAGTCTAGGTAGTGTGTGATGGTTGTGGTAGTGCCTATGTCAGTTGTTACCCTGTCAGCTAAGTCTAGGTAGTGTGTGATGGTTGTGGTAGTGCCTATGTCAGTTGTTGTCCTGTCAGCTAAGTCTAGGTAGTGTGTGATGGTTGTGGTAGTGCCTATGTCAGTTGTTGTCCTGTCAGCTAAGTCTAGGTAGTGTGTGATGGTTGTGGTAGTGCCTATGTCAGTTGTTACCCTGTCAGCTAAGTCTAGGTAGTGTGTGATGGTTGTGGTAGTGCCTATGTCAGTTGTTGTCCTGTCAGCTAAGTCTAGGTAGTGTGTGATGGTTGTGGTAGTGCCTATGTCAGTTGTTGTCCTGTCAGCTAAGTCTAGGTAGTGCGTGATGGTTGTGGTAGTGCCTATGTCAGTTGTTGTCCTGTCAGCTAAATCCAGGACTAGCTGATGTGATATCTCTATTGAACTGTATGTATGTGTGTGTGTGTGCCTGCTTTTGCTTTGTCATTACACCAGACCATGTGTTTTGTCTTGCGTGTGCATGCATGGTTGGCTTAGATAACTAAATTAAATTCCGAAATCTCATAAATAAGAATCTGTGAATCTGTTAATAAGGCTTTGTGCATGCACCTCGCTGTGTGCGTGGGCGTGTTTGTTGTGTGCACGTCTGTGTAGGGGGAGCGGCTAAATGCTTCCCTGCCGATTGTTTTAAAAAGAGGATATCACAAAATAATATTGGAGGGTGACAGGAACACTCTTTCAGTATATTCATGTATCCCACAGTATCCTAGCTTCTATGCCATACCTTCAGAGAGAGAGAGAGGGGGGGTATTAGATGGTCCTCCTTCACCTTCCTTTTTACCCCAAAGAAGGGGAAACCTCTTCTCAAGTATATATATATTTATTCTTATTGCATTGAGAGGAATCCAGGACTCCTAATATTCTTTCCTTCTCGGGATCTCAGGCCTGCCCTCTTGTAGATTCTTTAAGTCCGATCTAAGGGTTCCAGTGCAAATAAAAATGGTCGAAGAAGGTTTATTTTAATTAAAGGGAAGAGGGAAAGGGTTAAAGGGAGCAAGGGAAGAGTTAAAGGGAAGAGGGATAGGGTTAAAGGAAGGAGGGAAGGGTATCAATGCAAATTTTTCTTATCTTATTCAAATCACCTTTGCCTAGTTTTAAAATACATTTTTCCTGTTATGTTTATTTACAAGCTGCAATAAGATCAATTGAGTGCAGCAGGAGGCTGTAGCTAGTGACCTGGGTGCAGCAGGAGGCTGACCTGGGTGCAGCAGGAGGCTGTAGCTGGGTGCAGCAGTGGCACTAGTTTATATCCTGTAGTAGATCCTGTTGGTCAAGATGTCAATACTTAATAAGACTCCATTCAGCAGCAACTGTAACTTTGGCTGAGTAGCTATCTTCAGCTCTACTTAGTAACTGGAAAGTTTCACTTCCTTACAGCTGTGGCAGCAACTACAGCTACAATAAATCACTTAATGACTGCGTTGGTAGATTTTAGAAGAGAAAGAGGAGAATGATAAAAAAAACAGGATATGGTTGACATAGCACACAATATTTGGGTGTTAGTTATGCTGGAGTTTTCACCGGAAGCAATTAGTTAAACCATCATAAAGCAATAGTTTATCATGCCAAAGGCCTTTGCTAAGTTGCCACAGCTAGGCAAGCCTGTTAAACATCTAGCTAATTGTGTGGAAATCTGAAAATGTAGGGGAGTGGAAAGCTAAAAAAAAAACAGCAGGGGAAACATTGCACAGACTAGGGGAAACATTGCACAGCCTAGGGGAAACATTGCACAGACTAGGGGAAACATTGCACAGACTAGGAGAAACATTGCACAGACTAGGGGAAACATTGCACAGCCTAGGGGAAACATTGCACAGACTAGGGGGAACATTGCACAGACTAGGGGAAACATCGCACAGACTAGGGGAAACATTGCACAGACTAGGGGAAACATTGCACAGACTAGGGGAAACAACGCACAGACTAGGGGAAACATTGCACAGACTAGGGGAAACATTGCACAGACTAGGGGGAACATTGCACAGACTAGGGGGAACATTGCACAGACTAGGGGAAACATTGCACAGACTAGGGGGAACATTGCACAGACTAGGGGGAACATTGCACAGACTAGGGGGAACATTGCACAGACTAGGGGGAACATTGCACAGACTAGGGAAAACATTGCACAGACTAGGGGGAACATTGCACAGACTAGGGGAAACATTGCACAGACTAGGGGAAACATCGCACAGACTAGGGGAAACATTGAACAGACTAGGGGAAACATTGCACAGCCTAGGGGAAACATTGCACAGACTAGGGGAAACATTGCACAGACTAGGGAAAACATTGCACAGACTAGGGGAAACATTGCACAGACTAGGAGAAACATTGCACAGACTAGGGGGAACATTGCACATCCTAGGGGAAACATTGCACAGCCTAGGGGAAACATTGCACAGACTAGTGGAAACATTGAACAGCCTAGGGGAAACATTGCACAGACTAGGAGAAACATTGCACAGACTAGGGGAAACATTGCACAGCCTAGGAGAAACATTGCACAGACTAGGGGAAACATTGCACAGACTAGGGTAAACATTGCACAGACTAGGGGGAACATTGCACAGATTAGGGGAAACATTGCACAGCCTAGGGGAAACATTGCACAGACTAGGGGAAACATTTCATAGCCTAGAGGCAGGAAATGAGCAGCAGGAAACATTTATCTATTATATTACATTCTCTAAACCATGACATTCCAAGTGACCGTGTGGACATTCGCACTGAAACTATTTCAATGTCAATTTTTATGGCTAAATAGTTTTTACATTTTAATATATAGCTCTCCATGTAACTGACCAACCCAATTACTCTACCGAGATTCAAAGGATTTCATTGGATGAACATCTGACCAAGTCTATAACTACCTTTACCATTTAAAATCATGTTATATATCATTATACAAAAAGTATATTAGTGTACACAATTTTTAAAGGTAAAGGATGGCCTGGTCTACACGAGTGCAATGATAGTTAAATTAATTTTTTTTTTCTCATTGTTTTTTGTTTGTTGGTTCTAGTTGCCAAGCAACCAGTTAGCTGTGGCAATGTTGACAAGATGATTATTTGTTGTTAGCCATTGGTACAAGATAGTATGTCAACATTATGGTAGGGGAGAAGAGCAGGGAAGAACTAAGACTCCAGCTCTAGTATATCCTTCTAAACACTTGTTTCTTCTCCTTCTCCACCAGGCAAGACACTTGTCATATCTTATTCTTGTTGGTTTTGTTATTGATAGCTCTTTGGTAGAGGGATCAGCTACAGCCTTTCAAAACAGCTATGCAGGAGATCTCTGCAAACCTAGGAAAGGGAATAAGACTAAGTAAATCAACTGAACAGTCACTTGTTCTGCATATAATTCACTATGAGCGAAGTAGACACAAGTGAGAAACCTTATGCTGACGATCCTTTCCCAACCCCCCCCCCCCCCCCCCCCCCCCCCTCACACACACACACACAACCAAGAGTTGTGGACCTGAATTGGAATTTTTTTGAGATCTACAGGTTGTCATGGATATGTCTATTGTTCTATTGTGTTCTATTGTATAAGTTATTGTGAGAATCCCCGAAAATGATTTTCTTGGACAATGGATTTAGGTTGAAGTCATTTGGGCAGGTAGGAAGCTGTTAACGTGTTGCCTTTTTTCAGGAGAGGAGGAAGAGGGTTGGATGCCTGCTATTTAAAAGGTGGGTGGTCAGATATAGATATATAATGAGTGCTAATGCCCCCCCCTCCCCCCTATCCTATGGTCGTCCCCCCTCAAGGTCATGCTAGACGCACCTCAGAGCAGTACAAGATTAATTAAACGAAATAAAAAATAATGACAGTAAATGAGGTAAGATGACTTGTACTGTAATAAATACTATGACATGCATATCTGATAAACATTAAGTTATGAGTTGTACTGCTTGGTTATGGTGGAGTGGGTGGGGCATAAATCAGTCCCTTCCTCCTCTGCCAACACTTCCACTATGCGCTGCAAAATGCACCCACACACTCCACCATCACCTGATTACTCACACCCTCCACTTCCTTCCCAAGCAACAAAGCCACATTTCCTTCAGTGCCCACCATCTCAAACTCCTACCATATTCCAGCTCCCTCCATCTAGCTCATTCATTAATATTTTCCATTCCCTTCCAAATTCATCACAGTCTATTAGAAAGTGCCCATCTTCCACGACACATAACTTGCACGATCATCACTACACAGCCTACATCACTTCTTGTCCTGTAATAGACCTGCTGACCATGTCCTCAACCTAAACAACCTCACTCCCTCATATCCATGTAATACCTTTCTGCTCCATTGATATCCTCCTCCCAATCACACACATTTCTCTTTATCTTCACTTTCCACCATTGCCTCACTGACCCTAGCTCAGCATTCAGATATTTCCTCCTAAACAGTAGCTATTATTATTATTACCACCACCATATCCCTTCATCCATTCTTAGCTTGCCTGCCACAATTTTTATCAGTCTACCCTGCAAGTCTCCTACCATAGATTTCCTCTCCTCCTCTCTGCCAACTTCCCCCATCCCTTCCCCCATCCCAAGTCCCCCAGCACTGCCACTCCTGCCACTGTGTTGCTAGCCCCTAATAGGTTTCTTCCTACTCTCAACCGAGCTGACTCTAATTTCCTACAAGCAGTCTTTCCACATGTCAGCTACACTTCAGCAGCACGTTCCAGGCTTGGCCTAGCCAACAGCTCCCACACCATCCTACCTCTATCTACTTAGCTATGTTCTTCCATTCACTAGACTCATCCACACACACTGCCCTTCCCTCTGCTTTTGTACATCCCTCTCAGTTTCTCATCAAACCACGCCCATATCTATCTAATCCCCATGCATGCATTTGGTGGCAATAATCGTCAAAAAATGGATCTCTCTTGTCAAGATGAGCACGACAAAAGCATAATGCTGGTCGGGAGGGAGGGGGAATCTCATACTTTACGGGCAGTCTGCGTCTGTGCCAGTGGGTGTGGAATGGGCTACGCAAAATGCAAACACCCCAAGCAAATACAATTGCAGTTTCATCGTAGTAGGATCAGCAGTGGAGGTTGAGATACCCTACAATAACTTTGACCACCATAGACTACCTATTCGTAATACAACAGCACATGGAGGAAGCAAATATTGAGGCCACAATCCTCAAACTAGTTAGTTAATTGTGTCAAGTAACTGAACATAAGATCAGATAATAAATGACAGTACAGGGGTCAGAGTATATACCACTTAAAAAATTCTTCAGCAATCTGGAATACATCTATTTTGGCTGTTAAATATGCACCATCATAATTATTGTTTAGCCTGGGGTGACTCAGGGTCGACCACATGTAGTTCCGTCAAGTATAAAAAGTCCTTTCAGCTGTGGCTGCAGTGACTGGTACAGTGAGGAGGATACAGGTCGTTTGTAGATGCCTGGGGCACAATAGAGTACCTTACAGACAGGAGGGACTCTAAATAAGGAACCTACAACTGACCAATGGAATTGCTCCATTTGGACTAGCTAGGTGAACTTAATAATGTGACGCAAACCCACATACGTACGGACAACTAACTTTAGTAGTAGTAGTAGCATAAATAATAATAATAGTAGTAGTAGTATATAGCAGTAGTTGAAGTAATAGTAGTAGTAGAAAAACACTATCATCACCAACAACACTATCACTACCATCACCAACAACACTATCACTACCATCACCAACAACACTATCACTACCATCACCAACAACACTATCACTACCATCACCAACAACACTATCACTACCATCACCAACAACACTACCATCACCAACAACACTATCACTACCAGCAACAACAACACTATCACTACCATCACCAACAACACTATCACTACCATCACCAACAACACTATCACTACCAGCAACAACAACACTATCACCACCATCACCAACAACACTATCACCACCATCACCAACAACACTATCACTACCATCACCAACAACACTATCACTACCATCACCAACAACACTATCACTACCATCGCCAACAACACTATCACTACCATCACCAACAACACTATCACTACCATCACCAACAACACTATCACTACCATCACCAACAACACTATCACTACCATCACCAACAACACCATCACTACCATCACCAACAAAACTATCACTACCATAACCAACAACACTACCACTACCATCACCAACAACACTATCACTACCATCACCAACAACACCATCACTACCATCACCAACAACACCATCACCACCATCACCATCACTACCATCACCAACAACACTATCACTACCATCACCAACAACACTATCACTACCATCACCAACAACACTATCACTACCATCACCAACAACACTATCACTACCATCACCAACAACACTATCACTACCATCACCAACAACACTATCACCACCATCACCAACAACACTATCACCACCATCACCAACAACACTATCACTACCATCACCAACAACACTATCACTACCATCACCAACACCATCACCAACACTATCATCACCAACAACACTATCACTACCATCACCAACAACACTATCACTACCATCACCAACAACACTATCACTACCATCACCAACAACACTATCACTACCATCACCAACAACACTATCACTACAATCACCAACAACACTATCACCACCATCACCAACAACACTATCACCACCATCACCAACAACACTATCACTGCCATCACCAACAACACTATCACTACCATCACCAACAACACTATCACTACCATCACCAACAACACTATCACTACCATCACCAACAACACTATCACTACCATCACCAACAACACTATCACTACCGTCACCAACAACACTATCACTACCATCACCAACAATACTATCACTACCGTCACCAACAACACTATCACTACCATCACCAACAACACTAACACTACCATCACCAACAACACCATCACTACCATCACCAACAACACTATCACTACCATCACCAACAACACTATCACCACCATCACCAACAACACCATCACCAACAACACTATCACTACCATCACCAACAACACTATCACCACCATCACCAACAACACCATCACCACCATCACCAACAACACTATCACTACCATCACCAACAACACTATCACCACCATCACCAACAACACTATCACTACCATCACCAACAACACTATCACTACCGTCACCAACAACACTATCACTACCATCACTAACAATACTATCACTACCATCACCAACAACACTATCACTACCATCACCAACAACACTATCACTACCATCACCAACAACACCATCACTACCATCACCAACAACACTATCACTACCATCACCAACAACACTATCACCACCAGCAACAACAACAACAATATATTGAGAAAAATATTAATACACCTGCATAAAAATGGTGGATCAAAATGAATGTGATTTGACAAAATTACATATAGTTCAATGACAACATAGACATAGAAATGCTTCTAACCCATTTCTTCGGCTAATTCAGTTTCACCCTGATCGGGAACCAAAATTGGTTTGGAGTCCTCATTCTGGTCCACCACTGAGCAGATGTGATTAACAATCCTATTGAACTCTTCGGGCTGCTCCACATGAAGATGGTGCCCGGCCCTCTTGACGTAATGCACGTCTACGTACAAGTGAGGTAGTCCCTGTCGTATCTGCTCTCCGGTGCTGTTGTCCATCCAAGACCTGACGCCGTATATGAGAGAGACGGGACGGGAGAGGTGAGTGATCAGTCGCGGCAGCATGGGGTATATGGCCCAGCCATACTTGTACTGCATGGTGCAGAATGCATTCTCGCCCCTGGAGAGGATAAATCATTACTTGTCATTGCAGTCTGTTGGGGCCAAAGCATGCAATAGCAACAGTGGATTATGAAAGGCAATGCTCATGGAGAGAGTGACTTTGACGACCATTTCATTTTGTAAGAGCAGTTAAAAAAAAGGTTGTTCCTTGTGTTCAATGCTTGGGACAGCATTGTGGGGTCTATAACATTGCGGGGGTCTATAACATTTTGGGGGTCTATAACATTGTGGGGGTCTATAACATTGTGGGGTCTATAACATTGTGGGGGTATATAACATTGTGGGGGTATATAACATTGTGGGGTCTATAATATTGTGTGGTCTATAACATCGTGGGGGTCTATAACATTGTGGGGGTCTATAACATTGTGGGGTCTATAACATTGTGGGGGTCTATAACATTGCGGGGGTATATAACATTGTGGGGTATATAACATTGTGGGGGTATATAACATTGTGGGGTATATAACATTGTGGGGATATATAACATTGTGGGGGTTTATAACATTGCGGGGGTATATAACATTGTGGGGATCTATAACATTGTGGGGTATATAGCATTGTGGGGGTATATAACATTGTGGGGATCTATAACATTGTGGGGTCTATAACATTGTGGGGGTATATAACATTGTGGGGGTATATAACATTGTGGGGGTCTAT